>OY743173.1:45669448-45846948 GCA_963555705.1 Ligustrum vulgare | reverse complement strand
TTGTATAAAATTAAAGCCGGAAGTCTCAACCTCTTTTCAATAGTGTGAGGGAAGATGATGTCCAGAATAAAATACCCATCTTTTTTGCATGAACATTTCAAACAGGTTGGTCATCTATGATTATATAAGATAAAAAAATAAAAATAAAAAAAAAGACACCAATGGCCAGCATTCAACCATAATGGCAGTAATGTTCAAAGATGAAAGCTTCCAGTAATGGGTTATAGAGTGAATCATAAACTACTCAATTACTCTATATAGTAAATATAGAGATAATGTTGTACCTTCTCAAGCTTGCACAATTCAAGCATTGCAAGACGCTTCTCTTGGATCCAGACACTTATATATAAGTGGAACAACTCCTTTGCATCAACTCCACCTTTGATTGGACTGCAAAAATACAAATATAAACAACGTTGAGTACAACAAGAAAATAAAATGAATTATGAACAATTCCATACCTGATATTCCACAAAGCAAGATCCCTTTGAAAATCAGCAGTTGCTATAACAAGTTCTACAACAGGAGGTGATGGTCCAGCTGGAGGACATGAAACAAGAAATGTCCGCAATCTACTATGGAGCTCCGTACTATATATGGATGAAGATAGGTTGGGAAGGTCTACGAAACTACAGAAAAGCCACAGAACACTAATCATTATTAAGAATTGATAGTTAATGATTTATATGATTTAGAGAATAAAGGATTTGGAAGATTGTTGCATAACGAATGCGGAATAAGATTTTCCGAACACAATGCTTCTTAAGGATTATTCATGACTAAAAATGTGTTTTATACATTACAGTCTACTGATATATCTAAGATCTTCCTTTCTTCTTTCATTTATCTGTGTATCAGCTAATCTAAACAAACATGCCAAAGGATATATTTGTATCTACCCCCACAAACTTAGCATTTGGTGTAATAAAACTGGCTGTTCGTTATAGTAAACTAATATTACCAAAGGAAACAAATTACCTAGGGAGAAGATGTTGTTTATGGATTTCAATGTCAGTCAAAATCTCATTTTGAATGTTCAAACAAAGTGATTTCATTTTCTTGTAAGCAGTAGAAAGAGCCACTGGATCCATCGACATGTTTCCATTATTGCTGGAGACCAAGTCATCTGTTTCTGCCAAGTGCATCCTGGACCTTTTCTTTGCAGCATTCTGCATAAAAGTTAGCCCATTAAACAGTTGAAAGGAAGTTGGTAAAAGGGATTGAGCTGAGCTTAAGAAGCTTGCTCACCTGAAAATATCTGCATAATTTCAATTGTGCCTCAGAAGAAAGGATGTCATGCAGAAGCTTGTAAAGTTTCAAAGCAGGAGTAAGAGCAGGAGCCGCCAGTCCTCTAGAAGGTCTGAACATATCGACAATACCAGATGACGATGACTCATCCAGTGACTTGTAATTCTCAAAAACCAAACTAAATATCTGCTCAATTTGATCAGAAACTTCACCCAGAATACGACCCTGGTCAGGATGCATAAAATTGTCAAATTGTAAATTTAATAAGGAAGCCTGAGATTTCCAACACCAGAAACTACATATGTTGGGTGATGACAACTGACAAGAATCAACTCAAAACAAAAACAGATGTGTGATTAGGTAATGCAATAGAAAACTAGATTAAAACAAAAAGATAAAAAAAAATTATAAGATCTTCAGCCATTATGCACTGGTAATTTTTAAAATAAATTATATCCATCAACAATTACAGTTCAGGTTGAGTACCTTGTGCCGTGGTTGGGAAGGGTGAAATGCAAAAAATACATATCACCTTAGGTAGGTCCATAAAAACTAAGACCTCACCAAAGTATCGTATTAACTCAACTTTTTGGCTGATAATACTTTTCTTAGTGTCAATTGTATTGTTTTTGGATTGAATTACTTCTCATTATATAGACACAAACATGCACTGTACAAGGCTAGAATCAAACCTAAATCAAGCCTATTCTATGTACAAATTATGACTAACTAAGCAAGTACATATTATGTTCAAATGAATAAGGAAACTGAGAGCCTATCATGGTGACACTTAGTTCCAACAAGGATAATATATATCTCAAAGAGACACGGGGTACAGATACTTCATAAATGCTATACGAGACGAAGAAAAACCTTTCATAACTTTCATAAATTGCAAACATTTATAATTCATCTATGGTCTATGTGTGGTAGGGAAGTAGGTATACATCATTCCATAAGGAAAATATACTATTTAAAACTACACAACATTCTAACTTCCTTTGTATATTTTTTCTGATTGGCTATGATATTCAGTATTGCAGTAATTACCAAACTCTAACTGAGGGAAGCCATCTTCCCAAAAACCGCTTAAATCTACTTGAGATCGACTTAAGCCCCTGTTTGATATCCATTATTTTGAAACTCATTTGCTCCTAACTCATTTTCTACCATACATTGTACCATTAAAATAATTTGCACATAAACCAAAAATTTTCCCTACTTTTTAACCACACTAGTGTTACACCCGTGCAATGCACGGTCATTTGGTACTCACATATATCAAATTTATATTTTAACATATGAAATTAATATTTTATTAAAAATGAGAAAGGAAGGAAGACAATTAATTACAAAAAAATGAACAATTACACATACATTAAAATTTTTTTACGATTCATATGTTTACCGTTCTAGAAAATTTCTTTAAATATTGTAATTTAAATTGATTTAAAGCTTAATAAGTAAAAAAAATAGACTTAGAGTTTTATTAAAACGAAAAAAGGAAAAGAAAAATAGATTAATGAACACTCATATTTCATACTCTTTCATTTTTTTATTTTTAAAGAAAATATTTATGTGATATTTTTTTATTTTTTATTTTTACGAATTTAAAAAAATATATATAATTGATTTTCAAGAGGCGAAGGGAGACCAAGAAACTTTTAGACCTAGAAAATGCACCTACTTAAAAATATGCATTCAATTAGATTCTTTTAAATCTGAGTTTTGACCAAAAATGAATAATAAATAGTTAATTTTTTTTTTTTTTTGATAGGAAACGAAAATTTTATTCATAATGAAAATGAACAATTACAAGAGCCTATGGATAAGATATCCACACCATAAAACCTAAAAAGCCAAATCAGGGCTATAAACAAAAAAAGTTCACAATTATTAGAGACGTGTGGTTTCTAGATAGCTAGTCGGATTTAACCACAATAAGAAACTATCCAGACCGCTGAATTTCCCTGCTGACCTTGCCCATAATCCTGTAAAAAACATGATGTTATCCCATAAATCTTCTATTGATCATTTTAGGAAATATGTTTAGGAGGGAAAATGGGCTAACACCTATTCTTGGGTAGTGCTCTCACTTTATGTATTACGGTTTTCTCATATAAACATATTTAGTCCTTGTTTAAGCCCTCATTATCTACAAAATGAGTTTTATAATAGTACTTTTTTGGAGAATATGCACTTAAGCCCCTATTTGAGACTCGTTACTTCAAATAATGAAGTTTGTAACAGTAGATTTTGGGACAATGAGTTGTTAAAAAGTAGGATTTTTTTTGAATTTATATGTAAATTATTTTTATTAATAGAATGACTTACTAAAAAAAAACTTCAATGACCATTTGCACAACTCATTTGTATAAATAATTTTAATGATTATTAACATAATTAATCTTTTGAAAATATAGTTTCTAGATTATAACAAATAGTTTATCACGACCCGAACAGTACTATTAGAATTGATACTAACTATCTTAATACAATATTTGATATTTAAATATATTAAACATATATTTCATTTCATATTTACTTTAACATTCCTATATTTACATGAGTGTAACAAATTAAACAATATAAAATGTTAGTTTTAATTAAATTTTAACTAATGTAAATTGCAAATACATTTAATTTTATATACTAATAAATCATCAATTTATAAAAGCGGTGCGATTGTTTAACCAATAAACATAAAAAATCACTATTCAAAAAATTAATTATCAAAAAATTAAAATCAAACAGTTAAGTTCCATATAAATCGGTCTATAACGTGAAACCACGACTAATAACAGGAATTTAAAAAAAAAAAAAATCATAGATACAAACTATCAAAAATATTCAAAACTTATTCAATAATTTCCAATACAACATGACTTTTTATTTTTCACCTAGTAGTCAAAAGGCTACGTTACTGAAGAAAAAAAAAAACTATTTTTTATACGTTTTTAATAAACTTTTTTGACCACATCTTATTTTGAAATATAATGAGTTTGCTAACATACCTTTATTTTTGTTTTGGTAAAAATTAGTTAAACTTACATATTTTGATTATTTAAATCTACAGTATCAAACATAATTAAATGAACAAAATGTGTAAATAAAAAAATAAAAAAAAATTAAAATGACAAATGAATTGATCGAAATATGAAGTTGCAAAAATTATTCAGATATTATTATTTCTTTAATTTGATAAGAAAACCAACTCGAATTGAAATTAATCATTTAGGACCAAATTAGATTTAGTTAATAAATTATAAAATTGTAGGACTTAAATAAAACAATTTTGGAATAGTGGGACATTAGGAAAAACTAAAAGATAAATAATAAAACTTTTACCTTTAATTTTTTATGTGATTTTAGAAATAACGTGTCTACACTTAGCTCTCACTTGTAAGTTCGTATTAAAGTTCTCGTTGAGATCTTCGATTTGATACCCATACTACATATTTTTTGATTTCAAAATATTAGTGCAAATATCGAAAATATTCCGGTTCATTGAAATACTTCCATTTTAGGAAAGGTGGTTTAGCTTGGAAAAGTTCAAAAACATGTTTTTAGGAAGTGCTCTTCTTTTATATATATAATATGATGTTCTCCAAAAAATCGCTATTACAAAACACATTCTTTCAAATAATAGGTCTCAAAAACACCCTAAGTTTTAAGAAAGGCTGAAGCACAACTTATAGCAGTTATCAAGACTAATATCTATAAATAACTTTCAAATCAAACCAACAGAGTTCCATGGGAAGAAAAAGGCACACATTCAAGATTGGGAAATGAGTAATTTCATAAATTTATCAAAACCAGAAGGCTGCGAAACCATGAGATAATATTCAAGTTCACATATGAAAATACACTGGATTCCTCCTACCTCTTGATGACTCAATGTGTGTTTAGTTTTGCCTTTCATAACAACAGGTAGAAGCAAATCATGAACCAACTCCAGACAGTCTAAAGTTGGTGTGGCAACATCCATAATGTACGAAAGATATCTGCAAAGATGTGGGATTTCAATAAAACAGATCACGTATAATAACAATGATAATCTGGGACAAATTGTTCTTCCAGTAAACCAGTTGATTACACTTCTTCAGTACCTCAATTTCGTGTATGTATCTGAAACTCCATAGTAAGATGCAAATTCAGTTACCAACCACTCCCAAGAACCATGTAGCAACAAGTTTCTCTGCTGAAATCGTTGTACTTTCATTGCTGCCTCTAGAACACAATCATATGCAATTGTCTCCGCAACAGATGCACACTGAGACATACATTGATCATTGAAAATATATAATCATAAAAATTAAGTAGAAATAGAAAGTTTCCTTCATAGATTATAGCTGTGAAGGTATATAAGAAAATAAAGAATTATACGTATATTCCACGTTTCATTAAATATTCGACACACTTAACAATGTATCAAATATTATTACCAAGATAATATAGACTAGTGAAAAATACCAAAAGATCTCTATTGATTATACTGTTAAATAAGTATCAGGAAATATTCAAATTAAAACACACGGGGTCTTCTCTTTCATGTCATCCTACATTGCAAAGGAAGTTTTAATATAAATATACAAAATTGATTGCCAAAAAGTTCATTACTATTAATAATCCGCAAGCTTGAAGTGATTCTGCTGCATAACATCATAATACAAAGTCATTTCTCAAGAAATGTCAATCATCTCCACGGGAAAAAAAAAATTACTGGTTGATATTTTTTTTACATTGAGTTGATGAGTGCAATGTTATAAGTTTTATATTTACCTTGTTTAAGCTTATATAAACTATACATACAGTCCTGCAAATATGATTTTCACTAAAATTGCCAGCGGTTATGCTAAACTCAGCATCTGAACAATTCTATCCATATTTAGCATTACACAAGTAAAAACTTTGTAGATATAACAGCATTAACAAGAACTGTGGTCATGTTTCCGAAAAAAGAATCTTCCTCGTTTGGTAAGATAAGGATCAGAGAAGCAGAATACCATCTCACCAATTCAGTATCAATTTCCCTAAGCTTTTGAATATAAATTTTATGAAGTGGCTACACATTAATTTAACTGGAGGCTTCTTTAATTAATTAAGATTTTATACTGATTGAAATTGGAACCATCCATCGCATGCTTGGGAGTGCATATATGTGATTATAAGTTGTGGCCCTGTGGGTCATACGGAATGTTTGGATAATAATAAGTCAGTAGTAATTGTGGGTCCTACGAAATGCATAGATAGAATACCTGACCACGTTAAATTATAGTTTAAGCTATAACAAACATGCAAGCAGGTTAAACAATGGTTAATTATTGGACTTGGTAAATGAAATGGATGAATAATAAGAACATTAGATTATTTTGGAATACACATTTAAAGATGAAAACTATGCACAATAGAAGCAATGTGATTGTACCTGAAGAAATAAACATAAAATAAAGTAGCCCTAGGTCAGCTGTGACAGTCAATAATTTTGAGACGACCAAACATAGAATGAGCAATTTCAGTCTGATTCAAATACAAAGTCCGGTAGATAAATCTTGTCCTACAGAGTGAGTCAGTGACATTACCTTATTGCTGTTTTCAATGGGAGTTGTTGAATAATTTAGATTCAGCTGTAATTTCCCAACTAGTTCATGTTCTGGCTCATAGTATATAGGCCATGAACGAAGCCTCTCTCCCTGCATCAAACACACAAATGTAATCACTCTGACCATGCAACAGATTTTGCAACCACAGGTGGTCAAAATGAGCTGCATACATACCAATTCTTCAGCAATATCAGCCACCTGAACTACAACATGTCCAAAATACTTTCCCTTCGAATCGTAGACTTCAATTATCAGATCATCTCCAAGCCCTTCTGGCAAGCTGTATTCAAGTGGCAAGATTATTTAACCATCCATGCCTATGAAATTGAACAAGGTTATAGAGTAAAAGATGACATACAAAACATGAGTTTCACCAGATCCTGGCTGCATTCTCACTGCATCCTCCTCAGGTGAACTTTTCAATCTCAATAAACAGGAATATGATTCTGTCAACAAGAATTGAAATTCCGTTTAGCAAGATAATCAATAAGAAAATGGAAAATAGGATTTTTTTTTTAATTTTTTTTTTAAGTCTAAGATGCGTGTCCTCTTAGAAATAAAACTCAGGTTCATCTCTTGTTAAAATAACGAGCCAACATGAATGATGAATCCATCAGTAACTGAAAATTCCCAAAATATCTGTTTTTCAATAAGGGACGGAATGGTTTTGTTCTCCCTTAATCTTGTGAGAACTGGATCGAGCTGGTCATAATTTCAATCCTTTAGTATAGAATCAGTCCTCAACAAAACCAGCCCAGTTTTGGTTCAGTTCTTTCAGGAATTGAGACTTCAAAGCTTAAAAGATGGACTACATTTGGCAGTCACTGAGAGTGCATAATCCGATTATCTACAGTAATATATATATATAGTGTGTGTGTTTGATATTTTGTCTAAAAAGAGTTTTTTTGAAATGAATAGTGATTTTATGTAGAATGGATAGTTGAGATTTGGATGAAAAGTAAAATATTGTGGGCTTGACTTTTATTAAATGGTTGAGATTAAATACTGTAGAAAAAAGAGAAAAATTTAAAAAAAAACAAACAAGGGCTTAGTCATCAAGTTGAACTTCCACGACAACACTAAACCACTTGAATTTGTATCAAATTTTGCTTATAACCACTAGAATTTATATCAAATTTTGCTTATTAAAGAAGTCAAAGTAGCATAAACATTTTTTCCCCGAAATAAATTCATGAAGTTTTTGAATTTAAAAAGGTTTAAGAGGCAAAGTAAAATTTAATTCCAATAACAGTGTTTATACCAATGAGAAATGAAGAGGATACAGTATACGACAAATAATATTTCCCGTGGCCACTATAAATAGAATGGGCATGACTATGAGGAAGTATAACAAATAAAGGATGAAAATTATAAGTTATAACACATCAGTTGAAGGATCTTCCGACACAAATTGCCTACATACCTTGCACAACTTCATAAGATGAAGAACTGTTACGCCAAGCATTGACACCAATTTTAATGAGCTCCGGAACTTCTTTCATATACCGATGAGTTCCAACAACTATATATGTCATACTTTTCCGTAAAAATGATCCATCAAGATGAACTCTTGGGGTTCCGTGTGCTTTTCGCAGCACTCTCCTCTCAGAAGAGAGGACTGATTTTACATTAGATAATCGGCTCTGAAATGATTCCATCTTTACAATAGATGATGACTTTAAAGATGAAAATGTGCAGCCCGTATATGGGTCCAGACCCATTTTCGCTCTTCGCACTGCAAAATAATCAGCATTAAAAATATCTTCAATATACAACGCGCAAAATTAGTCATGAAATGACTTTCTTTCAAGAAAAATCTATAAGAACCTTGAACTTTAATCTTGCCAATGGTTTTCTTCGTCTTTACAGAAGCTCCTTCACTAACAAGTTCTGAAGACTCTTTTCTCAAGAGTTCTTGCTCTGATTGTAACAATAGATGTTTCAACCTACAAATAAAACAAGAAGTTGTAAAAATTAGCTTACATTAGAAGTGTGAAATTCAGAATATTCGTTAATATTTCTGTGTATAAGTTAACAAGAACAAATGGTCTTTGAAAGGGAACACAAGCATAATTTTCGTGTCCTCATAATGCTTCTTTTCAACTTTAAAATTAGATGGAAGTCATCAGGGCGGACCCAGAATTTTGGTTGAGTGGAGGCAAAAAAGCACTACGTAAAAGATCATTTCAAGGAAAATAATAGCGATAGTATTCAAAATAGTCGTATTCTTTTTACAATGGTTCCTTATGGCTTCTCATTTGGAGATGAATCATTAGAATATTAATCAGAATTAAGGTGTAATGCCCCCAAAAATTATGACATCCCTATTTACTCATGATAAGGTAGTAAAAGTATTTTTAGATTTTTTATTTTTTTATTTTTACTGAATTGAAAGAAATAAAACGGAAATATTATTAAAATGAAAAGTTACGAAAAACGGGTTTAAAAGCCTCTTTTTAGGAGATTCGTTTAATCACTTCCGACCTTCGTTGATTGCATGCGATATATGCACGAATAAGTTCTCGAAATGAACTTCGAGAATATGAAATCCATTTTTAAGTTCAATCAACGGATAACTTGTGACGAATTTTTAAAGTTGAAACTTTATCGGACAGTAAAGAAAAACAGTTTCAAGTGACTTACTTTGACAAGTCATAACTTCTTCCTTGATTAACCATTTTAAGCATGGTAAATTGCACGTGAAAGGTCGCCGTTAGTACTTTGAAACCAAAAAAATCAAGATTTTGACCTCATTTACTATCTCCAATTCAAGTTCAAACCTGTCCTCTCAAAATTGGATTTTTTGGACAAGCAGGCATGACTCGTGAGGCAAAGAAAATGAAAATATACATGATTCCAGTGGGTGCCACCGCACCGCACCCACTCGTCCCTCAATGGGTCCGCCCCTAGAAGTCATCAGACATTACAGATGAAAACCATGAACTTCAAGACTCTAAAACGACCACATAGACTCCAGGCATGTAATGCAGCAAATAAGCACGATTCTTTCTTCAAAAAGATGAGAGAACATCGTAGAAATATTGATAACAAATCCAATTATCATGCAATAAATGCCCTGTAATTGCAGAAAATAACCGTATATATATATATATATATAGAGAGAGAGAGAGAGAGAGAGAGAGATCTCACCCGAAAGCATCCCTCAGCAGTGCACATTCATTTTCCAGAAACACGGGAGCTTCCATGCAGCCCTTCGCCCAAGAGTGAAGACATAGCCGAACACATGCCTCATAGGATATAACACCGTACCAATAACCTAGTCCACTGTATCCGTTTTGGATGATGAACAACATTATATAGAAATAGTAGATGTGTTGCTTCAAAACTGACTAGAAAGAGAACTGTGAACTAAAGATTTTTTTTAGCACAAGTAACAAAACCGAGGGATATCAAGGAAAAATACAGCCTATTACATGACCACTAGAATTTAGACTCACCTTGCGTGAAATGTAGGATATTGAGAAGCTAAAGAATGAGAAGAATACAGCCTATTACAAGGGAAAATACAGCCTATTACATGACCACTAGAATTTAGACTCACCTTGCGTGAAATGTAGGATATTGAGAAGGTAAAGAATGAGAAGATACAGCTGCGGTCCTGTGCAATACCAGATGTTAACTTTATTTCTTCGAAGTAAGGCTACAAGCTATTAACCTGCTCCTGGTGAGGCTGTAAGGAACATTTACAAGCACGGACATTCGCTTACCTTATTGATGGTTCAGGAGTGCTGACTTCTGTTGCACCCAAAGGCGTACTCTTGTACTCGCTAGGTTCGACTCCAGTTGCAGAACCACCTAATGTTGAAAAAGTGGCAATAGTATCTCTAGGTGACACATGTTTTTCAGCAACTTGATTAACGCCCCGAAAAGAAGCAGTCAGTGGGGGTGCACTGGCAATATCATCATCATCATAGAATTTCTTACTCTGCATTGTTACACTGCAGAAATCCTGCAACCATAGAGTATGTAAGAAAATATGAACAGTTTATCACCATTAACTCACCCGTGTTGATGATAATAATAATAATTAGTAGTAGTATTAGGATGTACTTGAAGCAGTAGCTGCAGCTGGCTACAGCTGTGACATTAGGAATACTAATAGATAATGACAACAAATAACAATAGACGAAGATGCAAAATAAGTTTACCATGTTAATCTAATATTACTAACTCTTTGACAGCAAAATTTGTTGATCTCACTAAATATCCAAGGGAAAAGGACTAAACATCTTACAGAGGGTTCTTCAAGAGATTAAGCCCCTGTTTGGTGGGAATTAAAATCATATTTTTTGTAGGTTTTGATAAAATGTGTGATTGGAAAGTTGTGGCTTCCATAAAATTTGTGGTTAAAATTCGTTATTGGCTGTGACTCAAATTAAAATCAAGATTTTAATCCCCACAAGTAGGAGCTTAATTGACAAAGGTTTGTCAAGAGATTAAACGACAAATATTTGAGCAAATCAGTACACAACCTACATACAATTGCGCCAACTTATTGGCTAAAAAGAAATAATATCCTGAACCTCCTGATCAAGAAAGCACAAGAGCAGAAAATTCCTAGTGCATGAGGATGGGGGTTGTGGCATAAAATGTCTCAGAGCCTATCCATAAAATTTCAGATTATGTATTATACAAATTTAAAGGTTCATAAAACAGTTGAGCATAATATTTGACAAAGCAATACAAACATCAAATTTAAAACATTCTAGCTGTGAATGAATGACGGAGCGTACTCCAAGCACACCTCATTGCTCAATGTTCTACGTAGAGGTGAAAAGATTCAAATTTTTCTGAATTTTATAAAGCAATAATGCAAACAAGTTGGAAGCCCAAGCATAGTTAAACACTGGCAGAAAGCCCCATGCCAGCTCCATTTTCAAAAAAAAGAAGAAAAAAGAAGAAAAGGCATAAAGAAAAACAATATTTCCAAGTATGTCTTACTCACTCCTACTACATAGAAGCTCTTACCTCTTCATTTGGCTGCATATTGACACGAGAGCTGTAAGCATCTGGTACGTATGTTTTCCTGATTGGCGTAGAATTCACTTCTGAGCTTGTCAAGGAGTCTGGTGGTTCGTCATAGACAGAATCCAGGCATCCCACTGGAAATCTACCACCTCCCCCTCCTGGACTCTCCAAGTGATTCCTGTGACTGCCAGCATTATCCATACGCCCATTCAACGAATTTTTGTATATAGCGCCTCCATTGCCAATTTTGTTGTCTTGCGGAGATGTTTCAAGTGAATGCCGCGCACCATTGAACTCGTCATCGGAATCAGACCCCATATCCATGTCAGATCCTGATGGACTGTCTAAGACACTGCCTACATTTACAGCTCGTGAAACTGGCACCACCCCAGATGGCATATGCCCACTCTGAAATCGAGAAACTGAAGGCAATCCAAAATTCCGGGCACCATAATATCTCTGTTTCGACATTGCAAATCAACTGTATCTACCCCAGTGAATTTCATTAATAAATCAACTGTATCAACTATAATTAATAATTAAATTATAAAAAGTTGTGAATTTCATTCCAGACCAGAGAATATCCACGAAAATTATGTGTTTGATTGCACATGGAAAAGGAAAATGAAAAGATTTTCCATTTCCATGTACATTTTCTCACCAAAAGGGTGAGAAAACATTTACTTAACAAAGAAAAAGATCAGAACTCAATCTGTAAGAGCACAGCTAATACGTAACGCAAAGAGTCACACACTACACATAATCACAAAGAATCAATGTTAAAGATCATAACTTTCTGATGAAAGAGAAAATGCACCTAAAACTGAATTAAAAAGGAAACCGATTGTATAATTTTTCAATATAAGTTGACTGTTGACGAACCCAGTTACTTTTTTTTATCTTCTTCTTCACTATCTTTCTCAGCCGCCAAAGAGATTTGTACAGCTCTGTGAAAAACCAACACTGCGGTAACCAATGTAGAAGAAAACTCAATTTCCCCCTTATTCATAAAAATTCAATGTTCCAAAAAGGTAACAAATTTTGATAAAATGTACCACAAAATTTACCATTAATTAATAATTTAATTTTGCTGAGCCAAATGTGGTGATTTTAGAAAATGGATTATTTATAAACTTATTTATAATAGGTAAAAAATTTCTCTTATTTAAATTCCAGATTTTCTTGAGATAATAATGTTTTAAATTTTAATTAATAATCTAAATTAAATCAATTTTTTTTAAAACGAAAAAGGAAACGTTAAAGTGATGCAGAGATTAACGGAGCGTGCATACGAAAATGAGGTGACTTGCCAACGTGGTTTTCCATTTACAACGGTCGGTCAATTGGTCATTAGTGGCGCGGCTTTGGGGGTTTGAGAGGTGTCGGGTTTAGAATTATATCTTATCATAATCTTAGCATATGTTTGGTGAATGAATATTTTTTTGTTTATAAACATATTTATAAATAATATAATTTTTCAAATCACTTTTTAATCACACACATTTTTCTTTTTAATTTTTAATCATTACTTTTTATCTCAAAATCATAAATAAACAGGTTTATAAATCAAACAGTGTTATCAAACGGACAATTAATCTTAATCTTATCTTAATCTTAATATATATAAAAATAGAATAGCCGTCACCAAAATACACATAATTTCCAGCCAAAAAAACTTTCTATATTTAGAATTTTTTTGCTAAAAAATAGTATATTAAATATTTTAGTAATTATTATTTTATATGTGTAATTAATTGCATTAACATCCGTGCTATGTTGTCAATAACATCAAAATGTTATTTTTTTTATTGTATATTATTCTTTTAATAATTATTGTATTATTTTGAAATTAAAGATCACAATGAGAAGTTTAATGCAAGCTAACAAGTGAGAGCAAATTGTAAATATATTGTCCGTAAAATTTTTGTCTAATTCATTTTAAATTATATCATTTAAGTCCTGTAATATTATCTATAATTAGTTAACTAAATTCATTTTAGTCATAAATAATTAATTTATGTTCTGATTTTCTCTCATCAAATTAAAATAAATAATAACTATACGAATTTATAAGGAAAATCCAATTAAGTTGGGTTAATTTTACAAATTTAAGATTTCTTCAATTCATTCATCATTTTCACATTATTTTTATTTATTTACTGATTCTATTCATTTTTCTATTTTCATTATAAATTTAAATAATTAAAATATCCAAAAATATATTACCGATTTTAACAATTAGTTCACATAATTTCTATTAAATAATTGATCGATCAGTAAATTTTATTAAAATAATAATGTAACAATATGAATAAAGAAATTATCGGTATGAAGAAAGAAAAATCAATTAATGTAACAATATTTATTAAAATTAATGATTATTTTTTTATAAGAACATTTGAAATTAATAATTAATACTTTGAAAATATAAATTATAGGAAAAAAAAATCTATCATACACCTCTTTTTGGGAAGAATATGATGAAGAACAATATATGAAAAGAAATCATTGATTTTAAGGAGGATATGTAAGTTAAGTTTCGTTCATGTATTGTATGAACCTAATTTTGTAGTTCAAAAGGTTTTTTTAAAAAAGAAAATTCATTTATTGAACATTAATTCCAGAAATATAGTTGATATTTTCACGGTACAATCTCTAAAACACTAAATTTATGGTCTGTTTTCCTGTAAAGAGATAAAACAATTCCACGATTTACAATTTTATTAAAAAAAATAATTATAGACCTTAAAAAATGGTATATGTTATAAACTAGAGAGAAAAAGAGAGAAAAGTAGAGACATCAATAAACTTGTGTATTCTATTATGAACCAGAGCCCCATATATATAGGGGAGAAAAGGGGATACATAAGGTAATAATACCTAGGGTTTTAGGGGTACAACTGTCATTCACTAATACAATATAATATTTACAACACTCCCCCTTGAATGACATATGATATTACAAAATATCTGCCTCGTTAAAACCTCGCCGGGAAAATACAATGGGACAAAACCTTGGCTAAGGAAAAAGAGTACATCTACTCCCCCTAGTGTTGATCGTTGTAAATCATCGAGTTGATGTATCCCAATCTCGTGAACTGGTTTCTTGAATGTAGATGTTGATGGTGCTTTTGTAGATAAATCAGCTTCATTATCACTTGAGTAGATTTGTTGAAATTCTGGAGTATTTTGATACTGCCTCGTTAAAACCTTGTCAGAAAAATCCAGTGGGAAAAAACCTGAACGAAGGAAAAAGAGTACAGCTACTCCCCCTGATTCAATATGTATTGAATCATCCATATAGTTACTCCCCCTGATTCAATCTCTATTGAATCATTCATATCTTGATCTCTTCAGGAGTTTCGTATAGGAGAGTATATCAATAGATATTGATAATAGCTACCTCATTAAAAACATTGCCAGGAAAACCTCGTGGGACAAAACCTCGGCTAAAGAAAAAAGAGTGTAGCGTATATTAACTCCCCCTCATTGGAACATTACAATTATATTGATAGTGCATTTAATTATTTCAACTGTAAATCGATGCAATATCGAATATGTTTACCAAACATATATAAATGGTGCATATCTTGTATTATTTGTTCTTCGAATATAAATTCAATTATTCCTTTGAACTTGAAGAACTATAAAATATTTTCAATTATTTGAACATGCTACATCGAGCCATGTTCTATAATCAATATTATCAATACATTTAATGCAGTTCTAAAATTTGGAAGTGACTTATTCATTTCACTGAATAATTAACTTATTCACTTCAGGTGAATAATTAACCATGAATTTGAATTTGAAAATCTATTGCCACGATTTTCAAATATTATTTACAATAATGGTACATCTCAATTTCAACACTTTTGTCATATAGAGTCATTTGTACCATTCTTCATGTAATCTAATTTCATACTATCTATCACATTCCATTGGAAATTGAATCTATTCATGGCATATGATATATTTAGATCGCAAAGTATCTTTATACTTTGATCAAACAAGTTTGTTAAAAGTTTGAACTATATATTTTAAACATATTTAATCATTCAAGGATTATATTGTATGCTTTAAGCATAGTATATGTTTCACATTGCAATTGTCAAATTGCTACCACCAAATTTAAGTCGTGAAACTTTAGATAGATAACGATTCCTATATTTCAAATAGATTTTCTCTAATTATTTCACCGCAATCCCAAAGTACCGAGGTATTGATTACCCTTTTTAATCTCACTCATTGGTACTTCAAAGAATACTCCCAACGTACCGAGTTGATGATCATACATTTTGATATCACTCATTGGTACATCAAAGAGCGCAAGCTAGTAATCAGAGTAAATCATTTTTCATTAAATACATTTATGATAATCATACAAGTATAGGCATTTATTATGCATTTTCAGGCAAATAAAATATTGTATCTATGCCAGATCTTTGAAACATTCTTTGCGCAACAAGTCGTGTATTACGACTATACCTATAGGTATTTCACTGGCTTTACACTTTTATGTGTTTGGACTTCAGGTCCCAAAACTTCAGGTTTTGTAATTAGTTTAATTTAGCCTGAATGCATATTTTTGACAAATATTTTTATGTCAATTTTCCTCGACATATTTTCTTTTATTATCCTCGCTATCATTCAAATTATGATGCGCTAGTTTCACAATTTGCTTTTGCATAAGTGCTTTAAAAAGTGTGTCGACACAATTATCATCTCAATTTGATTTCTTTCCTCACAAGACATAACTATAGAGATCTCAATTTTCAATATTTCAAGTACTTGAACCTCTTCTGGAGATTTACAATTAATTATGCCAATAAATACTCTCTCACGAGTATATGCCTCCTCAATAAGACCATTATAATCATTTGCTCTATTTTTATTTATTTTGGGATCTTTATTCGAATCAAATATCGCTACGCTTCAGGCGTACTACATATCAATATAAGATAGAGTATGAGATTTTATTAATCTCTTATGTATCTTGTAATTATGTTATCTTTGAACGTTTTGTTCATATTTTCAATCGAACTTCTGGTTCGTATTATCAATCGCGAGGATATATATAACATAATATGATGCATTTGTTTGATTTTAAGTTATTTCCTCCTAATGTTGAGAAAATTGTCCAATCAAATTGACAATCATTTTTTTTTCGACGTTGTAAAATATTACCCATTTGGGATATATGTTCAAACAACGCATTTTTTTCAACATTCTTTATTTCCCATATCAGTACATTGTGGTGGATCAATTGCACTATTAAAAAAATTATTTGGGAAAATTATGCTCTAACCCCAATTATAATAGGGAGAACTATGATATTTGCATGATGCGTAATAGAATTCCCTAAACAAAAAGGGAAGTATTTTGTTCTCAATTAAATTAATTGGAGGCGTTTAACAAACAAAAATGTTAAACTATTTATCGACATCCCAACTAACACTTATTAAAATGTTGAGATTCGTGTCCACTAGCATTATCAAGACACATTCTTGATTATATAATCTGAAAATTATGCTCATAATTCATAATTTGAGCAATAATTTCGCAAACTTTAGGTTGCGAACATCATGCAATCATCTAGTATATGTATCAAATCTATTGGATACAAATAATATTTAGACGATCAACGTGGAGGATGATGGGTCCCCATTTATCACCCTAATTAATTTTCAAAAATATAGGGAATTTAATCCCTATTTTAGCTAGTGATAATGAAAAATTTCATGAAAGAAAGCAAACATCATATATGATTGAATTGAAAAATCTTCTGATTCTTCATTTAATATCAATTTTAATTTCGCATCATTATTGATCCAGTGATGGTCCAACTGTCATGCCAAATAATAAAATTAAATTGAACTTCTGGTTCAATATAAGATATAATTCAATGATTAAATATTGTATAATCATGTATTATTCAAGTAGTCACACTAAACAATGTCCTTATGACATTAGTTATATGTTTTCCTTCAGGGATAAACATGAACTTAAATGAGATATTTTTCGAAACATATGCTACTTCGAAAGCACGTTTTAATTGCTCATTCAAAATCAATATGTCAATATTCTTCTGGAATATTGAAATTATAATATCATATTCTTCAAAAGCGGATAATATTATTTTATAAATGTTGTGCTTCTTCGGGAGCAACAACGTATTGCTTCTTCAAGAGTAAAAATGAAATATTCTTCTGGAATATTGAAACGTAGCAATAATGCAATATTCTTCTGGAATATTGATTCGAATCTCATTCAATTATATTGATATCTATTGTGCAATTTAGGAGCAACATAACGAATTATTCTTCTGGAATAATTATATTGCTAAAATTGCAATTCTTCAAGAATAATAAGTCAATATTCTTCTGAAATATTGATATTAATTATTCATTCTTTCTTTCAAGCCAACAATATTTGTGCTCTACACGAGTGACGTTAAAAAATTCTTCTGGAATATTTATCTAACGTGGGTTGTGTTTATTCGAGAACACCAACACCATATTCATTTCAAACATATTTTAAATTATGCTTCTTCAAGAGCATTGGATCAATATTCTTCTGGAATATTGAAATTGTAATATACAGCTCGTGACAAGAAAGTAATATTCTTCTAGAATACTACTATTATTGTCCTACTTCGTGAGCAACAACATGATACATTATTAAATCAGAATTTAAGAATGAACATCTATGAATATTTAATCATCTTAAAGAATATTAATTACCATATAAACATAATATGAATTTATATATAAAAATGAATTACCAAACATATATCAGGAAAAAGAATCTCCATATATAGAAGTTAACAAAATTGACTAAATCTTTTACCAATATGCAAAAGATACTAAACATGCACGTGAATTCCATATATAAAAACTAGATATATAACTAATATATAGTAGAATCAAATCTAATAAGGTATTTGAGAATTCAAAATAACGTAGTGATTTCCAATGACAAAATTGAAAGAGCAAAAAAATAATAACAATAATAATTTGCTGGAACAAGGTATACTTTAACGAATTTATTTCGATTCTTCCAAAAGAAATAATAAATCAATATTCTGCTATAATATTGAAAATTATAATTCATGCTTTTCAGGAGCAAATAACATCCTTCTAGGATATTAATTATAATGTTGTACTACTTCAGGAGTAAAAACAAATTATTTATAATAGACAAATTTACAATTAATATTTTTCTGAAATATTAATCATCCGTTGTTCTACTTCAGGAGCGAGAACAAATTATTGTTAAAGATTTTAGATATTTGCTCTTCTGGAGAATTGAATAATAAATTTTTCAAAATTATGCTCTTCAGGAGCAATTAATATTATTTATGAATATTATTATAATAAAAATTGTACTACTTCAGGAGCTACCACAAATTATTTTTCTAGAATAATTATAGTTCTAAAATTTCGATTATTCAAGAATAATAAATCAATATTCTTCTGGAATATTGAAAATTATAATTTATGCTTTTCGGGAGCAAATAATATTATTTTAAAATATTAATTATAATGTTGTGCTGTTTCAGGAGCAATAACAAATATTTGTAATAGATGGACACAGATCTATGATTAATATTCTTCTGAAATATTAATATAAAGTTGTGCTACTTCACGAGCAACAATGAATGAACTAATAACATCAATAAATTTGTAATGGACAAATCTATAATTAATATTCTTCTGGAATATTAATATATACTGTTGTGCTACTTCAAGAGCAACAACATAATGAATTATCAATATAAAGATCAAAATCTGTCGAATTGGTTGGAGAAAATCATATTCAGATTTATGAGCCGCATTTGCTAATGAACAACATCGTAATGAATAGATGTGAATTGCAATTGAATAGTAATAAAAGATTTCATATGTCACCAAATTAATTTCGGTGCATATGATTTTACCATCTAACTAATATTTTGGTATATGAGATTTTGAAAAAGAAAAATTCTAACTCAATTTGATAGAGACTCGTGCTGATAACGTGTTATAAATTAGAGAGAAAAAGAGGAAAAAGTAGAGACACCAATAAACTTGTGTATTCTATTATGAACCAGAGCCCCATATATATAGGGGAGAATAAGGGATATATAAGGTAATAATACCTAGGATTTTAGGGGTACAACTGTCATTCACTAATACAATATAATATTTACAACAGTATAACTTTATTTCTTACTTTTATTAACATATATAGATAAAAAAACTCAATATATATATTTTATTTATATTTTCATTAATAATTGTTTTATTGACATATAATTAAATTTGCATTTAATTATGTTCAATAAAATACATTGCATTTAAAAATTAAAAATTATTAATCATGCGAAGGATCTCTTGAGTTGAATTTCATGTTCGTGCACCACAAATCCTGAGGTTGATTTTCACTTTATCGAATCGACAATATTGCTTAATTTGTTACATTTATTTATATATAGGACCGCATATATTTAATTTATTACAATTACTTTATTTTATGTAAATTATAATATTTTAAGGGTTATTATTTCTATTCACGTTAATAAAAAATATTTGGACGAAATTTTTTATTTATTCTTTACAACATATATATATATATTCGAAAAATTGCATTATTTAATTTAAATTTGAGCAATTGTTAAATATGTTTTGTCTATAACAACTTTCGTGTATCACACGAGTGTGAAGAACTACAAACTGTACAAATAATGTATTATTTAAAGAGGTTTTTCAAATTGATAAGAATTGTAATTTATTTTTATTTTGAGCATTTGTTGAAAATCTGTATCATTAATCAATGCAAATTATGTATTTAATTTTTTTCTTATTTTGTAATGATATTTACAGTAAAAATTATTTTATATTATTCCTCCGTGTAACGCACGGGTGTGAAACTAGTATCTATAATAATAATAATTATTATTAATAATAATAATAATAACTTCTGAAAGGTTTATAGTATTGATATAATAAATATATTTATCTTTTAACATGTTAAGAGCATTCATAATGGAGATGCTAAAGTTAGCTAGTCATATAAGCAAAAAATCAAAAGCTAAGTAACACATGTGCATGTTAAAGTTAACATGTAATTTTTGCTACAATGAATATGTTAAGTTTTAACTAAAATTCAATAATAAAATAAATATTTATTTTTGAAATAGCAAAATCTATATCTATCTATATATATTTATAACAATAACTGAAATTCTGGCCAATTTTGATTAGATTCTCAATTGTCCACATAATCTTTATTCATATTTTCATATTTTGATTTTATTTTTTTATTTTTTTGGAAGTTACAATAATTTTTGAAAGTTATTAACTGAGTGTATTTTAAAATTAGTGGGAATTCACATCTGAAATCACTCTTGCATCAAAACTGTCAATGCCAAATGCCACGCAAAAATCTTCCCCCGGAATAAATCCTGAAAAGTAAAAATCCAACAATTAATTTGAACAAGTTCCTCCTTACTCTCCTCTGCCGTCGCTTCACCACTCTTCCCCCATCGTCCCCTCAGTCCCCTCAGTCTCCTTAGCTTTTGATTTTTTGCTTATATGACTAGGGGTGGACAAAATAACCGAACCAAACCAGATCAAACTAGAACCAAATCAAATCAAGTAGTTTGATTCGGTTCTATATAAAAAAAAAATAATGGTTTGATTCTTATACTGAAGAACCATTTGATTTCGGTTCTGATTCCGATTCTCATTCAAAAACCAGAATCAAAACCAAGAACCAAACTCAATATATATATATTACAAATTAGTGGGTATTCATCTCAGCAAAAAATTCAAAACTGAAATTATAAATGTGAAATGTACAAAAATGTTATTTACCATACATTTTATCTCATTTCCTATTAGACAAAGATTTTAAATCATAAATCTAAATTCTAATTCTAATTTATTTTTCTTATTTTCAATTATAAATACGCATTCATACTGCTTTACTTGCTCTCCTATAATAAAGTAATCGTTGCACTCCTTAGTCACAATCGACGGCATTGATGGTTATTTTTTAAAATTTATGTATATATAAACCTCAATCAAATTCGTCAATTTTCAAGAGTTAACTTAAACTCAAATGAAAAATTTCATCCTTAACTCACATAGCATCACAGTATAATGAGAGTCAAAACTTCAACGTAACCTATATTTATAAGTCTAAACGGCCTTATATATTCAATTCTCTAAGTTTCAATGAGTCAGCGAGCTTCCTTCAATCGAGTTTCTTCTTCTTTAACTTAAAATAACATGTTACTTTTTTAAAATTTTTGTTTTGTTAACTAAAAATTTCATTTTCTATTTAATAATGATGTAGATGGATTCTAATGAAGAAGCGGATATAAACAACTTTTAATTTGAATTTATTATTTAAAAATTTAAGTAATTGTTCCAGAAGCAAACCAAACCAAAACAAGAGGTTTGATTCCGGTTTGGTTCTATATCTTTAAAAAAACAAATTGATTTCATTAATAAAAAATCATCAATTTATGATTTGATTTAATTCTTCTAAAATCAGAACCAAACCAAACCACGTCCACCCCTCCTCTCCATCACCAAATCTAAAACCCACGTCCCATAAATTAGACACTAAAAATTGAAATAATTTAGCCTGAAGGAGAGGCAAAAAAGGAAGATAGATCATCACTTCTTTGGCAGCAATTTATCTTGTGTTGCAGTGATTTCTACTCAAAATCTTCATCAACAATCTTGGAAGGTAGTGTCTGATTTATTAGTGTAAAAACGGGCTTTATATATTGAAATCACTCTGATTGTTATAAATGATGTAATTTCAATTCGACTCCTTAGAATTTATTTATTTTCCCGAAATTGTTGTTTCTTGATGGTCGCAACAGCAATCTTTGATGCGATTGTTTATGGTTTTTTTCTTGCCTTTATAACTGGCCTCCCCTCAAGAGTAATAGGTGCAATACCCAGGTGGCTCTACCCCTGATTTGAAGGTCTTCTTAACTGAATCTTTAGAAATAGAATTACTTGAATCAAGATTATATGTGTGAGACTGGTAGATTGATCAAAGACAACAAAACAGTAGGTCTACCAGGTTCCCAGATAAATGGATTGTTGGATTCTTTGGGATTAAAATCCTGACTCTAGATCAACACACTCACTATTTTAAATTTTCCTCTTCAAAGAGAACTGCTGGTGTATTTGGTTATTGTCGATGGCTAATTGTTCATGTATATTTTGAATTGAGGTTGTTTTGTTATTAACACTTTCTCTGGTGTTCGAATGGGATATGTATGGATTCTTTAATTCAAAAAACTGTTATTTGGGTATTTAGACTTGCTTTGGTGCTTGAATGACTGATGATGGAAGTCCTATGATTTTTTCTTATCTATTTCACCCCTTAGAAAGATCGTTTTACTATGCAATAGGTGATGAAATGTTGGCTTATTGTTGAAAATTGAGTTTGGGAAGTGAAATGAAATGAATCCTCTCATGGTCTGATTTTCTCCGTTGCAGCTTAAGGATAACAATATATCATGGTGAATGCCATCAAAGGATTGTACATTTCACGGTAAATTACTATCCGGTCACGAAGTTCTGTAATGCAGTAATTTCCAACTTCTGTGGCATTTGATTTTCATTTTGTGTGACCCCTACCTCTACAAGAAAAATTAAAAGAAAAGAAAAAGAAACTCCCACAAAACTTCTTTCATTCTTTCCATTGGGAATTCACATATTAAAGCATCATTTTCAAAATTATCCTCGACTCAGTTGCACCTGCTATTTAAAAGGGGGTGTGGATTAGCTGCACCACATGTGATATATAAGAGTGTTAGTTTGAGCCTATTTTAACTGATTCTTAATTTGGTCTTCCTATCACAAGTACCTTTGCCCTCTTGGATTGACAGGTATTGTCTTTACATTTATGTAGTTTATACAAGATAGTGTTTGTAGGGAGTTGATTTTCATGGAGACATATATGTGGTATCATATTTCAAGGAATTAAGGTTGAGAAGCTATGTGACTTGTGCAACATCACTGTTAAAAAGAATGTTGTTTTCGGTGACAGCAGCGCTTTGGTGCCCGGAGGAGTTCGCATTGGTATGAGTTACTATGTATTTTTGTGCTAGAAATCGTAATTTATTCAAGGTTTTTTGAAACTTCACTCAACTTGCCTTTTCAAAAAAATTGTTTGTCGAAAGTTAAAATAATGAGACAAACAACTTAAAAGTTTATTACGCATCTTTTAGATCATTGTGTGGTAAGTTAGTATTCCTTCAAAGTTACTGGACTTTATATACTATCACGTCAATATTATTGTTAGTTAAGTAGGAATTCTCTTCCTTAAAAATAATAATTATATTACATCGATGGTGTGTTTCACGCCATAAGTGGAGCTCGTGATCGAATTACACATTCCTTGACCGATGTTTTATTTTTAAGAACAACTTTTTTCACATGATCAAGTAACATGCGTTTCTCTTGCAGGGCTCCTGTTATGACATCAAGAGGATTGGCCAAGAAACACTTTGAGCAGATTGCTGAATTCCTCCACCGGCCATGACCATCACCTTGAACATCCAGAAGGATTATGGGAAGCTTTTGAAGGACTTTAACAAGTGTCTTGTGTACAACGAAGAGATTGAGGAACTCAAGGTGGATGTTGAGAAATTCTCACCATCCTTCGATATGCCAAGATTCAAGATGTCCTAGATGAAGTACCAGTGACTAAATTAGTCCATGGAACATCAGTTAATTTGATGTCACTTGGCATTATTATTATTTTTTTTCCCCCTCCAATGAAGTGATCTTATGTCAATCTGAAGAAGTTCAAGTTCCATCTTTTCCAGTTTTTGTTGTTCAAGAGCATGAAGTATGCATCTTTTATTGAAAGTAAGGGTCCGTTTGATAGTGAGGGTGAAATTTGGGTGGAAAGAAAATGAATTTCAGGGAATTGAATTCTAGGTAATTGAATTACTGGGAATTAGAAGTTTAATGTGTTTGATTGGTTTAATTTTCTAGGTGGAAAAAGTAGGGAATTTTCCAACTTTTGTTGTTTGATTGACATTATTTTACATGGAAAATAAAGTAATTTTTTGCTATTTTAATCAATTTTTTTTTTTTTTACTTTTTAAATATATTTGTACTTGATGATGATAATGTTATTTTTTGGAAAGAAAATAAGTCAATTAACAACAACAAAATTGATTAAACGTGTCTAAAATCATTTTCCATCTATTATGGAAAACATTTTTCCACCAAAATTCAAAGAAAATCTTTTCCACCAAATCAAGGAAAATGGAAGAAAAAGTGGGGTCCGCGGAAAAAGTTTTACATGGAAAATTTTGTCAAACAAACAAACCAAAAGTGGGAATTGGCAAACATATTCCATTTTCCATGGAAAATTTTGTGTAATCAAACGGACCCTAATAGTTTTTTTTTTTTTTTGTGAAAGGCTGAACATAATGTTAATAGCAATATTAATTGTTGTGTTTGTTCAAGTTCGAAAATCCTACTGCATGAGCTAAGCTATCACATTTATATGGTAAGTTTGATGCGACAAATGACAAAGTTTACCCAATCTGGAAATTTTGTGTTCTCAAGCAACTTTGATCTTTTCTTCTTTTTGTCTGGGCATTTGTTGGCATTTCAGAAATATTCACAAATTCAAAGTATGGGATGTCCAGTTGTTCAGAAGCTTGGGGATATGATGAGATGA
Organism: Ligustrum vulgare; assembly: GCA_963555705.1. Taxonomy (NCBI): domain Eukaryota; kingdom Viridiplantae; phylum Streptophyta; class Magnoliopsida; order Lamiales; family Oleaceae; genus Ligustrum; species Ligustrum vulgare. Next base: position 45,821,398 of record OY743173.1, on the reverse strand, counting down.
ATTTTTATTGATCAGCGTAGACGTTGAATTTTCAGGGGAGATTTTATATTGTTACTTCTTGCTAAATTTCAGAAGTTTACGTGTTGGGCTAAGGGTCTTGTGAAATTCTTAAATTCCCATCTCTGCAGGCATAGACGCATGGTACAATCAGAAAAATGCTACATTTTTCGTTATTATTTCACATGTTTGCCCACAAATAGCGTTTCCACATAATTTATTCAATGATAGTCAAGTATATAATTATATATATCTTTTCTTTGTTTAACAAAAAATAAAAATTAAAAAATCGCACATATATATATTGGCAAAGAAATTTTATAATTATATATATTTTTTCTTTGTTCAAAAAAATAAAAATAAAAATTGCATGTATATATTGACAAAGAAATTTTCCTCTATGGATCAGAGCACGTGATTAGAAATATTTTGCATTTTCTTATACTCTTAATTTGGCATGCATTACCTGCATGTGCTGTCTTTCCACATATTGTTTAAGAAATAAATTTCTAAGGTTGCGTTTGATAGCGATGGTGGAAATTGAGTGGAAAGAAAATGAATTCCAGAGAATTGAATTCTAGGGAATTAAATTCATGGGAATTGAAAGTTTATGTGTTTGATTGATTTAATTTTCTAGGTAGAAAAAGTGAAGAATTTTTCAACTTTTGTTGTTTGATTGACACTATTTTCTATGAAAAATAAAGTAAAATTTAACTATTATAATATTTTTTATTTTATTTTTTTCATTTTTTTAACAAGTTTGTACTTAATAATAATAATGTTAATTTTTAGAAAAAAATAAATCAATTAGCAACAACAAAAAGGATCAAACGTAATGAAAATGATATAAGATTTTTCATGAAAAATAAAACATCCTCCCCGGGAAAACGAATTCATCCAATACAAGGAAAATACCGGATTTCGAGGCAAGTGGAAAAATGAATTCCATGAAAAATTTAGGCAACCAAACAGCGCAAAGTTGAAAAATTACGTGGAAAACAATATTTTCCACGGAAAACTTCGTCTATCAAACACACTCTAAAAATAAAAACCCGTGTCAATTTGCCAAGAAATAGGATTTAATTATGCATTATAAACAACATTAGAAATGTAAATCTATATGTATTCTTAGTCTTTAACCGGAAATTTTTTTCCTTTTCAAACTCTTCCATTCCATGACGTTTAAGATACATTATAATATTATATGAGTTCAATTAGATTCAAAATGATATAAGTCCAATCTGGAATAACAAGTGTGACGACTAATATTGTATATAAGGAGGTTTTCCAAAATTTTAATGCTCTGGATAATAGTATTATTATTATCGAAATTTCCAATTATTATTGTTACTTTTTATCAATTTTTTCTCATTGTTCAAGGCCAATACATTATACTTATCAATGAAATATGTCTGTGCATCGCACAGGTGCAAAATTAGTTTCTATATTAATATGGTAATTATTTTGAAGATCTCATTAAATTTTATAATATGAAATTAACAAAAAAATTATTTTATTTATGAATATTAAAAAATTTAAAAAAGAAAGAAGAAAAGAAAAAAGAATAAGACTTTTGAGAAATTTTTCAACTTAACATTGTCATGTCATCCACTAAATTGCTAGTCAAATTTAACAAACGAGTTACCATGTGTTAAAAAAGATTCCCTTAACATGTAATTTAACTTATTCATTATACACCATTTTTCAATCTCTAACTACTTTATTTCAGTAACATGTAGTTTAACATGTACATTGTGGATGCTCTAAGAGGATAGAGACAATGTCAAGTTAAAAAAAAAAAAGTATGTTAATACTAATTATTTTCTTCTCAAATTTCACAAATTGCTTTGAAGCCCCCTATCTTCCTCTCTATCGAAACCAATGCCAGAAACCCTATACTTTCAAGGGCGACGGCGCACCTCAGTGCAACCCCATTTGGAGATGGCGACATGCATCGTTGGGAGGCACGCAGTGTCGACGCTGCAGCATGTTACTTGAAGCTGCTTTTGCCGCTGCTATCTACAGCAGCAACAAGCACCGCTACCGCGACAGGCGCTACTGCGATGCGCAATAGCGCCTGGCTCTGCTGTAAGCGCACATCAATGTTCCAGCAACTTCCCTTTTCCATATTCAATTTTCCTAATTTTGTTTCCAAAATAGATATTTAAAAATATGTAAATCAATTTTTTAAATCACTATAAACAAGGACAATTAATAACTCATTGTTGCAAGATTTGTATAACAACTTCTACCAAACACAAAGTAGGCTCTGATACCACTGTAGGAAATTTACTTAATTTTGCACGGTGAAATTTAAAATATTTTCAATTCTCAAACAAGTATCTGCTTTGTCTACTTTGTATTTAGATAGAAGTCATAATAAAAACAATACCTCTTGATTGTTTTGCATATGGGTCCTAGAATTTTTTATTCCTTCAACATACTTGCACACTACAGTTGTCCAATTATCAAGTCTCCGAAGGTGATTCACACGAGAGAACAAGAATGATAGGTTAAGGTTCTCTATCTTCTTGTGCTAACAATAAAATAATGAAATTAGGCTATCTGTTTCTAAACCTTAGTTGTAGATTAATAGATGTTGAAGTGAGCTTGACCCATCACTTAAACATTACCCGGTCCATATGATCAAATTAATTAAACATGAGGCATTATTTAATCAATTTAAAGTTTTGAGTCTTGCTTAAAGAAGATTAGTGACACATTTCATATGAGTCTCTTTTATGATTTACTCCAAATAAGTTTATATTAAGTTGTATAGGAAGAGTTCACTGATTATGAATTATGTCTGTAAAAGCAAGCAAATATTTTTTCACGTGATTTCACTATTTAATGTCATATTTAATATTTTTTGAAAAATAGTTATTCCAAATAAAAATAGAGAGAATTATTTTCTCTCATCATTTGTTTTGCATATTGTTTTCATGTGCTTTACATTTCACTTATTACTCCCTGGACTATTCTTGTCTGTCTTACTTGATTTCATTTGTCATTCGTGAAAAAAATGGGTGGTGGTAATAGTAGTAGTATTATTTATTTATTTTCATGAGGATTGATTAGTAAATGAGTTAGGGGAAGATTTTGATTTCTGTACTAAGGATGAGTAGTAGTTGTTTTTATTTTGACACTTTGACATCTTGTATTTTCAAGCATTATGTTGTAGAATGTTTGTCTGTTGATAATGATTTTATCTTATTTGGATATTTTCCAGTAGAGACAAGAGAGTTGTGTGTCGTTTGGTGAAAGTCGGGAAAGTTAAACGTTTTGAAATAGCTAAATTTAAAGATGAAGAAATTGAATATTGAACGGGATCCTGTTTGTATGTGTACATTTCATATATACAATGCAAATTCTGAGATTCTGATATTTCCAATAGGAAATAATTTTGTATGTTTCGTCCACACCTAAATTGGTCTCACACAATTATTTATGTTGTGTTTTAACTGCAAAATCAAGCAAGCTCAAAAGCACAAGGTAAACCCAAAAAAATACCAAAGTCATAACATTATTGATCAGGTAAGATACTCTTATTTTATTTGTTTAGGATCACTTTTTCTTGAATTTTATTTAGCTTTGGACATTACCAACCGCAGGATTTCTCACAAGTATGGACATTTGCCAAACTTGGATATGGGAAAATGTGTGGTTTAATTATGTGGTTTAAGAGAAACTTAGAATCAAACAAGTATCAATAGGAGAGTTTGGTTAAAAGGTGATATAATGTAGCAACTAACATGTTTTATTGAACTTTGCGAGTCATGTAATCTTTATGTCATCCAGGAGATATGTTTGTGTTAAATGTCCTTTGCTATTACCCTCATATTGAACTCTAGGCTCCTCTATGGACTTTTGCTATGCATTCTTCATATTATACTTGAACCTTGTCCCTTATAATTTATTGATGAGTCTGTCTATAATTTTTGAGCTAGATAGTGTGTAGGTGCATTCACTTGATGTGGTTAAAAAGCATCATTCAGACCGTAAAGATCAACTAAAGTGCTCATCATTTTATTGTTTATTCTGAATGTCCAGTCGATTCTCTTAACAAAATCAAATCCCTCCCCACTGTTGTGAACAAAAAGGGGGAAATCGACAGTTAAGGCAAAATGCTCAAGCTCCCAATGACTTAGTCGAAAGGAGGATGATATTGCTTTTGTAACTGCTTCTGTGAAGGTAACAGGTTCTCTTTCAACCCCGTCAACACCACCTCAAATATCGCTGTGTTTTGGAAGCTCGCTTTTTTTAGCACATGTGCAACAATCTCTATAGCACAATATAACATAACTCTAAAAGTTACAGAAACAACAAGTTGACAGTTATATCATCCAAGCAGCCTCTAAGCATTCAAATTACCTGAGCATAGTAGCCGAGTTTCATGTCCACCCCACATCAATAGAAACTATTGCACTCCTCACATGCTTGCTTCAATAAATTTCACACTATAAGATCTTTGAAATAAGAATTTGATCATAGGAAAGTACCAACACCTACCTATATCAAAGGCTAGGGCTAGGCTTTCATTTTTCAACTCATTAGCAAATGATGTGAGCTTGAACTAGCATAGCAAATCTCCATCATTATACCCCAGGTCAGTGAATTTTTTTTAAAACATCTATTTCATTTATTATTTTAACAATGATTGGAGTAAAATATTCATCCTAATCAACTCATGTAATTATAATAACTCATTACTTTCGACCACTTGCTTAATAGGCTGAGGTTGACTCATCTATTTAAATGCACACAAGCCAAGTCATGCACTCGAGATTGATTTCAAACCAAAGGAGAGTATATCAGCCTGGTGGGATTGATGAAAGACCATTAGCACGGGTAACAAACCGAAGCAATAAAGAGGGAAAAAAAATCTAATTCACCTTCCAAGTATTTGTTCTAAGACATAATGGATGAGGCTTCTAAAAATCTTCAATGAGTTCCTTAATGTAGATTAAAAATGACAAAAATCCACATGTAAATGCAATTTCAGCACCAAAAATAAAGAAAATGATACCAAAACCAAGTTGACTATTCACAAATTGACAAATAACCTCAACTAATGCTTCAATTAGAAACTCAATGTATCCACAGTATGAACTTAAATCCAATTTAAGTTGATCAACGTAATCCTTTCGTGTTGCTCCGTCTTGTCTCAAAGACTTGAAATCCAAAAGGACTCGCATAACAGAATTAGATCAAACGAATTCAAAGAACTACTTATTAACAAAAAACAGAAATGACAACAGAATAAATAAATTCAATATAAAAAGAAAAATACTTAAGAATCGTAATAGAAACTGAACTTACTCTCTTTTATTCTTCTTTAGAGATTCAAAAGTTCTGGGACTCTGTGTGCTTCTTCTTCAAGCTCCTGTTTATATTTGTAGAAATGGTTCAAATGTAACTTGGCAAACATTTTCCACAAATGAATAATGATATAACTCATAAAAGCAATGCAGAAGTATCAATTAATTAAACCTCCTTCGTTGGTAATTGGAACTCATTAGCGTTCTCTTTAATATTGAACTTCAATTCATTTTCTGCTTCTTTTACCCTTGCCTTTTCCTCATCAATTGATCTTGCTTTCGTCCCAATATCATATGCATCGGAATTTGCATTTGCATTTGAATTTGAATCTACATTTGAATTCACCACCATACATGATAAAATGAATTGAATCAATTGCAAACAATGGAAGAATAGATTTACTAAAAAAATAGGGAAAATATCAACTACTTTCTTATTTTATCTAGGTTTTTTTTTTTTTTATTTTCACTACTGAAAAGCTGTACTAACAAAATTCATTTAATATTCCACTCGAAAATACAAGGAAGTGTGAACAACACATTCAACTCCATGAGCATAATTAGTAACCTAAACATTATTTTAAAAATAGTTCAGTTTATTCTCTTTCCAATTGACAAAAGAGTTTCTTTTTCTATTCCAGAGTAAAAAAATCTGTTAAGTCATTAGAAGAAATAAACAAATATCCAACATCACATTTAATTGTCATTCAAATGACGATGAACTTCTACAATCATTCTATGCTTTAACAAACTTGAAGAAAGGTAGAACAAAATACTAAACAAATCTCAAATGATGTTAAAATGTTGTAATCTCAATTTGCCTAAAAAAACCAAATAAAAAATAACCAGAGCAAAATCAAACAAAAAACCAGTCAATGTTCTTATTAGAGGAGCCAAAAAAGGGTAAAAACGAATAACTAAAGGCCAAAAATCTCAAAACACGAAATTATCACATTTAAATTCCAGATCTAGAGGATCTAAACAGTGTTCAACAGATCAAGGCCAATCCCTAAACAAATATTCTTCGAACAACAATCTGTCGGAATCGAAAGCATTAAATGGAGCATGATTTCAACATTTAGATTGAAGCACATGTTGAAAAATTGAGAAAATAAGAAAACCCTAATAGATTGGACAAACTAAATCAAAGACTTTTTACAAAGAAAATGTCGCAGCTTTCCAGCAAAAGACAAGGAAATATGGAATGCATAAATTCCTAAATGAGGGCAACTTAAAATTACCAATCCGAGAAGTCAACCAGATGCCTGGTGGTTTCTCAACAAAATCCAACTTCACTAGATAAAAAAAATGAATAAAACAAATAAAGAAAAGTAAATAGAATTAGATAAATATTCGAGAAAACCAGCCAAAAACAGAGTTTCTAAGAAATAAACATTTATATTTATAGATGAAAATAACTATAAGCAGCTCAGTCCTCAATAACAAAACAGAAGACAAAACAGAGGGTGAGATGGCAAAGCCAATTTGGAAGAGCCCGCTTCTCAAACAAAGTAACTGAGATACTCCCTCAGTCCCTCTACCATTGTTATACCCACAACTCAAAATATGTAATTTCCAAAAATCGGTACTTACTATACAATATTCTTCCAACGTTACGGTAATATTAGGACAGAGGTAGTATAGTATTCAATTACCAGGCATCAAGTATAAATATTGAATTAGTCACAAATCAAATCTATAATGATGATAAGTTTTTTTCTAAATTGGCAGATGAAACTTGCCAAGTAAACTATCAAACAAAAGATAGCAGCTACCTAACAATTATGTGGTTTGTAACTGATGGAACTCAAAATTTCAAATGCATAAAGCAATTGAATGAGATGCTAGTAAATACATATTACTTTTATCCCTAATTTTTTATTAGACAAACATACGATTTGCCATTTCACAGTAATTTCAACACTAATCAATAAAATAACCAAAATAGAATGCATATATTATCTGATAAAATCACCTGAGTTCCCCCCGCTGGCCTTCGATGCATGTCTCAGGAGAACTCTTTCCTTCACTGCCATATAAAGACTCTACTGAGAAGATGGCTCAAGAAAAACTCTGACTGCCTTGAGAGGCATCTTTTATGACCTAGATTTAAAACAAGTGAAAAAGGGTTATAAAGCAACACATAAAGAGATCTAAGGAATGTAGTCTTAAACTCAAGATAGAATACTGTGGAAACTACAATGATGTGGTCACTATTCACAATTTTCTGTTTTCAATATTAAGTTAATCCACATAGACAAATTTCCTTGTAACTGGCTAAGAGATATTGAAGTACACCAATGTCAGCAGATGAAAAATTGCTAAGGGCTTTTCAAATTCAAAGAACATGTTTAAAATTAAGTAAAAGTTATCACAATAGTAAAAGTCATATTTGATGGATATTGGATCCCATAGGGCCACAGTAACATTAACTAATACATTTTTCAATACAGCAGGGGCATATATATACCTTCAGAGTCGTTTTTAGTTCCAAATAGACAGCATTTTCGGAACCAAAATCTTCAATCACTTGTTATTAGGTATAAAATGCAAACACAATTGGGAAATTTCTGGAGCTCAAATCACATAAACCATTGAAATCAACAAACCTCATTGGTAATTCTTGTGACAGTTTTATGATCAATAGTAACAACATGAATCAAATCAAACATCTTGAACACTTCACCAAGTGAACGATCATCTACATTTATAGCGATAGAAGAAAATCTATGTCAAGATTCATGTAAAAAATGTAATTACTTAAGTGATTAGCAAATGTTTAAGAGGAAAAAAGTTTTACTTCTCAATATTACATTCTCCACATTTGAAAAAACTACAGTGCCCCTTTTACCGAGTTCTCCAGCAAGTTCACTGTGTACAAAATTAAAACCCATTAAATGATGTCAAAACAAACTAAGAATTTACCATCCACAAATTTGACAGAATATCAATACAAAAGTTTAATTCAACATACAGATATCTGATTTTGTGTATGAAGGTTATTTTTTTTTTAATTATAAGCAAAAATTAAAAATAAAAAAAATACACAAATATTGTCACCTTTACCCGATCCTCTAGCAAGTTTGGTATATAAAAATTTAAAACCCAACAAATGATTAGTCAAAAGGAAAAAACTAAAATCAACAATCAACAAATGTGACAAATACAATAATTTTATTGAAGAAGCCAATGCCTAATTTTATGTGCAAAGATGAAAATTTTCATTTAAAAAGAGAAAAATGAAAAATCAGTAGCGATATAGTGATGAAATGAACAAACATGAACTACACACACACAAAAAATTTAATATTACAATAACCTCACTTCTTTTCTTTTCAAAGAAATCAGTCCCATGATAATTAATATAGACTTAATGAAAGTTATATTCATAAATGATCACAGATATGAACAAATTAAACGAAATATTTCTACATACATAAAAAATATTTTTTTTCCTGACTATCATTTATATATAGTAGCAATACAGTGATTAAATAAACAAAAATGAACTACATAAAGAAAAGAATTTAATATTCTAATCCCCTCCCCTCTTTTCTTTCAAAGAAATCAGTCCTCTGTTACCATTTATATATGGTAGCAATACAGTGATAAAATAAACAAAAATGAACTACATAAACAAAAGAATTTAATATTCCAATCCCCTCACCTCTTTTCTTTTCAAAGAAGTCAATCCTCTGTTAATTAATATAAACTTTAAGCAAGTTAAATTCACAAATGATTATAGATACGAACAAATGAAATGAAATATAAAGTTTACCAAAATAAATTAGACCAATCATTGTAACATCTTTATTTCCCATAGGACTCAACGTTATTCATTTTATTTGACATAAAAATATGATTCATATATTCACACAATCATTAATCCCACAAATAATCATAAAAGTAAACTAAGTAACAGTATGACAACCATAATCATAACGAACAACTTACTCAATCCATCTATATTGTTATATCATGGTTTCTTTGCATATACACTAAACAATGAACAAAACAAAACAGTAAAAAAACCAATAAAAGCCACAAAAAATAAAAAAAATAAGTAATCTCAGAGTGAAATAACAGAAAAAATTAACAGAAAGAACTACAAAAAACAAAAAATCCGACAGTAAGGTATGCTTACCACTAAACTTAATGGAGAGAAAGGAAAAAAAATCCAATATATAGAGGCAAACACACCCGGACAAAATATAGGACCTTCAAACGGGAAAAATGTTGATAATAGAAAAATACCAACGGCACACCCAGTACCGAATACGAAGGAAAAAACAAACGAAAAAATCAAACGAAAAAGAAATATCGGGAAAAAATAAGACAAAAAAAAAAAAGCAAGATCCGCGCACACAATAAAAACCGATGAAACTAACCGGTGAACAAAAGAGATAACCGAAGATGAGAAGGAAGGCGGGACGGAAGCCATACAGAAACCCTAGGAAAATAGAATCGTCTAGAAGCCCAAAAGTGATTTTCAGAATTCAAAACAAGACAGAAGTCGTGGGAAGTGAATTATGAAAAGTGAGTTGTCAAATAGCGTGTTCCCTCCTTGTGATAAAAACGTGTTTTTTCGTCCTTAGCAATAGTAACCCTCTAACTCCCATTTATGTATAGTAGTGATAGTGATAGTGATAATAGTGAAGTGATAATGTTTTTCATTGATTTGTTTCCAATACAATAGAGGATATATATACAAGCATACAATAATAGATAAACTTGAAAGTGTAAAAGATTACAACAAAAATAGGAAAAGATAAATATGTGATCTTCCTAATGCATATCATTAACCGTGAATCATGGAGCTGATTATAGTAGGCTATGGCTACTTAGGTGTGTGTGTGTCGACTGCATGGGCTGGACTCTTCCCGTTGCTGTGGTTTGGTTCACCATGTGAACTAATAGAGAGATCATCGACATGCATGCAAATTGGTCCTTCACTGCCAATTGCATCAAATACAAGTTCATCTCTCCAAGAACAATATACACCCTTGGTGACATTATAAAAGACATGAAAAATAGCTATGGAATCATGGATTACCTATATGTTATGAAAATGCTTGGAAAGCCTGAGAATGAGCACGATAGACGATAAGCGGATCCTGAACTATTTTATGGGCAGCTACTGTAGTTACATGTGATTGTCATACTCATGAGGTTTTTTGACAGATATCTATGCTTGAGACCGGGAATTGAAAATTGTCACATTGAAATATTGAATCTTAAAGTTGTCACCTTAAATAAAGAATTTGTAAAAGTATATCATCCTCAATCACAAAAGATTATTTTGGATTAACTCAATGTAATATTTAATGAGTCAGTTACATTACATTTCAACAACTGTACCTGATCTATGTCAATCCAAAAATTCAAAAAATAGAAACAAAAATCTAAGATGAAAAAAGAAAAAAAACTAGTATAGAGGTGATTGCCTCAAAATTATATACTGTCATTCAATTCATCTTATAATCCAAGATCCAAATCATTTACAATATTGTAAGCCCCTTCCTTTTAAGTCTCATGTTCAAATCATGTGAAACTCACATTATTAATCATTGCCTTTGAGTTGCATAAATATTCTCAACCTTTGATTGCATTCTCACATAATGTAGATAAATTGATGTTCAACATATCGACTTTTCTCCAATTAGTTTGATCTTTCTCTTATACATATTTTTCTTCACATAATCTTGTCTTCATCTCGTACGTCAACACAAAATAATTTATACATGAACATAGTTAACCCGAACCAAAAGAAATTGGTTTCATAGATAGTTAAGAGATCTGTATAGGTACTACATATGTTCTTCTTATTGTGCTTACATGTATTGAAATCTAATAACTTTGTCCATTTTTATGTCATGTTTTTGGAGAAATATAGGAATTCTTAAAGTGCATATATGAAATGCTGTATTAAAATTTGATAGGAACTATCCAAACTTAAATAGAATTAGAGGGTGGGGGAGTTTATGTCAAAGACATGTATCATTTATATATAAGCCTGGGTTTTGTTCATCCCTAGGTGGATCGTCAATAGCCACACTCGATTAAAAGGAAAGCCGGGATGTAGGCTGATAATACAGGGGCAACTTCTATCAATCTGGCATACGGGACTTCAAGTCTTAATGGGCCTTAGGGAGAATACACGATCATTTAATCAACGAATTTCTCAAATGTGTAGTTAGCATTTTGTTAGGTAGAAACTTTTGTCTATAAGATTGACAAGTGATTTCTAAGCATCTTGAATCCATCTTTTCAACAGCCTTTTCTATAGGAAAAAAATCAATTTCCCACTCTGATACAACTTGTTGAAAAAAATAATCAAATCTCCAACCATACAACGCAGCGGAACATAAACCAAAATAACGAGACAAAAGAGAAAAACAAGAATTAACGTGGCTCACCTGACCGCGACGACCAAATTAGAAGAATATTTTTGTTAATGAAAGAAACTCACTCATGTAATATTTTCTCTCGTCTCTCAACTTCTCCCTAAAAAAACTAGAAAGAACAACATATGCAGTACCTCCACTCGTACGTCTTCTTCTAATTTAACATATCACAGTTTTTCTCACTACACACTGACACTCTTTTTGAACTCTTTGTCTGTGTCATCATCACCATAGTAGATGAATCTAATTCTCTACCCATGTGTACTTCATCATAAAATTCAATAAACCACGCAACCATTCACGTTCCCTAAGACACATGCCTTCTTTTTCATCTTCCTTTTTCTCTCTCTTCTTCTTGCCGCCTTTTTTTTTTCCTCAATTTTTGGCTTCCTTGATTTTTCCCCAATTTCACACGGCCACACTTAACGGATATTAAAAATTTCCTTAATGGGATTTTAATCAACTAAGATCAAAACTTATTTTGGGTAAAAATCCAACAATCTCCACATTGATCCAAACTTCTTCACATCTTCAATGAATTATAGAAGACATAATCAAATTCAAAGTTCCTCAATTCTGACTTTGCAATTTGACTTCTTCTTGATACATTCATCGCAACTCCACCCCAGTATCGCTATTCGATGTGACTCGATCACCACAACTCAATATTTGTATGAATTGATCAGCATCATAATTGCACCTATTGTTCAGTTTATCACCACAGCTCCACCTCAAACAAATACATGTCATTGTTAATGTCCGATGTTTGAAAAATGAGTTTTTGATACCACTTGTTGGGGAAAAAATCAATATCACTTGTTGGGAAAAATAGTCAAATTCCCAACCATACATCGAAGCGGAACAAAAAACAAAATAACGGGATAAAAGAGAAAAACAAAACTAACATGGCTCGGCCGCCGCCGACCACAGGAAAAGAATATTTTTGTTAATGAAATAAGTTCACTCATACAGTACTTTCTCCCATTTCACAATTTCTCCCTAAACAAAGCTAAAAAGAAAAATTATGCAGTACCACTACTCGTGCTATTTTTTTAATTTAACATATCACGATTTTTTTCCCCTACACCTAATAGTCTTTTTTAACTCTTTGTTGTATACCATTATCACCATGTTAGATAGATCTCATCCTCTACCCTTGTGTACTTCATCATAAAACTCAACAAATCACGCACCCAAGCGGATGCCCAAATCTACACACCTTCTTTTTCTTTTTCTCCTTCCTTCTTTTTTTTCTCTTCTTCTCATTGACTTCCTTTTTCTTTTTCAATTTTTAGCTGCCTCAGTTTTACCCCAATTTCACATGGCCACACTTCAACAATTACTAACAAGTACCCTAATGGACAATTAATCGACCAAGCACAACTTATTTTAGGGGGAAAAAAACCCAACAAGATTTGTAGGGAATTGATGTTCCATCTCAAAAGGTTAATCTATTAGATGGAGTAGTTCAATCCCTTATAAACCCATTATTTATCCCATATCTAACTAATGTGTGATTCATTCACACTTTCCCAACAATCCCTTCTTCGAGCGAAGTACCCTATAATTTTTTGGCCCTCTTTTAATAGATAGTCTATTAATCTCTTTTCCTTAAACTTGGAAGGTATACATGCTCTATCAAAGCCCAAGTCCTCAACTACATTTGGGCCATCGACTCACCACCTTACGTGGGCACAACCATTAAGAGCTAACCATAGATTTTCTTGACCATCGTAAAGCAATTTGGAGACCACTACCTTTGTTCATTTGCAATCAAGATCTATCGTGCGTCTACATGTCTAAGTCTGGAATCTAGCTCTAATACCATTTGTAAAGAATTAAATTTCCATCCTAAAAGGTTAACATATTAGATGGAGTAGTTCAATTCCTTATAAGCACATCATTTACCCCATGTCAAACCGATGTGAGATTTATTCGTACTTTTCCAACGTTTTCCTTCATTTTCTCAGCATTCTTGACCTCTTCTCGTGCTCATTCCCATAAGGTCCTAGCACAAATAAATTCAGACTCGGCCATCTCCATTCTCTTCTCAAAATCTCCCCCACATGGTCTAGTAAGCCTTTTCCATTGCCACCAGTCGAATTTGCTTAGCCACGTGCAATTTCAAGGCCTATTGCTAGAATTAAACTTCTTCACATCATTATAATATTTAATTCTTCAGCAAAATCTAATGGTGGTTTGAGTGGGGCGACATTTATTAACAATTGAGGTCTAGTAATGGACCATCAAAGTGATCCCCAGATCAAAATTTGGGTAGAGGTTGAGAATTAATCACGAACCCAATGATTAATGCTACAAGCACTTTTAACCTCACTTGAGTGTACACGGTGCAAATTGAGTCCTTTGCTGATTGCCGTTGGAATAAGTTGCGTGTGCTAATGATTCCAATTGTATAAACACGGAGCCAATAATCAATTCGTTTCCAGTTATTCTTCTAACAACACTCTCCAGTATATTGAATGACTTCCATGAACAAAATCTTCAATCTTAACACTGATGAACAAGAACATCCCTAAACCCCACGCTACGTCCTCCTCTTCAAAGTTTTTCTTTAAGAAATGAAGCTAATCCGATGACCAACACCTTATTTCAAGTGTTTGAAATCTTGGGTATCACTGTCATAATCTGCCAAGCCATCGGCACGAGTTTTCACTAGAGTTGAAGGCAATTTGGGTTCCTCCCAATCAAATGTAAATTCCAAGAAGCTCGAGGCTCATCAAAAGAATACCTGTGATCCTCAAGACTAATTCTCCCAACATCAAGAGAAAATCTTGGGTCAGCATGAGATAAAATGAGTTTTGATGATATGTTCAATTGCTCCATCAATCATTTCGAGAGAAATCAGGAATATTGTTGGGCGTGATTTTCTCAATAATTTTAAAATATGTTAGAAATAGTTTAAATAATTTTATGAAAAAGACAATTATCAAAATAAAAAAAATTTGGTTGCCATAAATCGGAATCGTGGGGAATAAGGTGGTGAAATGACTAAATTCCACTTGAAATTAATGTACAACCCCAATTTGTTGGGCCACACTTTAAAATTAGAATAATTAGTCAATACCTATTAATAGTCCTACTATGACCAGGGTTAGGGTTATTAGTGCATATATAAATATATGTCTAATGTGTAAGAATTAATAATACAATCTAATTAGTAGAATCCTAGCGCTAAATTTATCTCTTGCTAGTACAAAATAATAATAATAAAAATAATCTCACTCTCAAAATCCATTTCAATAGTTGGAGATTAAACGAGTTTCGGATTAAAGTTCATCATGTGGATTTTCATTGGAGGATGGACAATTAGATAGCTGTGGTAACAAAAAATCGGATTTTAGAGTCTTCTTGTTTGTTGAATTGAATGTATAATCTCTATCTCAAACTTTATCTACGTGCAGTGTTGATCCAAGTTATGATTTTGAATCTTTTAATCCTGCTGTGCATGTTTGATTTGAAACCTTACAATGCTCAAAATGACAAAACTAGGACCGTCGACAAGAATGGAAATTGATGAATGTAATAGATCCATTTACAATTTCGTAGCTTTGGAAATTTCAATATAAGGATAGAAACATGGGATAGAATCAGACATTTTTAGTTGGGTAGTTCGATATTAACATAACATTGACGAAATTTTTCTAAAACTTAAGCGTTCATCACGAGTTTTAATAATTTGATAAAGTAGCATAACTACATCATTATAAATCTTATCAAAAACATCATTCTCAATATACATAATCAAACTCTCATTTGACCATTTGATCACCCAATCAATTATGCAATCTATTCTTAACATATTTCATTCCAAAAAATACTCTCTCTACTGTAGCAGTATCAAGTGAAATAATTAAAGTTAGTACCAAAAAGCTTGTATACTAACGGGTATACTTCATGTTTTTTTGTTGCAGTTAATTTTTGTGAGTTCATTAAAGTCCCGTAATCCTCCAAATTCTTCATCGGTGAGCATATAATGATGTATGTGCCAATTTGATCATCAAGTTCAATGATTTGTGTTCATTCAAATCTTTTGGATAAAACTCGCACCTCTGAAGTAATTTGCACTTGTTTAAAGTAGAAAATGAATTATCTAGACACAAACATGCTACACAAGAAGCAAGCCTTTATTTACCTCAAAAAATTGATCTATACAACTTTTGAAGTTCCATATCAATGTTAACATAAAAGTAATACACATGGAAGAAAATCGGTCATAGTAATACATCATGAATGAGCAAAAATTATGATCACACAAAAAAGAATCACATTCATTATCTCTCAAATTTTGTAGTTGTTTAAATAATTCCATCGATCTCATTACATTTTGCAATATCTTTCTTTTGTAATGATTTCAAAAATTCATTTGAAATCCCAAAGATCTTTCATGAGATGTAAAATAAAGGTAAACTCATATTTAACTGTCATTCCCAAAAAAACTCGCTTAACCTTTTTTTTCTTCCCACAATTTGTATTTTCAATAGCAATTATCTCGATAATTATTTTTGAAACATTAACATTAAATTGCATAAACAATCTAAAATTTTATATCTTTATTTCTAGTGAAAAAGATCACACTGCTTAGTCGTCCTCCAACAACATTCACCAAACTATCAACTGAATAAAAGAAATATCAATCTCTCCATGCTTATTTTTTACAGCTATAAGTGCTAACTGAAGTTGATGAGTATATCAATGAATTTAGTAAATAGTAATCACTCGGGTTATATATGCTTTGAGTCCATTGTACTCACCCCACACGTTACTAGCTCCATCATAACTTTGACATCTTAAATTAGATATGCACAAGCTATATCCAGAGAATAAGTCTTCAATAATAGAGAGCCGCGGTATTTGAAACATGTTGGACGCCAATAAAATGTTCCGTTACATGCTCAATATTCACATATCGCAAAAACAACCAACATTTTCTCTTTGAATGAATTACCACGAGATTCATCCACTACAATATAAAATAAATCATCACCAATTTCATTGATAATAACCCCAAATGTTTCAAAACCAATAGCACTTAGAATATCCTTCTAAATATGTTGTGAGGTTAATTTATAATTTGCAGGAGCATTTTTCATAGGATAAACAGTACAAATGATCCCTAACCTTTACATTTCTTGCGAAAATAGTCTCAAACGTTTCAATTTTGGCATTTATACCTTCAAAATCACCAAACGTTGAGAAAACAGTCCCCACCATCAGAGTCTGTTAATTCACACCGTTAAAAATGGGTAAAAAGCACAAATGGTTCATAATCTTTGAGTTTCTTGCGATAATAGTCCCTAACATATTATGCACATGTTTAACGTATTTAGTTTTTAACCTACAAACATTTGGCGTGTTTAGTCTCTAATATATTAAGCCTCTGTTAGGGAAGAATTATTTCAAATAGTATGGTTTGTAATTGTAATTTTTTGAAGAATTTGTGGTTAAAAGTAAGATTTTTTTTTTTGGATTTATATGTAGATTATTTTATTTATAGAAAGTGTGTTTGAAAACCAATTTTATTGATAGAAGGTGTGGCTGACTTAGTTAAATATAATTTATTTAAACGTGAGAGAAGAATTTCAAAATACATTCATGATTCAATCAATCACTTTTATCGAAATAAAACTTGAGTTTGAAGTTAATATTATTAGTTATGATGAAATTGTGAGTCTCAACATTTTTAAAATCACTTTAGAAAAAACAAATTTCATCGTTCGCAATTTATTTCATATCGCATTTAGTTTATAATTTCAGATTTCAGTTTAATTTACAAAATCATCATTCGATTGTTCAAAAATAGAATTATAACTGACATATTTTGATACTTAATTACAATCGTCGTGGAAACGATAATTTTTTGTCAACTATATTACTTGTCACGACCCATACACTTGTGGTATTTTTCACGTTGCATTTTAGGTGAACAAGAATGTGCAGTTGAAAACGAGTTCTAAAATAATAAACTTTATTCTGAATTTCTAAAGTGCACAGTAAAAGATTTAACAAAAATTCACCATATTAATAGTTCAACCTATTAGTAAAAAACAAAAATTCGAATGTGTGGCCAAAAAAGTAAGAATTTTTTGAATAGCAATTTTGGAAAACTTGTGGCAAAAAAGTAAGAATTTTATTTTTTTTAATTTAAAGTGTAGATTATTTTATTGATAGAATATGTAGCTGAAAATGAGTGTTGAAAAAAATTAAGTTTTGAGGAAATCTAAATCAATTGATTCTCAAAAACCAAAATGGAAAAATCGAAATTGAAAGTAGAATAGATACAAACGTATTTGTTATTCTAATTCCTAAATATGTATTAGTTTATTTGCGTTCCATGAATTTTTGTTTTTTACCAATATATTGAACTATTAATGTGGTGAATTTTTATTAAATATTTTATCGTGCACTTTAAAAATTCAAAATAATTTTTTTTCTCAAAACTCATTTGCAACCACATTTTCTATCAATAAAATAATCTACACATAAATCTAAAAAAAATTCTTACTTTCAAACACAAATTCTTCAAAAAACTACAATTACAAAATCCCATTATTTGAAATTATTGGTCTCAAATATGGGCATAATATATTAAGGACTAAATACGCCAAACGTTTATAAATTACAAACTAAATACGCCAAGCACGAGTTGAATATGTTAGGGACTATTATCGCACGAAACTCAAAGGTTATGGACCATTTGTGCTTTTTACTAATTTTTAACGGTAGGAATTAGCAGACTCTGACCGTGGAGAATATTTTTGCAACGTTTGGTGATTTTGAGGGTGTATATGCTAAAATTGATACGTTGTGGACTATTTTTTGAGATAAACGTTAAGGTTATGGACCATTTGTGGTGTTAGCCTTTTTTCATACTAGCCTCATATCTCTCAACCTAAATGGATAATGGTTTTCCACCTAATAAAAGTGATCAAAGTCTCACTCTTACAGATAGAGGACTCCAAAATATTTAATCACATCTCCACTTATGATCCAAATGTCAAATTTCGCATCCCTAGTAAATATCACCAATGCACCCTCAAGCATCTATCACACATAAATTCATGTGATAAAAATATCAAGCAAATTAAAATGCAATAATAAAAAATCCATCTAATTAAGCAATCAAACATGCAAAATAGATTTCACACAAATGTACATGCAATAACTACAAGCACTTATCCTCAATAATCATCACTCGAATCTTACCTAGATCTAGTGGCATCGTACACTCTACCTATCTTCTAACACCATCCACTTTCTCATTTTACTATCTCAATTAGAACAAACTCCCATAAGAAAGTCCAAATATATCGAAATTATAATATCTCACATTTTGTCCCAACTTAGACCTAAAAATTTGACCTTACAGGCTCTAGAAAACCAAATCACACTTCTATAAAAATACCTTAATACCAAGTGTTGTTATCTTATAAAAAAAATGTACAAAGATGTCATGGATCAATGCAACGACCACAAGCAAAGTGTCGGCACGAATCATACAGAAAAAAAAACTTTCTAAGGTCACATGCATTTCTAAATGACAACAAAATATCTAAAACGCAATATATCAAATTATGCAAAAATTAATATATCGAATTCATACAGAATAAATGACATGAATTAAATAGATAATTCCTAGGCTAGCAACAGAAAATGGTTATCCACTCATGATAACATCAATCCTAATGTCACCTACAAGATGAGTTCTAATGCAGAAGTAAATAACTGCAATAATAGAGAGAGAACATAATATTGAGTAGACCAATCTGTGACATCTGTCTGTATCTGTAAATTAGGAGACATGCGAACGTCGCAACTTTAGGTACCACCATCAGTGGCAGAGCCAGGAATTATCCAATCATAGGGTAAAAAGTAAGGGAGTGGAGGGGGGAGGCCCCTCTCTGGGGGGTTCGTGTGCGGAGCCCCCGAATTTCTTTTTGACTAAGAGGATTGAAATTGACGATATTGAACACCAAATCTAATATAAGGATAATCATAAATAATAATACATCAAAAATCCAATATATATATATAATCAAAATATAATTTTATTAACTATTACATTTGATCCCTACGCATTTCATACTTCGAAAACAACATATAATTACATCATTATCAATTCTATCAAATATATCTTTCTCGATATATACAATCAAACTATCATTTAACCATTGATCTCCAATCCGATTGTGCAGTCGAGTCTTAACAAGATTCATTGACAAAAATACTCTCTCTACCGTAGCAGTTGCAACTTGAAGACGTCACAAGTCTATAGAGTAATGGATAAACTTCATGTTTTTATTCAATACCAACTTTTGTGCAAGATCACTAAGGCCTCATAATCCACTAAAATCTTCATCAATGCGCATATCCAAAATATAAGTTTCGAGTTGTTCATCAAGTGCCAAGAGATCTATTGGTGAAAAATTTTCGAGATAATATTCACCAAGATGAATTAATCTTCTCTTGTCAAAAGCACAAAATGAATCATTGTAATCTTCTCTTATAACAATGCATTTGAGACTTTGAGCTATAAATTCTTAAAGATAACAAGTGGGTAGCGGCGAAAATTGGGCAGAGGAACACCCATGTTGATGTTTATAAATATTTTAGTATGTATTCCTAAAAGCTAGTATCAATTTCTACCAAATAAACAACCTTCGAGCAAGTTTTATTTTGGGCCTGAGCCATTTTTCAGTTTTTTTCCCTCAGTCAGAAATATTGCCGGGTCATTTGACCCAGCTTGCTCATACATAAGTCCACCCTTGACCACCATACACTTTAAAACATTTGTTGAAATCTGCAATAGCTTGAACATCACCTTTGACTAGGGGTGTTTTCCGGACGGAACAGGTCGAAAATAGGTGTTTCAAGTTCCGTTTCAAAAAATCTCAGAATCAAAATGTTGTTCCAAATTTCGTTCCAAAATTTTCGAAATATACAAACTTCATTCCAAATCGAAATTTCTGAAAATTTTGGAAATTTTCAATATTTAATATTTTATCAAGATTTATAATAATTTTAAGTATATGAAAAAAGAAATTCGGGGAATCGAATGTCTGAAATTAAATGAGTTCAAAATCTCAACTAGTAAAAAACTATAATTAAAGTTATAAATCACGAAAGATAACAAAATAATAATATAACATCTATAAATAGATTTAACATAATTTTTTCGATTATGATCCAATAAAATAAAAGTTAATAAGGAAAACAATGCTACAATTCTAGTAAACAAATAGTGCCACCTTCCAAAATGCAAACATGATGATCACACAAATAGTGAATAAAACAAGCCTTTTTATATCACAATTGACAACTCATTTTTAACTTTTTATTTAATCTGAATTTTTTTTTATTATATCTGATGTGTAAAATATTTTTCACAACCAATTTATCTAACTTAAATCCCATGCTAAAATTGAAGTGCTATTTTTTAGTAAGTAAAAGTGTTACATGTCAGTTATATATTAAATCTAGTGTTAATTATATTTTAATATTATTAATTGTTTAATAAATTATTTTCATAGATTTTATATTATTAATTATAATACAAATATAATAATTTCCAAAATTTATTCAGAAAAAATCAGAGTTTTTGGATTGGAACATGTTCGGAATATTTCGAAAATTTGGATTGGGAATTTCAGAATTTTTGTAATTTTGAAACTCGTTCAATTCCAATCCAGTTTTTTTGGAAAAATTAGGAGTTCGGAAATTTCGAATTTCGTACAAGTCGGAACCGGGTTTTTTTTTTTGAAAAAATTTGTAACGGAATCGGATGAAATCTAATTTTCCATTACAACTTCCAGCCCTACCCGTGACCAAAAGAGCAAAATCGTCCAATTTTCAGTATATTTCGCCAAACTGAAACCAAAGACTACCAGCAGCTCCATCATGACTAAGGGAATATATTATCTTTTGACATCATAGTCGGATTACGTGGTACGCCCCAACATGCTGTTGGTGCCTGCGCATGGCCATCGCGCGTCGTTTACGTGCCACCTGCGTTGGATTTTCTAGTCGCCAGGAGTAAGGATCTGGTCTCCTTTTGTTCTACAGGTTTTGGGTTGGTCGGAATTGTGATTTGCATGTCTGAATCTCAAAATTTTCAGAACATTTTTTCTTGAATAACGTTATGCCCGATTTTACTCTTCTATTCTAGACCGTTCTTTCATTGATTATTGCCCAGATTCACGCACCACCAATAAGCCCTGATATCATGTCAAAATTTTAGATTCTTGAAACACCAACATTAGACTTAGTTATTTCTTACAAATCAAACACCAAACCGATAAGCTCGACCCACACACAACACTCTTGGACCTTGGTTGCCTCCTTTACAAACCCACAAAAGGATTAATGATGTTGCAAATAATATCACTCAGGGAGGAAGAAAATCAAGAAACTAGCAATGGTAGAAGCAAGATAGAGACACTAAGGCAATGTAAAAGTTAGGTTAGGTTAAGTCATGGGCCAAGAACCAACTAAATGGGCTAGCAAACAACATGACCAACAACCTAAGCCCTTGTTTGACATTGTTTAAAAAGAGTTTTTTTTTTTTAAAATGAATATTAATTTTTAGGAGAATGTGACATAAAAATAAGAAATCTTTTTTTGGGTTTATGTTTAATACTAATTTATTTATAAATGAGTAAATGTAAAGAAGTGAGAGAAAAATGTGTTAACATTTTAAATGAGACAAAACAGGGGCTAAAATAACAACTAAATATCCAACATAGAAGGCACCACACCAAGTGGGCCCTGAGCAACTAACCTAGTTGGGAGAATTGCACTGTATACTACAAAAAAGTCACTAAACTGATATATACTGTTCAGACCAGAAAAATTGAAAAATATGTTCCTCCTTTTCCTTCCCCACCTACGCTACTGTTGCAGCGTTGCTCTTCTTCTTCCCCGCACCAAACCACCACCAGGTCTACCACCCTCCCACTGAACGGAGGCCCTCTGCTATTGATTTATGTTCAATTTTTTTATCAACCGTTCATCGCTTCCATCGAAGGGAGTGGTGATTTCAGTCCCAGTCCTCGTACTGTCTGTTGCAGCCGCCACGATTTTTCTCTTCTTCCTCCTTTCTGCGCTGTTTTCCTCCCCTCCGCCGTGCACTTGCCCTATTTCCATGTCCGACTCCACCAGCATCGATGATGCTCGTGTACAATGTGGTGGTTGTCTGCTGTAGCAGAGAGGGGTTGTGGTGACGTTGTTGTGATGTGCTGATGGTGATTGAGGAAGTGGTTGAGGGTGGCAGCGTCGATGAGGTGGGTAGTGGGGCAGGTATTGTCACCTGTGGTGTCCTTCACCGTCATATTAGAGACAAAGTATCATAATCAAAGCGTAACATTTCAAGTTGTGATACTACAATTTCGTCCAAAGTATCATAAAAATTTGATAAAATTTCAAATTATGATACCAAAAATTTGAAATTATCATAAGTATCATGTTATGATAATTGATGAAAACAATATTTTTCCCAAAAAAAATTTTTTTGAAGTATTTTTCAGTTTTTTTTTTTTAAAATGTAGTAAATTTTAATTATGATACAAAAGGACGTATTTGTGCAAACGCCCCAACTAAGTTTCTTTCAATAGCCCAAGTTATTTTCAGATCGATGTATTCATTTAGACGTAAATAAAATATTCTCACAATCGTTTTAACATCATAACTCGAATTTATAAGGTAAAGGAACTCACCATTACATAAAAAATACCCTAAAATCTCTATGTAAGATCTTGAAATTAATATACTGATAAAGCAAATGTCATACTTGTTGCATAAAAATTCATTCCGTTGGTGTGCTTGCCCACTTTCCCAAATTAAGTTTTGACGAGTTACTAAGCTAAAATCTATCAAGATAATTGCAAATTTATTTCGAACTCACAAATTTAGGGGGTTATTCAATGTAAATTTTTAAAGACTTTTAAAGATTTTAAAGGATTTAAAAAATTTGAGTATATTTAATTTAGACTTTATAGACTCCATAAAAATCTTCAGGTATTTAAAATAGATTTTAATGGACTTTATAAAAGTTCATAAAAGTCACGGTGTATTATATAAAGACTTTTAAAAATCATGTGTTATTCAAAATATCAACGACTTTTAAAAACTTCTGCAAAATCCTCTATATACTAACTTCTAAATAGAAAGTACAACCATAAAATCTCTTTATTTGTTTTTCATTAATCCCAAGATTTTGAAATACTTTAAAATAAAATCTTTTAAATGTAATTATGTTTCTTCCATATATTTTTTTCCTTCTTTCATGTTATTTTTAGAAATCTTTAACCTACAGCTAAATAAATCATTATTTTTTTCTCTTCAACTTGTTATATTTTCTCTTTTTAATATTCTTTCTTTATGTTTTGGCTCTCTTCTTTTTTGTCATTTTCTTCAATTTTTCTATGAAAATAGATTCAACTAAAATTTTATAATATCTTATAGAAAAATAATAATTAAATTGTATAAAAAAAAATAATAATTAAGCAAAGTGACTCTAAAATTTTCTTTTCAAAAAGATTTGTGTATTAAAAAATATTAATTAAAAATCAATCGAAATTTATAAAACATTGTATATTCAAAAAAAAATTATAAACACAGTACAAATGTTGATATCAAATGTGATTTTATTTTTTCTCATGTTTTATCATAAATGTTTCTCTGTACTAAAACTATTTATCTCTCGAGTCGTGCTTTATAGATTCACTTAACGTATGATTATTATTAACAATTAATATTCACGTCATAGGAAAAATAATCTATTAATATTCAAGTTTTTCAATTGAAAAAATAAAAGTCTGTAAAAGCTTTTGAAAGTCTAAGAAAGTATTTGAAAGTTTATGAAAGACCTTTAAATAAAAGTCTGCAAAAGTTTTTGAAAGTTTATACAAATTCATAAAAGTTAATAAAATCCAATGAAATTCATTTAAAAAAAGTTCATTAAAAATGTCTTTAAATATCTTTCAAAATCTACATTGAATTTCAAAAATGAGGGAAAAATCATTTTTTTACCAATTATTAGAAGGAATTAGAATAATTTTTTTTTTTAAAACTTATTTTCAATCACATTCTCATAATAAAAAATCTTTCTTGTAAACTCAAATTTTTTTCTACTTTTTATCCATTCGTCCTCTAAAAATCAACTATTTAAAAATTCATTTTTACTTGAAGAACTCATTAAACCTTTGTTCGGCGACGGGTGAGGAGAGAGTTAGAATTATTTTATTGATTTATTTATATTTTTTAGTAAGATATGTGGTTAAAAATTGAAAAGACAAATATGTGTGGTTTAAAAGTAATATGAGAAATTCCGTAAATTAAATTTCTTGTTTTTTCCCATTTAAATGGGTTAGCTGAATAGATGATTGCCTTGGAACTTATGTAAATCACTTTTTTTTATTTTTTTATTTAGTAGGTACATTTATTATTATTATTATTATTATCTCAACGTTATTGTTGTTGTTATTATTATTATTATTATTATTATTATTATTATTATTATCTCAACGTTATTGTTGTTGTTATTATTATTATTATTATTATCTCAACGTTATTGTTGTTGTTATTATTATTATTATTATTATTATTATTATTATCATCTCATCGTTATTGTTGTTTTTATTATTATTATTATTATTATTCCCAACATGGCTGTGTTGTTGTTATTATTATTATTATTATTATTATTATTATTATTATTATTATTATTATTATTATCGTTATTATTATTATTATTATTTCTTTAAATATTGTAATTTGAATTGATTTAAACTTAAAATGTAAAAGAAAAATTACATTTAAATAGAATTTCTAATAAGTAGAAAAATAAAAAAAGAGTAATTTGGTTTATAAACGGGTTTATTTATAATTTTGAGTAAAAAAATAGTGGTTAAAAATTAGAGAAAGAAAATGTGTGTGGTTAAAAAGTAGTTTAAAAAATTGTGTAGTTTATAAATTGGTTTATAAATCAATTTATTTTATTTACCAAGAGGATGCTAAACGAAATGCGGAGGTAATACAATTTTTCATATTTCTTTTTACCCAAATCCATGTTGAAAAATTAGAGAGAAAAAGGCGTTTTATTAAAAAGTAATTTAAAAAATTATTTAATTTATAAATTGGTTTATAAACCAATTTATTTTATTTACCAAACGGATGCTTAATGCGACGGTAATACAATATCCCATAAATTTTTTTTATCCAAATTCATGTTGAATGGTAAGAAAGTTCAATAATCCTTTTTATACATATATATAATCAAGTAGACGAAAATATTATAAAAATGATACAGTCTTCAACGTTATTATTATTATCTCAACGTTATTGTTGTTGTTGTTATTATTATTATTATTATTATTATTATTATTATTATTATTATTATCTCAACGTTATTGTTGTTGTTATTATTATTATTATTATTATTATCTCAACGTTATTGTTGTTGTTGTTGTTGTTATTATTATTATTATTATTATTATTATTATCTCATCGTTATTGTTGTTGTTATTATTATTATTATTATTATTATTATTATTATTATTATTATTATTATTATTATTATTATTATTCCCAACATGGCTGTGTTGTTATTATTATTATTATTATTATTATTATTATTATTATTATTATTATATCATCGTTATTGTTGTTTTTATTATTATTATTATTATTATTATTATTATTATTATTATTATTATTATTACTAGTGTTATACCCGTGCGATGCACGGTCATTTGTTACTTACATATATCAAATATATATTTTAACATATAAAATGAATATTTAATTAAAAATAATAAATGAATGAAGACAATTAATTACAGATGTACATTACACATGCCTTAATTTTTTTTACGGTTCGTATGTTTATCGTTTTATGAATTTCTTTAAATATTGTAATTTGAATTGATTTAAACTTAAAATGTAAAAGAAAAATTACATTTAAATAGAATTTCTGATAAGTAGAAAAATAGATTTATTTGTGATATACGCTTAGGATTTTATTAATAGAATGTTAGTTAAAAATTCTTTTTATAAAAATGAGGATTTGAATAAAGTGGATTGAATATGGGCCAAATTTTTTTTCCAAGTCACCACAATTGTAATAGTTAGGAACTTAAATAACTTACTACTTAAAAAAAAAAAATACTTTAATGAACATTTGCATAACTCATTTGCAAAACTATTCAATTTTAATGATTATTGATGTAATTAATCTTTTATAAATATAATTTTTAGATTATTACAAATAATTTATCACTATCAGAATAATACTATTAGAATTGATACTAACTATTTTTTTATAATATTTTATATTTATATATATTAAACAAATATTTCATTAAATATTTACTTTAACATTACAAATTAAATACATGTGGTCATATATTTAAATGAATGTAGCAATTAAGTAACATAAAATGTTAGTTTTGATTAAATTTTAATGAATGTATATCGCAAATACATTTAATTTTATATATTAAGAAATCATCTATGCATCTCGATTCTAAAAGCGGAGCGGTTGTTTAACCCACAAGATATAGTATATTATCACTTACTCATATGGAATTCATTTTTCAAAAATAATTTTTTCTAAACATTCATTCTTAATCACACATTCTTTAAAAAGTATTTTTTTTACTATTTTTCATACTACTTTTTAACTATATATTATAAAAAATCACCTTTTCACAAAAACAATTCTAAAAAAATCAAAGTCAAATAGTTAACAACCGAATAAAGTTGGAGATCACGAAATTATACAAAAAATCTTATACCTTATAATCTTTAAGAATTTATTAAAATTAAGAATGATTAATAAAATATTAATCATTCTATTGATATTATTAACTAAAAAGAAATCAAAGCATAACTATTCAATATTAATAAAAAAAAAATTACATTTAAACATACCTTAAATTTTTTTTAATAGTTTGTATGTTTACTTTATAGGAAATTTTTTTAAACATTGTAATTTAAATTGACTTAAAACTTAAAGTGAAAAAACAAAATTACATTTAAATAGAATTTCTAATTAGTGAAAAAATATATATATCTATTATATAAGATCAAAATTTTATCAAAATGAAAAGGAAAGAAAAAATAGATCGATAAGCGCTATTATTTTATTCTCCTTGGTTTTCTATTTTTGAAAAAAAATATATTTATGTAATAATTAATAAAAAGTTGAAGAGAAAAAGACCATAAAAAAAGAGTAATTTGGTTTATAAACGGGTTTATTTATAATTTTGAGTAAAAAAATAGTGGTTAAAAATTAGAGAAAAAAAGACGTTTTATTAAAAAAGTAATTTAAAAAACTATTTAATTTATAAATTGGTTTATAAACGAATTTATTTTCTTTACCAAACGGATGCTTAATGTGACGATAATACAATATTCCATAATTTTTTTTATCCAAATTCATGTTGAATGGTAAGAAAGTTCAATAATCCTTTTTATACATATATATAATCAAGTAGACGAAAATATTATAAAAATGATACAGTTTTCAAAATCACCAATGAATTTGATTACCATAAAAATAATAAATATAAATACCATTAATTTAAAACATGTGTTCACACTAAACCACTTATTCACAACATGCGTTCACACCAAACAACTTTCTTACTTTTAATATTTACTTTTAATATGTGTATATATATATATATATATATATATATATATATATATATATATATGAATTTAACCAATAAAACTTCATTTACTAAAATAAGTAGTCAAAATAATAATTGAAAAATCTCGCAATTATCATGATAAAATAACCAAGTAAAGTTGGATATCACGAAATTATGTAGAAAATCTTATACCCTATAACATTTAAAAATTTATTAAAATTAAGAATGATTAAAAAAAAATATTGATCATTCTATTGATATTATTAAATAAAAAGAAATCAAAGTATTAACTATTCAATATTAGTCTTCGTTTAATAACTTTTTTATAAATTATTTATAAGTATCGCATTTTTTCAACCACATATATATTTTGGAAAATATGATTTTTAATATTAAAGATAACAAATGATTTGACCATTAATAATTAAAACATAATTATTATATTGATGGCTACATATAGAATTTATATTATTAAGAACAACAAATAAATAAAAAATAATCATTAAATAATAATTTTAATACCGATAACTAAAAATATTAATTGAACACATTCAGTATTAGTGTTAATAATAAAATTAAAATTGATTAAAAAAATATCAACCATTATTTAGTATTCATAATATATATATATATATATATATATATATATATATATATATATATATATATATATATATATATATATATATATATATATAAGGCAATAAATGCATTCACACTAATTCAGATTTTGCATTCACACTAAACCATTTTGTGTTCACAGTGGTCAGACTTTCCTCCCTTTATATATTATATAGATATATAGATATTATATATAGATATATAGATATATGAATTTAACCAATAAAACTTCATTTACTAAAATAAGTAGTCAAAATAATAATTGAAAAATCTAGCAATTATCATGATACAATAATCGAGTAAAGTTGGATATCACGAAATTATGTAGAAAATCTTATACCCTATAACCTATAAAAAGTTATTAAAATTAAGAATGATTAAAAAAAATATTGATCATTCTATTGATATTATTAAATAAAAAGAAATCAAAGTATTAACTATTCAATATTAGTCTTCGTTTAATAACTTTTTTATAAATTATTTATAAGTATCGCATTTTTTCAACCACATATATATTTTGAAAAATATGATTTTTAATATTAAAGATAACAAATGATTTGACCATTAATAATTAAAACATAATTATTATATTGATGGCTACATATAGAATTTATATTATTAAGAACAACAAATAAATAAAAAATAATCATTAAATAATAATTTTAATACCGATAACTAAAAATATTAATTGAACACATTCAGTATTAGTGTTAATAATAAAATTAAAATTGATTAAAAAAATATCAACCATTATTTAGTAATCATAATATGGTTTAGTGTGAATGCAAAATCTGGATTAGTGTGAACACATTTATTGCCTTATATATATATATATATATATATATATATATATATATATATATATATATATATATATATATATATGTTTTATTAATTTACAAAATCTGGATTAGTGTGAACACATTTATTATCATAAAAATAATAAATGTCATTAATTTACAACATGTGTATACAATTAACCACTTACTCAAAAAAAAAAAATTGACAAATAAAGTAACAAATGAATAATAGTCTATAACAATTACTACCAAATTACTCAAAAAAAAAAATAAAAAATTATTCGAGGATTATACCTTATGCTGTTGATTAATAATATTGTCACGTCAAGCATGAATCATTAAAAAAAATCAGTAAATGGATAAAAAAATTCGCATGAGAAAAATAAATAAAAAGATAATAAAAAATTAATTTTAAGAATTTCATATTTTAAACAACAATAAACTAATGCATAGTTTTTCAAAATCACCATTGATTACAATAAAAATAATAAATGTCATTAATTTACAAAATGTGTTCACACTAAACCACTTATTCACAACATGTGTTCACACCAAATCACTTCCTTACTTTTATATATATATATATATATATATAGATATAGATTATTATTATTATTCCCAACATTTTCTACAGCCATTAACTAAAAAGTGTGGTGGAAGCTGTCGTTTTTGGGCAAAAATTCGCACCAATGCAATCTATGTACTATGTTACTGTTACTTTCTCACTTTATTCTTTCTCTCTTTTTGAAGTCCTATAGCGTCTTTCGTAATCCACTACAAAATTCTCCCGTCAATTCTCACTCGTCAAAATTTGTCAATTCAATTTTCAGCTTACCAGTTTACCCTTCCACCCCACCCACCTCCACCCCACCCAACCCGACCAGTACCACCGCCATCGCCGCCACTTCTTCACGCTAAATGACTCCAATTCCTCGCAACACTGAAGTCTATGTGTAGCAATAAAATCCGTTTCTTAGGATTTCTCTCTAGTTCGGTTCTAATCCCCGGCGCTGGTTAATCAACTGAAAACGGTAACAAAATAAATGCTAGCAATTGTCGCGATTTTACTAATTTTCGGTCTCGTAGTACGCCAGAAGTGGAAAAATGCGGTGGCGAAGAAAGGCGAGATTTTGAGGCTGGTGGCCATGGCCTCGAAAGATGATGCGGAAATTGCCAAAACCCAAGTAGTTGAAGCATATAATTCGCCGCCGCCGTTTCCACAAGTCGAAAAACCGTTTCCACAGGTCGAAAAACCGGTTCCGCAGGTTGAAAAGAGGTATTACTGTGCTGTCTGCTATTGCCCCACCACTACTCGGTGTTCTAAGTGCAAAGCAGTTAGATACTGGTGAGATTTTTTTTTTTTTTTTTTTTTTGGGTGGGTGGTTGGGAGACATATTTGAGTTCTTTAGAATTTGATGCATTAATGATATTTTTGCATTATCCAAAATGTAGAGTTTCTGTTTGGAAGTGTTTGAATGCCTTATTGGAATTGTATAGGTATGGGTTAATGGATGATTTTGTCAATTTTCAAATGTTCGAATTAGGAAAAGGGCTGTTGGCTGAGGATATCCTGAAATCTTGGCAAGGATAGTATGATAGTTGGTATGCTAGTTTAGGGTATTTTGAATATGGGAAGGATTACTTAGAAGGAAATCGAGGTCCTTTATGGTCAGGATGACATAAGTTTATTAGGTTCAACTGTCAATGTGGTGTTCTAGGCTCTAGCTGTTAAAACTTGTGGATTGCCAAAGCTAAGAGAAGAAAAAGGTGAGAGACATTGCATCGGAAGCTATGGTTTACTATTGGACCTAGGAAGGTCTTTGGAGATCCATTTTCTTGAAAAAGTTTCTATCAATTGGGTGCGTATTCTGTGTTGCCTAATGGCAAGCTTGGTGTCATAGCACTTGGAAGAGCCAAACCCACAAAAGATAGCTGATGGGGTTGGAGAATCCAAGGCTATATAAACCACACAAAGGTAGCCTAAACTATCGATGGGGATTTAGACACCCATATATCCCATGGAAACCATGACACATGGGTGGTGCCGTGGTGGGACAAGGGGTTCATGTTTATTAAAGAAGAGTTGAATTGTTAAAAAAAAAAATTTACCGCCTGACGTGGATGTTGAGAATTTGAATTCCTAATCCTATCCCTAGCAATTAATTCTCAGAAAGAAAGAAAGATGCACAAGATTTATAGATGTTATAGTCTCAATGAACAATGTCCTCTTTCGTAATGTGAAGAATTTTTTCACTGCATTAATTCACTATGATGTGAAGAATTTTACTAGAAAAATTCACATACCTTTTCATAAAATAAATTAGGGCTAGGAAAAAATTTCTAAATTATCTTTAATGAAATTTTGGTACGGAGATTCCGCCCCTGCCCCCTTCCAACCCCACGGCGACCTCACCATGGAGATTGATCCACGTACTGGCTCCGCACAACGACAATAATTAGGTTTCACATCTTAGTAGTGAGATCTATTAACCTCTTTCGGTCTTAATTGAGAGATAAATTGACACAGGAAAGAAGGAAACACGATGGCTTTAACTTCGAAATTACTTGCTGTGTTTGGTACAAAGAAATCAGTGAAAAATTATTAATTCATTCTCTTGTGGATATTGTTGAGACTTCGCACTTCAACAAATATGCGCAATTTTTGAAAATTGAAGATTCTTTGTTATAGAAATGTCGTAATTGCCTGAAAATCACTTTTCACACTGGTAAACGTAAAATCATGGTACACCATGTATTCTTAAGTGTCCTTAGGAAGGGCGAAAGAACTCTCTCTCTCTCTCTCTCTCTCTATGGAAAATGCAGAGCACTGAGTGTAAGCATGTTAGGTTCTCTCTCATTTTAATTGGGTAATAGTCTGTCCTTAATGATGATTGACTTTTATGCTGCATGAGTAGGCAAAGCATGGGTTCCTCTAGTCACCTTCAAATTGAATTTACTCTTGCAATGTGTAGTGCTTTGATTGTTCCAACTTTCTTAACTGAGAACAAATATTATCTAGGAGGGGATGTCAAGTGAAGTCTGAATCTTATTTATTTTTGTTATTTTTTCATCACAACTTCATTGTTTTCTAGTTCTGGTAAGTGTCAAATAATTCACTGGAGACAAGGTCATAAGCATGAATGTCAGTCACCAGTTATGATGCATGCTAGCAAGGAAGATGAATATGGGGTGGAATTAGCTTCAGAGAATCAGTTTGAGATGCATGCAAAAGATCAAGTTGAAGTCTATCCAGATTCTGCAGAGTTGCTTAATGATTCTGGTTCTGCAAGTACCTCATTGCCCGGCTTCTCTTCTTCGACAAATCAAAGTGAAACGTCACTTGATGCTTCTATCAGTGAGGTTCTCCCGACAGGAACTCCGACCAGGTCTGCTAAAGAGACTTTTGAAATTATTTATTTGGACACTTGTTGGACTACCTCGGTTTCTGACCATGCAGATTTATCTAGTTCACCCACTTTGAATTCTACTGTTTATTCTGTAAACAGCATGCCCAGTGTTAAAAAGATCAGAAAGATGCCAGCTAATAAAAGTGATGAAGGCTTCCATTCTGATGTTGCTGCTTCAGATGATTTTCTCCCAGGTACAACTGGGTTAAGGAATTTGCAACATGCTAGTTATTTAAGGACATCTTCTTCGGCCGGACATTGGGAAAATGAAGCACACATATCCAATAGTAAAGAAATGAGATCTAAGTTTTTTAGGGGTTCTGACAATAATCAAATATCAAATTTAGAGATGAAGAGTTCACAAAGGATGCCATCATCAGGTGGGCATTGGAAAAATGAAGCACGACTATGCAATGCTACTGAGATGAGGAGGTCTTTTACGGATTCAGGTGATTATCAAAAAATCTCCTCAAGAACCGATAGTCATCATCTTTTGCCTTCAGAAGTTGAAGGCACCCGAATGTTGTCTCAAACTGGTCGGAAAGGTGCTAAAACATCAGTGTGGAATTTCGTACAGCAGCATTTTAGAGTGCCAAAGCAGTCAAAGTCCTACACATATGGCAACTGGAAGGACTCCAGAGGAAATAATAACCAGAAGGTTACCTTTTATTTGTTTTTTATTTAATTTTTATTTAAAACTTCTGGAGCTGCAAGGTTTTATTCCTTACACGATGTTCTGTGGATCCTTTTTTTCTTTTTAACAGGCCATATTTTCACCGCAGCTGTTCACACAATTGTACTTTGATGATGATGTGGAACTTCACCCTTTTGGCCTTGTGAACTGTGGAAACAGGTAGTTGTGCCTGTAAAATGCTTCACAAGCGTGATTTTGGTGTTCTTAGTGCATGCAACTCAAAATTTTCATTCCAAGTTCTTATTCTAAACCTGGTGGATGTGTTCCATCTCAAAATAGTGGAAGTTTTTAGTCGACTTCAAATTTGACTTTTGCGTCTCCATATTACTATCTAATTGTTAGTTTTTGACACTTAGGTTGAACAACTAAGCTGTTAGCTTGCTTGAATATAAATCTGAAACACCAGTGCATAAAATAAATGAATTTAACTAAAAGCCTTGATAATCCAATGCAAAATGTTTGGTGCTGTACTTTGTCTTCGAACCATTTAATGTCTTTATCTTCTTTTACATATCATACTACTTTCCGTAGTTCTTGGATAATTGCAAGATATATATATATATATATATATATATATATATATATATATATATATATATATATATTTTGAATAAAATTATGTTGCATGGTGAGAGCGTAGTTTAAAAAGGCGGAACTAGGTACTGAGGCGGTCTTCTTTTGCGAGGCGAGGCATAAGCCTCACTACAAACCAATTTTTTTGTAAAATAATTTTAAGATAACATAAAAGCATCTTATTTCAAAAAAATTGTAAGATAACATAAAAAAAACCTAAAATAGAATTATAAAACCAAACATAAACATCAAGCATTTAATTAAAACATACATTACGCTGATTGCATGACTTCAAATTCATTGTTTAGACTAAGAGAGAGGGGGAGAGAACATGATGAGCAGACTACAAGAGAGGTGCATATATACTAGAGTTTATAGACAGGTGACCATATTATTTTTTAAATTTTTATCAGTGCATAAATAATGTCTATAAAGAGTTTTTAATGATGATAATGAAGGAAGTGGTTATGTATGTTTATATACTTGGCATTACGGTGGGATAATAACAGGAGCAAGAACGTGGGAAGTGGGGGTAGAGGGAACATATAGGGTTTTTTAGTTTTTTATAATGGGCATGGGTCTAAAATATTTTTTTGGTTTCAATTTTTGATAAACTAAGAGGTCAAATTGGGTCTAACATATTTTTTTGTAATGATAGGTCACATTCCAAAGCATTTAAAGAAAAAAATCCATGTAGAGCTCCTCACACCTCAAGGTGTGTGAGGTGCGAGACGTACGCCTCAACGACCAAGGCGTACTTTCCACCCAAAATAGCACTAAATTAGTGTCTTGGGTCGTAGGTTGTGCGCCTCACGGTGAGGCGGGCCTCAAGGCTCGCCTCCGCCTCGTTTTTTTAAACCATGGGTGAGAGATCATGCACATGATGTTCTATTGAGACTGGGTAGAGGGTTCTAAATCTGTTTTAAGCTTGATAAATGTGTGCTACTATTTCAAGCATGCTGTATACATGCAGCTATATGATGAATTTTCATCTAAGTTGTTTAACCTTTTCTGGATAAAAACGTTTGGGACTTCATTCCTGGAGCTTTTAGAATTCAAAACGTAATACTTTGGACAAAGTCTCAAACAGAGCTTAGCACTGTGGAGAAGTTTGAATTATACAAGTAGGCATACATGTTTCGAATAATTATTATTTTGCTTGTTTAGACTAGGGATGACAAAACGACTCGTCGGCTCGGGCTCGACTCAGAAAAAGTTCGGGTTTAGCTCGGCTCGCGGTTCGAGATTTCAAGTCAAAGCTCGAGCCGAGTTTTTTTTTTTTTTTTTTTTTTTAAGAGACGGGCTTCGGCTCGGCTCGGGTGGCTCGGGTTGAGCAAAAAAAAAAAGCCTGCTCAAAAAGCTCGATAGGAGCTTGAGCTATGAAATTCGACCACGAGCTTGGCTCAACTTGTTGTATATATAGATTTTCAATAAAAAAAATTATGGATTTTTGTTATAAAAAAAAAAAAAAAGCTCGGGACTTGCTCGGAAAAGCTCGAGCTTAAAGCTCGAGTTGAGCCTTATTTTTGAAGACGAGCTTTGGCTCGGTTCGGTTCAAGCCAAAAAAAGCTCGACCCTGAAAAGCTCGAGCCTTGATCTTCGGCTCGTTGACATCTCTTGTTTAGACTGATGATGATATTCTACAACACTTACTAAGGAGAAAATATACAATTTAGCTTCTTTTGTTTTGTTTGATTAACATACCAGGACAGAACTTCTGGAGAAACTTTGATAAAAGTGGCCATATTTGTGTTTCTTGCACTGGCTTTTAAATTGTGAAATGTGGCCAGCATGAAATTACATTCTTTCTTGTCCTTGATATAATGCAACTTTTTATTTCTTTTTACAGCTGTTACGCGAATGCTGTGCTTCAATGTCTGGCTTTTACTCGGCCAATTTCTTCTTATCTTCTTCAAGGGCTCCACTCGAAAACATGCAAGTTCCTCTTTACAATTACTTGATAGATCTGCAAATTTTTAAATCTTTTAGACTGTTTTTTGTGCTTATTCTATTTGAGACAATGATTCAGGTTGCAAGAAGGATTGGTGCTTCATTTGTGAGTTCGAAGGTCTGATTCTAAAGGGACAGAAACTGAGATCTCCTCTGTCTCCAATTAGGATACTGTCTCACATACAAAAGATTGGAAGTCATCTTAGTCATGGAAGAGAGGAAGATGCCCACGAGTTTTTGAGGTATATAGTGCGAAGCAATTTCGGTTTTGGTTTAAGAAGTTTGCAACTAAATATGTTGACTACAATTATGTTTCTGCGCTATCAGGTATACGGTAGATGCAATGCAATCTATATTCCTTGAAGAAGCTGGGGTCAGTGGTCCATTGGCAGAAGATTCAACACTTGTAGGCCTGACTTTTGGGGGTTATCTTCGATCCAAGGTTTGTCCTCATGATGATTCACCAACAGGATCGATTTCTTCAAATAAACCATTGACAATTTGTCATATAACTTAGAGGAGTTAAGTGACAAAACTTTTCATAAATTTTTAACAGATTTTGGTAAAGTTGATGAAATTAGTGGTTAAAAATTTGATAAAAGTTGTGGGTCATATGAAATTGTGGTCAAAATTGAAGTTTGACCATTTGAAAAGTTAATAAGATTTTTAAAAAGTTTTATCAAACAAGGGCTTAATCTGAATTTTGGTACTAATTTATTTAGTCATGGATTTTTACTAACTAGTGCTGAGTGGACATACCAGATTAAGTGCATGAAGTGTTCAGGGAGATTTGAGCAGTATGACCGACTTATGGATCTTACTGTGGAGATAGATGGGGATATTGGTTCTCTTGAAGAGGCTCTTGCACGATTCACAGCATCCGAAACACTTGGTGGAGATGGCAAGTACAAGTGCAGCAGGTTTGTTCATTTCCCAACTCAATTAAAACTTATCAGAGCTGCAGCTCTTGAATTTATTTCTCATAATGTATTGCCATCATGGCATCCTGATCAAGACCACTTTCATATACATTTTTTCTGTTACTTTTTATTTTTATATATCTTAAGACACAATCCTTGTGCTATATCTTTATGTCAGTGATTCCACCGCATAATGGGTTATCTGTATTATATTTGGAAGTTGTTTGAACCCCATTTTTCACAAATAATGCATTTTGTAATAGTGAATTTTGAAAGTGTGTGTTCATATTTTGGGTTTACCTGAAGATTATTTTTATTGGTAGAATGTGTGATTGAAAATGTGTTTGAAACAAATGAATTTTGGAATAATGGGTATCAAACAAGGGATATTTTCTTTAGTTAATTGATTCTATGATGATGTCATTGCAGATGTAAATCCTATGAGAAAGCTAAGAAGCAGTTGACTGTACTTGAGGCTCCTAACATTCTTACAATTGTTTTGAAGCGATTTCGGGTAACTCATGTTTTACATTCTGTATGGCAAACATGTTTTTAAACATATTTTTACAACACAATTCTCCAAATAACTTTTTAACCACACGCATTTTCTCTCTCGACTTTTCAACCACACATTTTACCCAGAAAACATAAAAAAACATGTTTTTAAACAAAAAACTTTTAACAAACAGAGCAGTTACCTTGCATTTACTATGCTATTTATGTTTTCTAATTCTGTGTCATTGTTTTTGCAGTCAGGAAACCTAGGAAAACTAAAGAAGCTCATCCAGTTTCCGGAGGTTCTGAACCTTGGTCCATTTATGAGTGGAACAAGTGACAAATGCCCTATGTATAGTCTCTTTGCTGTGGTTGTTCACTTGGATATGATGAATGCTGCATACAGTGGTCACTACATAAGTTATATTAAAAAAATTCAGGGAGATTGGTTTAGAATTGATGACAGCAGGGTATGTTTTTATATATTACCTGGGCTGACCTTCTCATTTTTGTACTTCAAGTTCTTGTTTTCTCACTTTATCTTCTTGCACAAAGTTAGGCGTGAGATCCCTCTTTCTGATAACACTAGCATTTATTCTCGGAAGATATAACCCTTGGCACTTATAGTTCGCTAGATGATTGCAGTACCTGCTTGTTGAAAGATATGCCTTCTCTTTTGAGATTTACAGAAACATAATTGCATCATGTTCTCAGTGTTTGCATAATGCATACTGCCAACAGAAAGTAGAATAAGATAACAGACAGATGAAAATGGCACAGATCATGCTCTTCAGAGACAATTTGCCCAACTGATACAACCCCAGCTCTCCTCTCTGCCGCCTACATCCCTATCTGCTTAACACAGCACCTCTCTGCTGTTGCTTGCTTGCAACGAAAAGGCCAACATAATAGAATTGTCAACTATTTCTGCTATCTTAGAAACCTAATATTGCTCCCTTGGTTCTATCATTACCATTTCATGTCAAGACAGTGTTTTTGTTTTTGAAGTCTTAACACTAACAAAATCGAATGATTTTTAGCTCATGTTTGCCCATTATTTGAAAACTCCTTACTTCTCAAACTCATTTTCAAACATATCTTCCAATAAAATAATTATGCACGTAAATCTAAAACCTTTTCCACTTTTTAATCGCACATTATCCAAAAACTACTACTAGAAAACTCATTTTTAAGAAAAATGGTTCTCAGACACTCTTAACATCATAACTAAACAAAATATTTATTTTGAAAATTATATGCTTCATTGTTTAAACCTCACAGATTGGAACCTCTCACCTGTTGGCAGTTTAGGTTCTATATAAATACAAACTATTTGGAACTCAATTGATTTGTCTTCCAGGATGATTTTGACTGGTTGATGTTTTCATCTCTCTCTCACTGCCCTCCTCCGGCTTGCCCCTTCTTTTAGTTTTCTTTTTGGGTGGTTGAGTATTTGGAATACTTTAAGATTCAGGTTCTTGCTGTAATTGGTTTCATCTAAACCTTGAGCAAGAAAGCATGCAATGCTAACAGGCTTTGAATCTCCAGATGGCTGTCTGAGACTGAGTGCCTATACGTCAGTTCACCTCTGCTATTGAAGCAGTCAGAAAAAAATATCTTGTATTGTTCTTTTGGGATACACTTTGAAGGTTTTCAACCCTTTTAAGTAAAAAAAAAAAAGAAAAAGAAAAATGGCATGAAACTTGCTTTAGTTCGTATTTCTGCTTAATGACTAAAAATGGCCAGGTGTTTTGTTGTGTAGGTAATCCCTGTGGACCTAGAGACTGTGCTATCTGAAGAGGCATATATTCTTCTCTATGCAAGGTAATTCTAATTGGTCAACTTATTCTTAATTAAAAAAATCTAATTCTTCATGATTTGTTCAAACAAGGCTTTCATTCATATAGGCACACTCCCCGTGGTCTATCTTTGGTGAGAAATGACAGTGCGTATTCTGATGGTAAGATAAAAAGGAGCATGGAAGCCATTTCTTCAAGCAGTGGAAAGAAAAGAAACTCGAAGACAAAACCGAGCACTTTAGTTCAAAGCGCAAATGCTGGGACGTTGCATCATTGGTCTGAAAGACTCCATTATCCCAATGATTTCACTGACAACCATGTATTGGATTCTGATGGCTGGAGATTTCACTCAAAGCAAGGAAATCATATTGTGGATTCATTAAGTGATAGTTCTTCCATTTTCAGCATATCAGATGCTAGTTCCAGTACAGATAGCACCAAGGATTCTAGCGCGGAGGACCTATCTGACTATATATTTGGGTCTAGCTCTTATTGTCCATAAGTGCTCTTGTTGGACTCAGGAGTCTCTCCCATCGCATTCAAGGCTCATTAAGCAGACACAATACCACCAAACCTGTTACTAAAGTCCTGTTGTATCACCATCTTCAAATGTGGACCTCTGAAGAGGAGGCATCCATGAATGAACCCATGAACGCAATGAGAGAAAGAACTCCCTGGTGTACACTGTGCATACTAAAACAATTGGTAGAAGTAGATAATGTCCCTGTTTGATAATTGTTGAAGCAGATTAGTGAACGTAGTCTGATGTACCCTTTTGTGAATCGTCATGCATTGTTCGCTCCGAAGGGGGAACAATCAGCAAGGGCAACTCAAAAGCATTTTTTTGGGGAGTTTTAGTTTTGACGATTAGTTATAGGTTGTAAATTGTCGAGGGATTTTGTATTTCAAACAATTGTATAATTAGAGTATCAATAATAGCTCATGGGGGCCTTTCTATATTCCCTTCACCCTTGCATTTTCTTTTGTAAGTTTTTAGTGTGTGTGTGGTCGGGAGCCCGGG
Source organism: Ligustrum vulgare (assembly GCA_963555705.1). Taxonomy (NCBI): domain Eukaryota; kingdom Viridiplantae; phylum Streptophyta; class Magnoliopsida; order Lamiales; family Oleaceae; genus Ligustrum; species Ligustrum vulgare. The sequence continues at coordinate 45,780,729 of OY743173.1, read as the reverse complement.
GGGGGGGGGAGGGGATGGGGTGAGGTGGGGTGGGGTGGGTTGTAAGTTTTGAATGCCATCTCCATCTTTGCTTTTTGTAGCAATTTCTACTTTCCTCGTTTGATAGGCGGCTGCTTATAATCCTGTTTCTTGTAGAAATTACTTTAATAACTTTTAGTCTATAGGTTGTATCCCAATTGGTAAAAGTTGGGAATCCACAAACATTGACAATGACAATGTAGAGGTTGTATGTTCGTATTTTTACTTGTTCGAATTTGTTAAGTACTTTGCCAGTTCAGTGGATGGTAATCAGACTCCAACTTTGCGATTTACATCATTCATCAATTCCTAGGGCAAGGACGGAAGGGACATCTAAGGTTGGCGTTCTTTAGATTTGAAAGCAATTAGATCTCAAAAGCTAATTTCGACTTTTAAAAAATTATTAGTACATCACCCATGCGATGTACAGATATTATATCGTACAAAATATATTGTAAAATTAGTGAATAGTTTTGGTATAATTGAAAAGAGCAGTGCTACAAGTACAGGTCCGGTACAAATGCAATTTTTCAATTGAAAATGCAAATTTGATTGGTAATAAAATATGTCAACATTTTTCTTTTAAGTTTAGTATTAACATTATAAATTCAATACTACACCATTTTAATCCATAAATAAAAATAAGCGAGATATTGAGGATGCTATATTTGTTGAATACTTTAATATTTTAATACTAAAGTATTCGACAAATATAAATTAATAATCCTATTAATCAATCACGTGATTTTAAATAGTTATACAATCCCTTAAAAAAAAATATTGCGAAATTATCTAACAAAAAATGTTAAATATTATAACCAAACTCGTTAATTAGACACACACACACACACATACACACACACACACATAAGTGATTATTGGACATATCCTACCAAAAAATTCAAACACTTATTAACAAAAACTTCAATTATTTATTTAGGTCATTTAACAATCAGAAATATGATTTGTAATATTAAAGATAACAAATAATTTATCATTAATAATTAAAATATAATTTTAATTCTAATATCTACACATGTGATTTATAATATTAAGATTTACAAAAAAAAAAAAAAAAAGATATCAATAATTTTAATATATGGTTATATATTGATTGAATTCTTTCAATATCAATGTTAATAACAAAAATAATCATGATAATTATAATCCAAATATATAATAATATATTCATTATTTATTGTAATACTAATACCTAAAAAAATAAGATTAAACTGATACGGGATTAAATATATAATTTAATCATATTAAATATGATACTTAAATCGAAACATTACTTTTACTAAAAATAAATAAATTGTATAATAGATACATACAAATTCCAAATTGAAGAACAAAAATAATTAAAAGTCAACCTTCATGTTCTCTCTAGTCTCTACCCTCATAACATGCATGTTCTTATACGAACACCAAAGTATCTTCAATTTTTAAAGTTGAAGATGAAAATGTGAATGGGAGTCACATATGATTTAGGACAACAAAAAATGAAGTAAAAAAAAAAATAATCTCGATTTGGTTACTTATTATGGACATGTTTATAAAGATCACATTTCTTCAAACTGCTTTTTAACAACACGCATTTCCTCAAATCACATTTCAACAACATATATTTACAATGTAAATATCACATTCTTTGTTTATAAAATAAAAAAATTACTTCAATCAATTCTTATTTTATTATTAATTTTAAAATTATTTCAAATCTATGATTTAAACTATTTCAAATTCTTTGGTAAGAGCTTGTTTGGTGTAGGAGTTTTTGGATGAATTTTGAGTTTTTGAGAGAATGTATAATTGAAAATGATGGGTCACATAGAAATGCGTGCTTGAAAATGAATTTGGGGAAAATTTTAAAAATTTTACCTTTAGCAAATAAACTCTAAAAGTTTGTTTATAAATTTTGTTTATAAACAATAACATGTCAACATTTTGTTGGATCATTTTTTTAAAAAGTAAAAAAAGATGGGTGGGAACCTTTGACAAGTCAAAATTGTTAATTTTTCAAAAAAAAAAAAAAAAAGAACATTGCTACATGAAAATTTATATTCTAAATTTATAAACAAATCTTTTACGAAACACAGGCTATAAAAATTTTCGTTCAAAAAATTAGACAACTAATCATAACTTAATATATATATATATATATAATTTTTGAGTTTTCAAATACTCATTACACAAACACATCAAATTAAAACTCATTGACAATTTAATTTTGCAATGGTAACAAATTTTCGAAATGTACATAGTAGAAGTAAACATATGAAAATACCCTATTGTGACCACTCGCATACCCAGATAAATATTTGAATAAAAGGAAGATTTTCATTATTTTCTAATGATAGAAAATATGAAAACATTAATTAATGTTACAATATATTAAGCTAATAGAATTTTACTACTTACATTTTTGCATTAACTGTCATTGAAATAATAAAGGAGATGGTACAAAATAATAAAGGAACTCATTCATGTATACAAATTACGAAGCAAGCACGTCTTTTTATCCCACTTAAATTCACACAAAAATATTAACTACATTCATTAAATGGCTTCGAAACTTACAAAATTGGTAAATGCTCTGAAGCCGACTTGTAAATGATTTTGGTTTTGGTGTTTTTTCGCATTGATTGGACTTGAATTCATAATCAAGTAATTTTTGATTGATCTTGAAAATCATAGAATTGATATACACCCTCCGTCCCATTTATATAAACGTGTTTGGCTTTTCACACAGATTAAGAAAACATATTTAATGTTATTGAAAATGTAATTTTTGTAAAGAAAATTCTTAATTTACCCTTATTTAAGTATTAAAACTATTATTATTGGAAGTAATAAATAGGGATACATCAGTAAACAAATAAAATAAATACTTCTCAATAAAGAAACAAACCTATATATTTGGGACAAGAGAAAAAAGAAATGTAGCCTATATAAATGAACGGAGAGAGTATAAATATTCTCTAAGCAATATAACGATTAACCACATTTAGAAACGATATAGGGCCTTAGTATATATAAAGGAGGCTGCAAAAGGTTTTATACTGAGTTTAGAATTTTGTAATCGCAAACTGGAAATCGACCAGATACATGGGGCGCTCGAGCGCCCTGTGAGCTCGCATCTAGCTGGAATGCAACAACCTTTTCTTCTTGATCCATAATTTGTCAATTTTCACCACAAACACCTACTTAACACTTTGACTTATATTAGGACTCAATAAATGTGACATTTTGTTTATGAGATATCCAATTATAATTAAAACCTAAGGAAACTTAAATAATTGGTAGCAAGGCTCTATTCGACAATATTGTAGCAATTATAAATTGGTTTATTTATATTTTTGAGGTAAAATCTACGATTAAAAAATGTAGAGAGAAATTGTGTGTGTTAAAAAGTAGTTTGAAAAATCATGTTGTTTATAAATTTTATATATTGTAATGATAGCATTAAATAAGAGAGAAACCTCTGATTGATGTACATTAAAAATAGTGGACTGTTCGGCAACTTTTATAAATTTATAAATTGGTTTATTTGTAAAATGTGGTAAAAATTTGAGAGAGAAATTGTGTGTGGTTAAAAAATAGTTTGAAAAATTTTATTATTTATAAATTGATTTATAAATTATAATAATTGTTTAAAGGAACAGAGTGTCATTTTTCTACAATACTCAATTTTAATCACATTTTAATAAAAAAAATATTCTACCTAAAAATCCAAATTTTTTCTTTCATTTGCAACAAAACAATATTACATCAATTACTGTTAAAAATAACTTTTTTTCCAAATGATGTACATTAAACAGAAAGGGATTAATATCTTTGCTGCAACATCCATATACTGTACATAATTTAGAGGGGGAGGGCCCCGATCCTGAGATTTCAGCCTTACAATTTACAAATTGCATAATTTTTCAAATTATTTTTTAATTTAACACATTTTAACTCAAAAATATAAATAAACTATTGTTTGTTAAAAAAAAATTTGTTTAAAAACATTTTTTTTATAAATGTTTTTAGGTAAAATATGTAGTTAAAAATAGGGGTGGACGTGGTTCGGTTTGGTTCTGGTTCTAGAAGAACCAAATCAAACCAAACCATAAATGGATGATTTTTTTACTAATAGAACCAATTGGTTTTTTTAAAGATATGGAACCAAATCGCTCGGTTCTAGTTTGATTATGAGACCATTACTTGAATTTTTAAATAATAAATGCAAATTAAAACTTGTTTATATTCGTTTCTTCATTAGAATCCATCTATATCATTACTAAATAGAAAATGAAATATTTAGTTAATAAAATAAAAATTTAGAAAAAAACAACATATTATTCTAAGCGAAAGAAGAAGAAACTTTCCTGAAGGAAGCTCGTCGACCCGTTGAAATTTAGAGAATCGAACATAAAGGCTGTTTAGACTTATAGTTACAGGTTAGGATGAAGTTCTGAGTCTCACTCTACCGTGGTGCTGTGTGAGTTAGTGATGAAATTTGCAATTTGAGTTTGGGTTAACTCTTGATAATTGACGAATTGGGCCGAGGTTTATATATATATATAAATTTTTAAAAATAAACATTAATGTCGTTGATAGTGACTAAAGAGTGCAACGATTGCTGTGTTGTAGGAGTGCAAGTAAAACATTGTGAATGCGTATCTATAATTGAAAAGAAGAAAAATGAATTAGAATTAGAATTAGAATTTAGATTTATGATTTAAAATTTTTGTCTAATATGAAATGAGATAAAATGTATGGTAAATAACATTTTTGTACATTTTACATTTATAATTTTAGATTTGAATTTTTTGGTGAGATGAATATCCGCTAATTTGTAAAAATTTATATATATATATATATATATATGGAGTTTGGTTTTTGGTTCTGGTTCTGGAAAGAGAACCGGAAACAGAACCGAAACCAAATGATTCTTGATTTTAAGAACCAAACCATTATTTTTTTAATGTAGAACCGAACCAAATCGCTTGGTTTAGTTCGGTTCTGGTTATTTTGTCCACCCCTAGTTAAAAATGAAAAGAGAAAATATGTGATTAAACAGAAAGAAAGAGATTAATATATCTTTGCTGTAGCATCCATATACTGTACATAATTTAGAGTGGGAGGACCTCGATCATGACATTTCAGCCTCATAATTTATAAATCAATTTATAAATAGCATAAGTTTTCAAATTATTTTTTAATTTAACATATTTTTTTCTTTATTTTTAACTATACATTTTAACTCAAAAACATAAATAAATTATTGTTTGTTAAAAAAAAAATTTTTTTAGGTAAAATATATAGTTAAAAATGAAGAGAGAAATATGTGATTAAAAGATGATTTGAAAAATTGTGTTATTAAAAATATCTTTATTCTATATCTATATTTTTATCTTTATATGAAAATGCTCCCCTACCCGTGAAAGGTAAGAGACTTATTTACCCAACACGCACAGAATCCACCCCATGGTGTGGGTGTTAGTGGACCCCACTTTCACCCCAACATTTTACTCCCACCCCAAGAGTGTTGGGTATATACTATATAACTTCCATCCCCTAAAAGCAAAACAGTATCTTTTCATATATATATATATATATATATATATATATATATATAGACATTTATTATCCAAACAAGTTTTTAATAATTTGGATTAGTTATATTGTTTTTTAAATTTTAACAACTAATGTAATAGAATATTATTATGTTATGCAATTTTAGCGTGTGTTTGGTCTCCATTTTTTGGAGAAAAATTGTGATTGTGAATAATATTTTTAAAGAATATGTGGTTAAAAAATGTTGAAAAGTAAAAAAAATAATAGGTTGGACTAAAGATGGATGATCGAGATTGAGTGCTGAATAAATTTTGTTTTTAAAAAATAGGGGTCAAATATGGGCAAATATTTGTATTGATTATGTAAAAGTATTAAAATCTTATGAATACTTATTGAAATAGATATTTCGGAAAGTTATTTTAGTGCATCGATACTAGTATTTTTAAACATTTTTGCCAGGCATAATAATTTATAAATGATACAGTGTTACCAAACAGTAGTATTTGGTAAAAAAATAATTGAAAAATTGGGAAGTTTATAATAATCTTATAGGGTTTTTAGTTAAATGGGTTTTGTAGGTAATAAGTTTAGTAAAATAGACCTCTCTGTTGAAATGTCAAAATTACCCTTAATGAAAATGATTGTTTAATTTGCAAGATATATCTCCGAACTTAGTCAGGTTGATTTAATTCAATACTTCTGGTTATATTTATATTTTTTAATATTTTAAGTTATTCTAAAAATGTTCTATATTGTAATAATTTTTCAAAATATTTAGGATTATCTTTTTTAGTTATATATCCTAAAGTTATTCCTTCTGAAACTTCATTTTCTATATCTTCGTATTCTTCTATAATTTTATGAACTGTACTTATATTTTTTGTTGTTTCGACAGAATTAAATTCTATTTTATTTAGGATATCATAGTCAATATCTTCGTATATCTCTTTTAGTTTAGATTGTCCAACAAAGTGTATATTTTTAGACTTTTCAACGATAGTTAATAAAAATGAAATTTCTTTATTATTTAAATATAGTTTATGATCACAGTTATTAGATGTTAATGTTTGTGAAGTATTCATAGATTATTGGGTTGGTAAATTATTATACAAGATTTTCTGGTATAAGTCCATTCTTTGATCTAGTAAAATACAATAATCTGCAATATATTGTTCATATTTTTCTAAAAGTTTATTATATTCTTCCGAAGATATGTTTTCATTTTCCATTTGATATTTAATATCTCCCATTTTATCTTTCAATTTTTCTAAAAGATTATATAGTCCTTCTATTGTATATCCTGGCATTAAATCTATTTTAAGTTGTAATATATCAGAATAATCTATAATATATTGATCATGGTTTTCTAAAAGTATATAATATTGTTCAGATGATTCATTCGTATCTATTAATTGAGATATAATGTTATCTGTTTTTTCCATTATCCTATCTAACAAATTGTCTAATCCTTCAATAATATATCCAGGCATTAAAAACACAAATATAAATAATTTATAAAGTTTCAAGTAATTTTTCAAACTCTATCAGTGTTTGGGAATTGATAATATCTATATCAGCCATAATATCTATGCTTGGTTCAAATTGTATATTATATTTTGAAATACTTTTCTTTCTATTTTCTAATTTATCAATTATATCTTGAATATCTTATATCATTATAGATCTTACAGTACTTCTAGCAAAATTTTCTATCAAATATTCTTTAAAACTTTTTAATAACTCTTGTGATGCGTAGAGTTGCTCTTGGTATCCTATTTTATAAATTTCATTCTCATATTCAATACATTTTCTACTTTTGATATTCTTTTTAACTTTATATGGACCTCTCTTAGTTCTGGGTTTTTTCATGATATAATTGCTTTCATTCATAATATTAAGATTTTCAAAAACTGGTAAAGAAAGATTCATCTCTTCCATCGCTGTCATAATCTATTACAGGGTCATAATCATTATCACCACTAAACACATGTCCTAAATATATTTCATTATTCATTTCAGTATTATCACTATCAAGCCAAAAATAAATAATTGATTTTGCAATTTCTAATCCTAATATTTTTTTAATGTCGGAAAGATAACTAACAAAGATGGTATGTAAACATGATATAACTTTTTTATTTCATTATTGGATCTAGTAAACTGTTTATGCATGAGTAAATGTTCAATTATGCTATGGTATTCATCATTATAAGGATTGTTTTGATAATTAAACTTAATAATTCTGAATTCTGTCATGTTAAAAGTTCTTCTTCCTCCTAATTCCGTAAAGATAGATATATTAAGAATACTAACATCTTTTGCTATTCTCAGTACCTTTGTATTTTCCTCCTATTGTTAGTGACCTTCAGGCTTATAGATTTCTGCTCCACACCCTCTAATGGCCTCCTGCCTTCACAGGTTATCAGCTAAACCTGGATATATGCCTTCACTGTATAACCTTTTAGATGGAAAATATTTTAGGACAGAGTGTAGGGAGTTTTCTTAAATAATATACCTTCTTTTGGAGATAGGATTCAGAAGACAGAAATTTAGAGACTCATCATATTCTTATAAATCGATTGAAATTATATTGATAATATGAAGATTGATACAATGTTGGTATAAGAATTTTTCAAAGACAGAAGATTTCTTGGCTTTCTCACAAACTGAGTGCTCAAGTGAGTTCTGCATTTTCCTAACCAGAAGACTCCCATTTATAGAACATCACGAGGTATTACTATGCAACTTCTTACATCATTGCTTACGTAATAGACACAATAATTTGAATAATGCTACAAGGATATACAAGGACACACCTGTCCATCTATCATTTACTACAAGGACACGCCTGTCCATCTATCATCTACTACAAGGCTATATTATAGGGACACATATCCCTCTATTTTCAGTCTTCACATGGCCTCTACATTGTGTTGTTTTGTTTCATCAAATTAGATTTATCAATCGTCTTCCATCTGTCCACCAATTTCTGGCTATGCATGCTTCTTGCAAAGTGACAAAACTTTCATGGATTTGATGAGTGTCAGATTTATTGATGTATTCTTGCAGGATCGTTGACTTTTCTTTTCCTCCATTAGTAAGGAGGATCCATCCATTGTACTGACAGATGCATTTGAATTTTTCCTCATACAAGTTTTTGGAAATGTTGTAAAGAACTTTTATTCCCAACACCCTTTAGGATCTAAACCATGATCTTGTAACGTTTGGTACTGGCTTGATATTTTTTCCAACTTCAATTTGAAAATTGCGAGCAACATATCCAATCGTGATAATATGCTCAGCAGGATAATATATCCTTCCATCAATTTTAGGACTGATCGAATAAATTTTTAAATATATGGGTTTTCCTTGGGCAAGCTTTGAAATTTCTTCTTTTAGTAAATAATCAAAATTTTCAATTTCTTTTAGATCTTTTCATGGATATATAAGATCCAAAAATCCATAATCAGCTTCCATTTTTGTCATGACGGGATCTCCTCCCTGAGTAACGATTAATCGTGGGTATACATGGTCTCCAGACGAAATGTAATAACAGTCACATTCTTGAAGTTCATATATAACTTCAACAGTAGTTTTATATTCGTTTTCTTTTGGTAAAAAAGGGGAATCATCTTCCTCTTTAGCATGAATTCTGACTACCCTTGTATGTTCATCTTTGGCATTGATTGTGATTTTTCGAGGACTGACTTCATATATAACAACTTTTTTGGGACTCGGTTCATCTCTTTTAATCGTTGGTCTACCACTGCTTCCAGAAGATGTACCTGTTTGTATTTTTGATATAACCTGTTTGGTAATTAACGATTCAAACTGAGATTCAATCTCAATTATGTTATTGCTCAATTCTTTAGTATAATTGTGATAAAATGTTGAGATTTCTATCAATTGCTTGAAACTTCCGTAGAGAGTTTCTGCAAGTTGTTCAGTTCCAAACTTTATATCTCCAGCTTCCTCTGTGAGGAAGTTCATTCGCTTTTTGGCGTCTATCAAGGATTTTTTGATATTATCCATCTGCAAATTCAATATTCATGCTTAAAAAGTCTGCAAGATAATTATTGACACCTTTAATATGAACTATATCAAAATTATAAAATGCCAAATAGGCTTGCCATCTATGGAGCCTTCTATATTGAGGTTCTGGTGGTAACTTATTTTTTTACTAAACCTCCAACTTGAGAATTATCAGTTTCAACAATGAATTTCTTAGATAATAAAAACAATAAAAACTTCTTTATTCCTTTGATGATTGCTAACAATTTTTTCCCATGAGTAGTATAATTTATTTCTGCTGCTTGGTTAAACGTTCCACTTGAGTATCTACAAATTTCATCAAGATCTGTTTTTAATATTGCTGCCCAATACTTATCCGAGACATCAGTATTAACTATCAGATTATCTTTTTCATCTGGTAATCTTAATTTTGGAAATTTTTACATTCTTCTTTTAGTAATTTGACAATTTCTGTGTGTTCATCACTCCATCATTTGTTATTTATTTTTCTGAGTAAAATCTGAATTTTATGTCTCTTTTTTGAGAGATTTTCAATAAATCCTTCTGCATAATTTAAACATCCTAAAAATTTTTGTATTTATTCTTTTGATTCTAATTTGTCTGGAAAACTTTCTATCTTCTTAGATATATGGGTTTGTAATTTTATCCCTCTTTTATCTATTGATAATCCAAGAAAATCAATTTCTTGTTTTTCTATTATAGCTTTATTTTTTGAAAGAACAATTCCTTCTTTTTTGCATTCATTTATAAATTTCATTAAATAGTTTCTATGTTCTTCTCTATTGTTAGAACATATTAATATATCATCAACATATACAATTAAGAATTCATTAAATTTTCTAAATGTGTTGTCCATTCTTCTTTGATATATTTGTGGTGCATTCTTTAAACCAAATGACATAATCATCCATTCATACTTACCTTGGGGTGTACTAAATACTGTATATTGAATACTATCTTCTTCCATTTTTACTTGCCAAAATCCTGATTTGCAATCAATTTTAGAATAATATTGTTTTCCTCTTGCAAGATTTATTAGTACCTCTTTATTTGGTAAAAAATATACATCAAATTTAGTATATTTGTTTAATTCTTTATAATTTATCACCATTCTAGCTTTTCCTCTTTTTTATTCAGAATGTTTCATGACCATGAAGGCTGAACTACTATGAGGTCCATTACTAGGTCTGATTAATTTTTTGTTAAATAATTCTTTTATTTGAGTTTTAAATTCTTGTGTATCTTGTATGGTATACATCATTGGTCCAACTCTTATAATAACATTTCCTGTTAATTCTATTTTGGCTTTTGGATGATGTGGTTTCCAAAATAATAATGGATTTTCTCCACAAATTTTTTCTAGTTGATCAATGATTTTTTCCATGTTTGTTTGTATGTTTGTTTGTTTTTAAGATTTTTTTATACATTATTCTTTTATTTTTTGTTTCATTTTGTGTAATTGGTTTTTTTCTCCCATTTATCACCACGTTGTGTTGGCTGAACTCTGTAAGGTCTAAACTCTCTTGATATTTTTAGTAAATGTCCGCAAGGTGTTTGTAATATTATCATATAATTATTTTGTTTATAATATTGAAATTGTTGTATAAAGTCATTTCCTAATAATATATCACATTCTAATTTGTTATAACTATATATCTTGTTCACAATTATTTGTTTACTTCCTAGTATTATCTCGATTTTATCAGCACTGTTAATTATTTGGGTACTTTCTCCTGTAATTCCTGTTATTTTTATTCTCCCATCAGTATTCCATGATTTTATTAAGAAAATTTTAAATATTGTTATATCACTTCCTGTGTCTATTAATGTACATGTTATTATATTTGTTTCAACAATAGTAACTTGAATATAAACAGCTAATGGAAAACTTATTTGGTTATTCATTTATTCAGTTTTTCTGCATAGTATAGTTTGACCATTATGAGTTATATATAATCCTTCACTTTTTATACTATAATCTTCAGTTCATCTAGAAAGCTCATTCCTAATAATATATGAGGATTTACCATACTATTATCTACAAGACATGGTACTAAGAGATTTATTTCTTCTATTTTTATTGGTACTTTTACTTCAAGTTCAGTCATATGTACTTGTCCATCAAAATTTATATATCTATATGGATCAGTTATATGAGATATTAGTCATTTATTTCTATTTGAAGCTATATGACATTCACTAGCTCCCGTGTCAATTAATAAATTTGATCATTTTATATGTTTTATTTCATTGAAATATTCACCTTCGATTTTCATATTTCCAGCATTTCTATTAAGTTTTATCTCCTTTGTATTACTAGTTTCTCCTAATTGTTTTCTATTAAGTAAAGTTGTTTATCTTCTAATTAACCTGCCATCTTCAAATGTTATATTATTATTAGGGTATTCTTCTTCTCTTAACTCTATAATTTCTGGTTTATTTTTTGTTATAGTAAGTTCATAATTTCTTGGGACTAAACTTATTTGTTTATCTGGTTCCACAGTTTTGCCAAAATCTTTGCATTCTTTATGAATTTCAATATATGAATTTTTTAAAATAAATGTTTCTGTAATTAGAATTAGTAAATGTGTATAATGCACTATATTTTATAGTTATAATTTTATCTCCTGATTCCATTATATCATCTTAATGTAATTTGAAATGTAGTCCTAAAACTTTATTAAAATTTCTATCTTTTAATGACATACAATATTTTGGGTAACATGTGAATATTAGTTTTTTATATACTAGACTTCCTTCTACTGTTCCTAAATGACTATCCTTTAGATTTATAATTCTTCCATCATGTAAACTTACAGTTAAAGGTGAATCTAACCCTTCTCTAAACAAGGATTTAAACATTATTTGGATACCTGCTAAATAAACATATTGGATCTTTTCACTTTGTTTTCTATTGGTCTTTGTTAATAATTCTGTAATCGTATTTTTTGTTAAAAGATTTAATTTGTGTGTTCCTTGGGTAGTTCTAACATCTATTGCCCTTTCAATTTTATGGTATTCATTTATTGCTACTCTTTCTCTTTTCCATATTCTGTCTAATATTTCCTATTTTCCTATTTTCAAATTTAAAGATAAATTTTGTATTTTCCTGAATTTATTATTATCAAAAGTTACTTTAATCCATAATCTTCTATTCCTTCATATTCTTATTTATCTATGTTCTTATTTGTTTCTATTTCTTCTATTTCTTTATTCTAATTCTGATTCATTACTTTCTGAGTCTGTTTCATTTATATAGACTTCTTTATCATAGTATTTTTCAATATCTGATATTTCACTTAGTTTACTTTCTATTTTTAGATATTCTTTTTGTAATATTTTAACTTTCTTTTTGTTACAATCAGGACTTATATGCCCAATTTCTCCACAATTCCAATATTTACATTGACTTTTTTCTTTTTTTATAAGTTTTTTTTTCTATTTTTTATTTGGGTTATATCTTCTTTTGAATTTTATATATCTTTTCTTAAAGTTTCTATTTTTATATTTCATTTGATTATTTTTTCTTCTTTCAGGGTTACATCCTATTGAGTAGGTTTTTCCATATCTTCCTAACATATTCTAATTAATTTTCCTGTTTTTTTTTTAATAATTGTCTTTGTTGACATATATATGCTAATCTTTCAAATAGGAATTTTATTCTTGATCCTAATGTTCTAGGTGTTTCAGGGTTGTCTCTGATAAAATTTTCAAATTTTATTTTAAAGTATATTCTCCATGAACCTGGTAATTTATTTTAATACATGTCTCTGTATACTTCTTGTTTTTTATTACTATAGAATTGGACATAGTAGTATTCTTTAAATTCACAAGTGTATTATTTGATTTTACACATATCACATATTGTTAAATTTATTAATCTTACTCTTGCATTATCCTTTTCTCTAATTGATTCTGCTTCAGCATTACTTATCCAATTTTCTCCTAAAAATTCATCCGCAATATAATCTACTAACTTTTCTATTCCTTTTCTATCTAATTTTATTAGTTCTGTCTGTACATTTCTTCTTATCAATGATTTTGTATCACAACTTATTCGTTCACACCAATTTCTAACATGTCCTTCAAAAGATGCTACTAAAAATTTTATCATTCTATCGGTATTTTCCCATGTATCATCTTTATTGTATAAAAAAAATAGTATCATTGAATCTGTCCAAGTTAATAAGGCTTTTTTAGTATCTATTTTACAATCCAGATCTAATTTTGTTCCTCCATGATTAATATGTTTATCGTAATTATTATTTGGTTCAAGTCTATCTTTATATTTATTCCCTCTAGGTGGCTGTCTATCTCTGATTCTATCATAATATTGTCGATGTGATTTACTATATAAGGGTGCATAACTTTCATCTGGATCTGATAATTCTTGTTTGAAAGTTCCTATTGGAGTTGAGTTATGTGCTCCTCCAGTATTCATTAAAACTTGGTATTCATTAAAATTTTCTATGCTTAACTGGTCAAAATCTTCTATAAGCAAATCTAATTCTTCATTCATTTTTGTTTTGTTCTTTTTCATTTTTTTCTTCAGCTTTTAATTTTCCTAAAGTTTTTTCTATAAATTTTTTTAATTCTAATTCTTCTTCTAGTATTTTTGGTAATATGTTTCTCCTAAATTCATCATCCATACTTCATGCTTCTATTATAATTTTTTCTTGTTCAAAATGCTTCTTTCCTATTCTAAATATTTTTTTTTCTATGAGTTTTTTTTGTCTATTTTCTTATCTTTGCTTTTATTATTTTCTTTGAATTCTCTAATATCTAGTTTTAGTATATTTATATCATTTCTTACTTCTTTTAATTCATTTTTTACTTCTTGAACATCGCTTATTAATAATTTTATTAATATTTTTAGATCTTCAATAAATTCGCTTATTGACATTTTATACTCTTGGTTTTTGAGTTTTTTGTACCTTAAATAGTCTGTCATACATATCATCTATTTTTATTTCTATCTTTTTGATTCTTTCTTCTATTTATATGATTTTTTCATTTTGATTCTTTCTTATTTTCTCCTTTAATTTATCTATTTTCTCTATAATTATTCCAATTTTTTTTTGATTAATTAATTCTCCTGATCTTCTTTGGAATTCTTTTAAGATTTCTTCATCTATATTTTCCACTTCTGCTATCATTTCTTTTAATTCTTTAAATTTATTGTTAGTTTATTTTGAATATTTTGTAATTTTTCTTTGATATTCATATCCTGTATATTTAATTATTATAATTCTTCAATAGCTAATTTATCTTGTAAATTTATATTTTTATATGTTTGTCATAAAAATGCACTTATCCAATTTAATTGCATGTTAAGAAATTCATCAGATTCTCCTCATGAGCTTAATGGTTGAAATATAGTTGTATTAACTCCTTTTATTTGGTATGATCCCACTAGTAGATTAATATTTTTTATTATTTGTTTTTCAAATTTTATTTCTGGAAATTCCGTCATTAAATTCTTCCCCGGGTATGCTCGCTCAACTTCTAATCTTAATTCTGTATCATATTTTACTTCTTTATATATCATTATATTATATTCACAAAATTCTTCAATCGACTTTAACATTGATTTTCTTTGTTGTGTTCTATAATATTTTATTTCTCCAGTTATTTCATATTTTTTCATATTGATTTTTTTTTTGTTATCTATTATCATAAGTATATTAGGTAATTGTTTTAGAATTGTATTAAAATATTTTCTTTTACTTTGTAATGATTTTAATCTTAAAAATCATTTTCTTTTTATATTTATCTCTTATATCATTTGATCTAATAGATTTCCTCTTTGTTCTATTATTGAATCTAATTTTTCATTTGTTTTCATATCTAAATATTTGATTAATAAATGTTCTCATCTATGATAATCAATTTCTATAATCTTTATATAATTCTTCTAGTATATCTTTGTAGATTAAATCTAATGTTTCGTTTATGATAAAATCTTCTTTTATTATATCGAAATTTATTAGATAATATATTTCTCTTCTTATATCTTTATCTAAATCTTTTAAAGTGTTCAAAATTTCTATTTTATAATTATCGGGTAATATTATTGTATGCATAATTATATATCTTAATGTATATATTATATATTTATATTTATTTTTTATTATATAATATTTATCTTTTATATCTGTCATATGACTCTGATACCAATTGACGGGGTGTTACTATGAGCGAACAAAAATCATATAAATAAAAATCAACTTTTATATAAACAAAATTATCTAAGGACTTAAATGGAGTTTTTCTATACTTGAATGACTTATATTGTAAATTCATGTATGAGGGTATTTATGGTGGTTTGAATGGTCAAATGTCATTTTTCAAATATTATGATTTCAAAGCTTTTTTATCAAAACTTTTTTGTTGATAAGGTTATTTGCAGGTATTTCCCTAATCTTATTTATAAACCAATTCGTTTCATTTACCGAAAGGTTGCCAAATGCCATGCAGCAAATTCCCGTCTCTCTCTCAACCTCCGGTCAAAAACTCAACCTCCTCTATCAATTTCATCACTGCCGTCGCCTTATTTCGTCATCAGTAATTCCAATTTATTTCTCTAATTCTATTGATATTAAGAGAGCAATGATCACCACTAGCAGTAGCCATTCTTTCTCTAACCCCAATGATAATTGGGGCGGCGGTGAATTCACAATGCTAAAAGAAAGAGTTACGTTCGAGAGGGAAATTAAGAAGAGTAAATTCATTGCAATTGCTGGGCCCGTTTCCGATGAACGCTCTGCTTTTTCCTTCCTCTCCGAGGTAATTACCCATATAATTTTTTTTCTTCGAAACTTCCCCAAATTTATTTTGTGAAATTTGTACATGACGCTCAAAAAGGATAAAAAGAGTTGAAAATGCTCTGTAAGTGCATTTTTTTCCCTCTTTTGGATTTAGTGGGTTAATTTCGATTTCCTGAATGCAAAACAGTCACAAAACTTAATTTTGCCTTCCTTTTCTCTCTGGTGGTCTGTTGCTATTCAGGTCAGAGATCCACGCGCCACTCATAATTGCTGGGCTTACAAGGTATATGTAATTTTTTATTTGGTCTATCCTACATATGATTGGAATGCTATAATGATTAGTTTTTCTTTTGCAATTTTCTGCTTGTTAGCTAAGCTTCCTGATTGGTTGAAGTTACCAAACTAATTTACATATTTATTCCTTTTCTTTGAGAGAAATTATTGACAATCTGTTTTAGTTGAACTTGGTTAGAACTGCAGTGTATTAAAAAGTAACTTCTGCAAGCTATGTCAACTCGATTTAATGGTAGGCCAATTTTTGGGCATTGAATATTACTGCTTAAAGCCATATTAAGAGAATTCACAATAATAAGAACAGTATTTTGAACTTATTAAATCATACATTTCTTTCTGGCACTCTTGATAATTTTGTATGTTGGATCACGATATGGCATACCGTCAAATAGATTAGGCGATTATGGAAGGGAGTTAGAGATCTGACTTCATTTGGCTGGATTTTGGTTCCTTGATCGAGCTGCCTTATGTAAGCTGCTAACCTTCCAAACCGCAACAAGTTTTGTATATGTAATACATGCGCAACTTGTAATATTACTGTTCACATTTTATTCTTTCGTCTCAGGTTCAACCAGTTATTAAAAAGTTCCAATTAGCATAACCAATATTTCATTAAATTTTCAATAATTTGAGATACATATTCTTTTATCAATTGCAATTGACATAAAATTGTTGCAGTTTATTGATTGTTATCCAGATATTTCTAACTAATACATAGCTTCAACAATTGTTGTTGCACTTCGTTACCCAGATATTGGACAGGAAACTGAGCTGAAACTTTAAATAAGAAATCTGCACTGTGATTATATTGAAATGCACCATGTACCTTTCCATTGATGCGTATGGAGACAGGCTCTCCTAAAAAAGGTTGCATTTCTTTCCTGTGTAAGGCCGTGCATGGGCAATTTTGATTGGTGACAATACGAGGAAAAGAGGGAAGGCCTAGTTAGAATAGAAAGTTACGGCAAGGCTCCATAAATCCTTTATTGCGATGCTCTGACAAAGATTTGCTTTGAGATTCTGTATTATGCATTCGGTAGTGTTCACTCTTGGGGAATATCAAATAACTATTCCCTACCTGGATGGTGTATCTTAGAAAGTAGCTCAGTTAGGCGATTCTGACTCATCTTTTGGTGTATGTGGTCGGAAAGATATCCATCATCATTGGGTGCAAAGTGTTCAATGGGAAGACTGATTTCTCTTATTCAGATTAGTTATATTTTTGGCTGACTCTTTTACTCACGTTTTTGTTCTTATGTGTCCTTCAAGCTTCATATTACCATATTGCTTTTGATTATTACTCAGTGTGCATATAATCCTTTTTAGGTTCACTCAACAAATTTTTTTAAACTTGTACCAAATTAGTTAACTGTAAGGATGAGTAAGTGCGACCATATGTGTTCCCTTTCTTTGGTTTATCTTACCATAACACATTTTGTTCTTGGAGATCTGAAATCACTGTAAATAGATGAGTATCTTGCTGAGTGTACAGACTCATATTTGTGAAACATAATATCATATATATTGGCCTTTCTTTATGTAATGACATAAACTTAATCAATCCTTAACAATAGGTTGGAGACCAATATCGGAGTAATGATGATGGTGAACCATCTGGTACAGCTGGCAAGCCAATACTTTCTGCAATTGTTTCTTCTGGCATAGAAAGAGTTATGGTTGTCATTATCAGGTATGGCTCCCAATATTTCATTTAATAAAAGATGGCGTAATGTATATAATTCTTTTATTGATTCACATATTTTAAAGATGATCTGGAACTGCAGTTGCCGGTTTTGTTAGTGGCTAAACTCCTACTCCTGTTATAGTTGATAATCCTTCACTGTGGTCTTTCAGAACTTTAGAATATCATTTTAGCTGATCAAAGGTCTGTGATTAGCTTTATGCTTCTCTTTATATGTTTCCTCTCTTTGGTTAAGGTATTTTGGAGGAATCAAACTTGGCACCGGTGGATTGGTTAGAGCATATGGAGGAGTAGCTGCAGAATGTTTGAGGAATGCCCCAACATGTCTTGTAAAATCTAAAGTAAAATGATTGTATTTTACATTCTATTCTATTTTAGCTCCTTAAAAATCCTGTAATTGCATTTAAGAGTTTGTTTGGTCCAAGTGAAATTTTCACCTTTTTTCTTCAAAATCATGTTCAACCACATATTTATGTGGGACCATCACTTTTGACACTTTTCAACCACACATTCTCCTAAATACTCAAATCTTCTCCAACATATCTTGGGCCATACAACCTCTAAATTATTTTATGCTTGTATTTGCTTTCACACTAAGTCACCGGAAGCATGCTTACGGGTGCTTAAATCTAGCATGATTCTGTTGTAGGTTCCTATGGGCTTGGAGGTTCCATTTGATCTTTTGGGAGTACTCTATCATCAAGTAAGATTCAGATTGTTGAAGCTACTTGACTTTGTATTATTTTTTAATTTTACTTTTTGCTAGCTACACTTTCCAGAATTCTCATTTTGACATCTTTAGTCTTCGTACTAGTTTAAAGCAAAACTGAAAGGCCATTTTGGTTTGACTAAGTGACAAAAATGTTTAATTTCTCCATCCAGATTGTAATCAAAGTGGAGAAGATTGTTTTCTTATTCGTCTTTTCCTTCCGCTGATTTGGTATTCTCCTATATTAGTGTCCATGTTCTTTTTTAATGATCTGATAAACTATGAGCATGGTGTGTACCGTCTCGTTTCTTTTTTCATTGAAGCACATTTTGGACTTATATTCATCGAGTTTTTAAGGGGAAGATGTTTGATGTTACTGGAAGGAATCTGTGATGCTTAGGCCCCTGTTTGGTGTTGATACTAGTCCTGATTTTAATCAAGTCAAAATCAACAATTAATTTCAAGTACATACTTTGTGGGACTGACAACTTTTCAACCACTTCATTAATTTCTATCAAAATCTGCTAAAAATCTAATTTTAATCCCTGTCTAACATGGGATAGATCAAATAATTAAAGGGGATTGCCTTTAGAGTACAAAACCATAAACATTTATTTTTTTAATGTATTTAAACCTGATGTTCAATGGGAATGAAATCCCTTTAAGTTCTAATAAATTTAATAAGATAAGGATTTATTATTATTATTATTATTATTATTATTATTATTATTATTATTTTTTTTTTTTTTTTTTTGTGATGAACAAGATAGAATCTATTTTGTGGAATTAATAGAACCAGAAAATGATTTAGCACATACAAAGACTGAGATTTAGAACCCCATAACTTTAATGTTTTTCCTTTTTAATTTTTTATTCCTTCTTAGTTGAGAAGAATGGTTACATAACTCCATCTTATGCTTGTTGACTTGCAGCTACAATCTTATCAAGTTGAGGACATCAAGCAAGACTATGACACTGGAAAAGACAATGTTACGATGGTCACTTTTAAAGTTGATTTTGATCGAGTACAAAGTTTGGAAGAAGCTATAAAGGTAAGTTGTAGCCGTGATATTGTGTTTTATAAGCATTGAAACGCTTCTGTTTTTTGTTTTCTTTTTGGAAACTTGGCGATCTTCAAAGCTTTCGAGTTCAGCAGAATTAAAAAAACAATTTCAAAGATAGGTGGCAAATTTCATCTTCTCTGCAACCTGTTCTCTGCTTGATTCTACAATGTTAAATATATATCACGTGGGTCGATGATGCATGTACCAGATATTAAATTATATGAGAACAGGTTGTTGACAGATGATGATGTATTCAATAAGTTCTTTGTTGTGAAATTTACACTCGACAGAAGTGGGAAAGTCGGTTATTTAAAGAATCTTGAAGTATACCTTAGTTTCAAATCGTGAAATGTACCTTAGGTTCCTGTACTTACAATATTGTAATTAACTTCTGGTAAATACTCACTTTCTTCAGTTAGACGATGTTCCAATATTTGACTCTTCAGCATATATGGTGTTTCTATATTTTTAATTAATTTCGGTTTGCTTTATTTCTTGGCTACTTCTAAATGTCTGGCTTTGGAAAGTCGTTCTTTTAACTTATTCGATATTGAGTGGATTTTACTCGTTCAATATGTTAGTAAATACTCATGGGATGAAGGGAGTGGCAGTAAATTTTATTTATCTACTTTATTGGTAAAATTGTTTTAAATTTGTTTCTGGTTAATTGGAATTACATTTTTTTTTTTTTAATTTATTTGAATGCATTGGCAGTTGTCAAAAGGTGCACTATTTCGTGAATCTCCAATTCTCAACTAGAATATATTATGGTTCTTTCAGAAAATATATGTAGATTGAATAATATCTTTTTAACATTGAAGCATGGCCGGTGAGCAAGTGAGTTTTTGCTCTGTTCCACACCCAACCATGCTAAGAAAAATTCAGACGGTTCACGGTTGGTATGTCAGAACCCCAGCTTAGGTGATATTAATGTGAGATTAGATGATATGTACAAATTACAATTAAACTATTCACTTAATTTTATCTTTCATTTAGTTTGTCATATTACGTCACCTAGACTTGTGGTACAGTACCACTTGTGTTAAATAACATTATTCTATGACACGATGCAGAATTTGCAATAAGTTCCGCGATGCATGCTCACGTGCAAACTCGGAAATGAGGACGATAAAATTTGAAACAAATACAAATAATTAGGTTGTGTTGGGGGATTATCCTATTTTGATGTTTGATTGGAAGATGGAAATGAAATTCAATTTTCATGGTACAATCACTTAAAGTACAATTTTACTCAATTATATGGGAAAAGATTTCTTTTTTGGGTGTGATTTTTATTTTCGAACCTATATTATAGAAAACAAACTCAATTCGAACTTTGCCAATCAAACAACCCTTATGGTAAAGGTGGCCGACTCCAGAAAATGTACTATCGATGTTTAAAACCATTCTGAACCTACGTTTGGTTATATGCTTAAAGATATTTTTACTTTTTACAAATTATTATTATTTACTTTCATTTAAAAAAAAAAATGTTTCAAAGGACTTGGGGTGTGCCTTTGTGGTAGTTGATGCTCTAGTTTGCCTATTCCTTGACTAAGTCCAAGGTTCAAGTCCCTACTTCCCTCCTCTCCACTCCCTATAAATAAATATAAATAAAAGTTTTCTCAAATGTAATTTTGAACCTTAAAAAAAGGGGAAAAATCACTTTGATTTTTATTTTAAAATTAGGGGGTTTATTCAATTAGTATTTCAAAAGATATTTAAATTTTTTTTTCAATGGACTTTTTTTAATGAATTTCATTAAATTTTATTGACTTTTATGGATTTATATAGACTTTTAAAGACTTTCGTAGATATTTATTTAAAAGACTTTCATGTAATTTCAAAGACTTTTGTAGATTAATTTAAAAGACTTTCAAATACTTTTAAAAATTTTTACAGACTTTTATTTTTTAATTGAAAAACTTAAACGTTAATAAATTAATTTTCGTATGATGTCAATGTGAATCGTTAATAATAATTATATGTCAAGTGAATTACAAAAAAAAATACAGCGTGAGAGATATAAATAGTTTTAAGACAGAAACATCTGTGATTAAAAAAATAGGAAAAAAATAAAATCGCGTTTGATATCAACATAAAAAATTTTATAGGGAAAATTCTAGAATCACTTATTATTATTTGTTTTGATACAATTTAATTATTATTTTTCTATAAGATCTTATAGAATTTTAGTTATATTTATTTTCATAGAAAAATTGAAGAAAATGCTGAAAAAGAAGAGAGCCCAAATATAAAGAAAAAATATTAAAAAGAAAAAAATACAAAAAAATGAAGAGATGAGAAATAATGATTTGTTTAGTCAAATGTTTACTGTTTCTAAAAATAATATGAAAGAAGAAAAATATAGAAAAAATAAAATTATAATTTAAAAGAATTTTATTTTTTTTAAAAGTCATTCAAAATCTTGGAGGTTAATGAGTGACAAATACAAAGATTTTGTGATTGCACTTTATGTTTAGAAGTTAGTACATAGAGGATTTCGTAGGAGTTTTTAAAAGTCATTGATAATTTGAATAATACAGGACTTTTAAAGACTTTTAAAAATCTTTATACAATACACCGTGACTTTTATGGACTTTTAAAAAGTTCATTAGAATCTATATTAAATACATCAAAATTTTTATGGAGATTTTAAAGTCTAAATTGAATACACCTAAACTTTTAATAAATCTTTAAAAGTCATTCAAAGTCTACATTTAATAAACCCCCCTTAAGCTCCTTGATAAAGATCAAAATCAGATTTTTAGCGGATTTTGATAAAAGTAATGAGATATGTGATTAAAAAGTTGTGGAATTCATAAAATATATAGTTGTGATTAATTATTTACTTTGACTAATTAAGCTCCTTGATAAGATTAAAATCAGATTTTTAGTTAATTTTGATAAAAATTAATGAGATATGTGATTAAAAAGCTGTGAAATTCATGAAATATATAGTTGTGATTAATTATTTACTTTGACTTTGATAAAAATCTGATTTTTAATAATAATAATAATAAAAAACAAACACTAATAGTCCGTTTGCTGTAGGAGTTTTTGGATAAATAAATATTAATAAAAAATATGTTTCGAAAATGTAACTTTGAACTTTAAAAAAAGGGGGAAAAATTACTTTGATTTTTATTTTTAAATTAAGAGTATGTTTGATGTAGGAGTTTTTGGATGATTTTTGAGCTTTCTTGAAAAATGTGTGGTTGAAAAAATATGAATCTCATAAAAATGTGTGATTAAAAATGAATTTAAGGAAAATTTGAAATTTTAACATAGGACCTAAGAGGCTCTAAATCCATACAAAGTGGCGTGTTATATAAAAATGAAATGAAAAATGCCAAACTTGGGAGGACTCATAGAGCATCTCCAAAGGCATTACGTGGATTGTGACTGATATGACAATGAAATAGACGAACTTTTATAGAACATGAACAAATAGATGGAGAAGTCTAAAATTTAATACCCAATAATTCCTTCTACATTTAAATAACATTGATTGTGTGGCATTTTCTTTTAAAATTTAAAATTAATTATTATGCATAAATTGGGCCTTATCCGAAAAATTTTCCACGGGAAGAATACATAACTAAGATTTTTAAAGTACAAATTTTCAAAATTAAGAAACTTAAGGATTTATTTCAAAAATCAGGTTATAATTAATTATATATTTTATTGTTTATGATCACAAGTCACAATTTTTTAGATCACAAGTCACAAATTAGGTTATAAGTTTATGGTCACAATTCTTTAGGTCACAATTTATTTCTCAGTCACAAATTTCGAATTTCGTCGATCACGATTTTTTAGTCGCAAATTTCGAGTCAATTGGTTACAACTTAACAAATTATGAGTCACAATTTCTTTATTGGTCACAGGTCACAAATTTCATTGGTCACAATTTTTCTCGGATACAAATTAATAATTTTTTAGGTCACAATTTTCACAAATCACTAGTTTTCTTGGTTACAGATCACAAATTTCATGTCACAATTTATTTTTCGAGTCATATCAAAAATTTTACGGGTCACAAATTATTTTTGAGTAACAATTTACAAATTTCTTTGGTCACAATTTATTTTTCGATCACAAATCTCGAGTTTTATAAGTCACAACTTATTTAACGGTCACAAATTTCAAATTAAGTGGTCACAAACTTCAAAAATCGTGAGTTACAATTACAAATTTGGTCACAATCCTAAAGTTTTTTAGGTCATATAATTTTTTCTAATCACAAGTTACAAATTTATTGGTCACAATTACTCTTAATTTCTCGGTCACGAATATTTGATCACGACTTATTTTTCGATCACAAATTAAAAATTTATAGGTCAAAACTTAATTATCAATCACAAATCTCGTAGGTCACAACATTTTCTTGGTCACAAATTTCAATTTTATATATTAACCCACTCCAACTCACGCCACCACGAACAACCGGATGTCGCCGTCACCAGTCGACCGCCGATCACACAACTACCTGCTGGCAAACAAAGTCTCCACCAAAATCGAACTCAACCACCGTTAGCCACAACTTCAAAATCATGGACCATCACCACCACGACTTACCACCACACCACCTCTTTACCATACCAACTACCACAATAAAAAGCAACCACATAACCACTATAGAAAACTGGAAGTGTGCAGTGCTGCACAGTTTTCGCATGGTAGAGATGCCTCTGTCGTCGCCCTTGTGTGCATACGATCTACTCAATCGCTGCCGCCGTCCTCCTCCACTTGTATCATTTCCGAAACCATAAACCTAAACCAAACACAATCAATCTCCTCACCGCTAAGACCTGCATCAAACTTGCACCTCGTCGGCGCGCAGGCGCAGAGGTGAACTACACACAGATCTGGGAGACAAAAACTTAGTCATACGATTTGCCACCACCAGATCTGTACACATTGTTGTCCCAAGATAAACTAACCAAGAGGGGGTGAATAAGTTTTAAAAACTTTTTCGATAAATAATCTCAATCTTAAAACCATTAGTACAAGTATGAGCACTTAGTATTGCAAGTAACTTAACTATCAATGTAGTGTGCCATAAATGTGTAAACTTAATTAATAAAGCAAGTATAGCACTTAGATATAGTGTTTCACAATATAAATTGATAGAATAGAGTAAGTGCAATGTAAGTAAGTAAAAGGGATAAGAGGATGCAAACACTATTTATAGAAGTTCAATCAACCAACGTGATCTACGCCCTCTGTTACCAAGTTCTCCGTCACGAGCAAGACCAAATCTACTATAATGGTAACTAACAACAAGGAGTATCAAATCCTTAAGTGACTTACAACAATGAACACTTATCCTTAGGTGACTTACAACAAGGAGCATATATCCTTAAGTGGCTTACAACAAGGAGCACTTATCCTTAACAACAATCGAGTTTTCACAAGGCTCTCGAAACCGTAAGATAACAAATGATAAGTTTACAATTATGGAAAACTCTCTTAAACAAATGATATAATTGAATCGAGTATATAGAAAGTTTTAAATAACACTTCGATAGATGAAAATGAATTTAGCTTAAGTGTTTTGTTGAAAAGTCTTTGATAAATATGATATGAAATATGTAGTATCTTTGAATCAAAGCTTTCAACCAAATAATCTCTCTTAACAAGTAATACAAGTTAAGTATGAAGAGAGATTTTCACTTTAATAAAAATGCTTGGTAATGAAGAACTTTTGCAAGTAAAAATGATAATAATCAAGCTTGAAAAGTTTTCTTACCCAATTGGAATCTTTGTTGAAATAGATGAATAAATATTCAATAGATCAAGTTAAGTACCATGAGATGTCAACACTTGAATAATTAACAATAAGTTAAGCTCAAAGTGTTTGGACAATAAAACTTTGATAAATCAAATGATAATGAAAATTATAACATAAATTACCAAAGTTCTTCAATAGAAATTCTCTCTTTAAAAAATTAAAACAAATTTAGAACAAAGAGAAACTTACACTTCTAATCCAATATATAATGTGAAGATGTTGAAGAAGTTTAAACAATATAAAACCAAAATCTTCACAAAACTTTCTTCCAAAAATTTTGATGAATTTGATAAAACAAAGTTTAGATCAATCAGAGTTTTCTAATAAAAAAATGATGAGTATAAACTAAGTAAGAACAATAAATTTTTACAAGAAAGCTTCTCTATAATCACTTCTTAATTGTTTAAAAATGAATGCAAGAGAGAAGTCTATTTATAGAGCAAATTTCGCATATAATGTCTTTTGCGGTCGACCTATTCAGCCATGAGGTGGACCTCAATATAGCCGTTGCGAGAAAATAGCCGTTGGAGTTCAAAATAGAATAATGTGGTCGACCTGTCTTTTCTTGCGGTCGGCCTCAAAGCCACATGCGGTCGACCTCTCTTGAGATGCGGTCGACCTCTCTTGACAGCATTTCAAAAACTTGATTTTATCAAAGGATTTGATCAAAGTTGATTTTTAAAATGATATTTTAATGACTTTAAAAATGTCACTTGAGCTTATGAAGTGCATTCCCAATGATTGATGCATTAACCTTACATATGTTGAAAAGCGATTTGTAAATGCTCAATTTCTTTGTAAGCTTAATTCCTCGATCTTCATACTATCATGCTTCATGTCTTGAACATCGTATATTGTGTTTGTAATCTTTTATTTTCGAGAGATGATTTGTAATTTGAATGCTTTGAAGATTATCATTACATGAAACACTTGAAGCACACTTGTTAATAACACAATATAATCTTGTTTGTTATTATCAAAATAATAAAGTTAAGTTAACCATAGGTCAACACACATCTCCACCCTTTGAACCCAAAGTTCGCCTTTAACAAAAAAGCTGCCACCAAAAAATGCCGTCGATATTGTTGTGACCACCGGACTACACAGCATTTGTTCAATGATTGTGACCTCCGGCTCCATCTTCCTAGTTTCAGTTGTTCAGATTTTAAGATTAGGCTGCGTCTAATAGTGAATGTGAAATTTGAGTGGAAAGAAAATGAATTTCAGGGAAATAAATTTCAGGGAATTGAATTCCTGAGAATTAGAAGTTTAATGTGTTTGATTGGTTTAATTTTTTAGGTGAAAAAAGTGGAAAATTTTCTAACTTTTGTTGTTTGATTGACATTATTTTTCATGACGAATAAAATAAAATTTAGCTATTTTAAGAAAAAAAATTATTTTATTTTTCATACATTTGTACTTAATAATAATAATAATGTTAATTTCTGACAAAAAAATTAATTAAAAATAACAAAAATGACCAAACGTGACAAAAACGCATAAAGAAGTTGCCAACAAAAAAAACCACCTCTAACCCATGGAAAGTGTTTTCCTTCGAAAGTGGAAAAATGTGATCATGTTACTAAGAGTTGGAAATTGAATTGTCAAGAAAATTTTGTCAATCAAACAATCAAAAGTAGGAAAATGTTGAAAATTTTTTCATTTTCCATGAAAAATCTTATCTATCAAACATAGCCTTAGTGATTGGGGGATATTAGGCTGAATCGGGAGGGGTTGTTGTGGGTTGGGGAGTTTTGGTTAATTAATTTAATGGTGTTAAAATGTTAATTAAGACCTGATTTTTGCATTAATAATTTGAATATTTTATTTTTGAATGGTGAAGTTGAAAAATATGGGCCAGTGTAATTTTCACATTTTCTACTGTATAAAGAGTTCAAATAACCTAATTGGCCAACGTCCTAATTTATAATAATTAAATAATTATAAAACAAAAAATAATGCTGACTCGTCATATCCCATTGAGCGTCTAAATGTAGATGGAATAACACATAATATCTATTTTTTTAAAGTCACATCACTTATAATTTTAATCCACGTTGTACATTGGAGATGTATTTTTAACATATTCCGTCTGTTTTCTAATGTGTCAATTTTTTTTCTCAATTCATGAAATACATTGAAGATGCTCATATAATCGCATTTCAGATATATAGTCGTTTTATGGGACGTAAGATACTAAGATGTGCGGTCTCCTGATCATATTTTCCACAATGACTTCAAGTAAGTTTGATTTATTTTTTAGTACAAACAATCATGCTCTGATTATTTATTAAGTGCTTGTTTGATTTATCAAAATTACTTGTAAGTCCTTGTTTGGTAAAAGATTTTTTGTTTATATAACAAATTTGATATTTTTGAGATAAAATATATAACTGAAAAGTAATTTGGGGAAAAAATATTACCTTCTAACTCAATTTGGTAGAGACTCGTGCTGATAACGCATTATAAACTAGAGAGAAGAAAAGAAACACCAATAAACTTGTGTATTTTATTATGAATCAGAGCCCTCATATATATAGGGAAAGAAAGGGATATACAAAGTAATTATAACTAGAGTGACAGAGTTACAATTGTCATTCACTAATACAAGATAATATTTACAACACATAGATATTACAGACTAGATTTATAAGATATTTTTTAATGTACATAAGATGCTCCAGCTTCTTAATAGAAAGACTTGCAAAATGTATCTCAAGTATAAACACACGAATTTATAAAATGTAACTTCACTCTTTAACTTACCATAACTTTCTCCTGCATCCTTCATTTAGCACTTGAAAACCTACTTTCCCAAATTCATTAGTGGTGGATTGTCAACACTGGCTCTAGTTTCATATAAAAATTATCTAGCTATAAAAGTGATGTGATATTTGACCCAAATTAAGAATGAAAATATCTTGAAAAATTTATTTTCCTATTAAAGTGATTGATTTGGAGACCAAGTTAAATGTGGAAGGAAAATGAAAGAAAATAAAAGACTTTATTTTAGGATTCTACTTCAATAAGGAAATCTTCTTATACACAATTTCTACATATTTTAGGATTTTTATGTTTACTTATAAATATGTGTGTTATAAAATTGTGACCAAAATCCAAATAGAGAGAAAATTGTGAGCTTTGTCTTTATAATTTTTTGGGGACTCTTTGTGAAATAATTCAAGGGTAGAAACTTGTAATAGATAATAGCTCGTTGTTAGTATTTTCTCTATGATTCTTGGGATTGGGTTGGTAAGTGAAATTTTATATATTTATAACAATTTAATATATAGTGAAAGGTTATGACGATCCGAAAATTATTGCGCTATTCTTATTTTATTTTCTTGTTTGTTCAATCGTTTCTTGAACATCAAAAAGATCATTGAGTTAAAGAAGAGGGAATTTGCATTTAATTCCCAACAAAAAGTGGATGATATATATGATTGAAAATTTGATAAAAGTAATGAGTCTTGTAAAATGTACGATTGAAAGTGAATTTTAAAAATTGAGGACCAATTCGAGAATAGTTAATTAATAGAGAGTGGGGACTTCAACTAATAACTTATGTTTGGATTAAATTAACTTATAATTTACGTTGATCAAATTTTAATTTTAATTTTAATTTTAATTACAAGTTTCATAGAACACATAATATTTACCCACTTATTTATATCAATTTATAATTTCAATAATTTACAGACTGTTCGGCGGCTTTGCTATCGGTTTTTTTTTTGTCCGTATTTTTTAGATAAGATGTGTGGCTGAAAATTAGAGAGAGAAAATATGTGTAGTTAAAAAATTGTTTGAAAAAATGTGTTATTTATAAATTTGTTTATAAATTCTAATAATTACATAAAAAGCGTAAAAAAAACGATGTGTTATAAACAATTCCAAGCAAGCTAGCCCTAAAGAAATTTTTGGAAACACAGGTGAAACAATGATGTTATAATCATTTCCAAAAAATATGTAGGCTAGTGCTACAAACTAATAAACAACGATTTACAAGAAGTCATAATTCAGAAACTCATTATCCCCTCTACATAAAAGAGCTGATAAATTTACTGTTCACAAAATATGTCTCATTCATTTTCACACCATGAGACCTTACATTTATTTGACATTCGATTATGCAACAGTTGATTCAAACAAATATCTGCATCATAGATCCCTTTTATCTCTCTCTCTCTCTCTCATCCATCCACTTGCTGCACAGGGAAATAAAGATATTTACTACAATTAAAATCTACAAATATCTCCCCTCTCTTCCTCTGGTTTATTATCCGTCATCTCATACCCAAATTGTGGCATTGTCTGAACACTCATTTGCATCGCCCTCTTGATCGTGCAAAATTCGTTTGCTCAGAAAACGTTGGAACACTCAGCGATTTTGAAATTCGTTACCCAAAAATCACTCAGTTGATTACAACAGCTTCATATTTGTAGGTATGTTTTATATGATTCCGTATGAGGTGTTTGGCAAAAAATAGAAATATGTGAAGTTTTTTTCCTCCCAAACGAGACCTACTTATATTTTTGCCTACGTTAATTTATTATTTCTTGAAATTTGAAAGATTGAAACATGACAATGATACCCATGTTCAGTATTCTGTCAAAGAAGTTAATGTCCCGTTCTCTTTGCTGTTTTCAGCCCGTTTTGAGTTTTCGATTTTCGGAAATATCAAAAACGCGTTCACTTTGCCCATTTTTAGAAATGCGTTTTCCAAAACATAAAAAAAAATACAAAGGAAATTCAAAACGAGTTTATTGCGTTTTGGATATTTTGTGTTAAAAAGTCCAAAACGCACGTTTTGGACCTTTTTTTTTTTTTTTTTTAAATGTGAGACACTATCTTCATTTGAAATTCTTATGTTATTTTGCCATTATATATAGATTCATTTTAAGATTTTTTTTTTTTTTTTTTGTAAATGTGAGACACGTCCTTCACTTGAAGTTCTTATATTATTTTGCCATTATATATAGATTCATGTTAAGATTTTATTTTTATTTTTTTTTGGTAAATGTGAGACACTTCCTTCACTTGAATTTCTTATGTTATTTTTCTATAATACATAGATTCATGTTAATATTTTATTTTTTTTGTAAATTTTTATATTTATATTTTTTTATAAACGTGAGACGCTTACTTTACTTAAAGTTCTTATATTATTTTGCCATTATATATAGATCTATGTTAAGATTTTGTTGGTATATGTTGAATTTTTATTTAGCTGAAACAATAATAAAGATGAATTTATTGATATAGAGAACTAACTGATTTATTAGCATTAAAATTAATGTAATTCAACAAATCAATCATTTTTTACATATAAAATATCACAAAATAAATATATCAGAAAATTACAAAGTAAACACATTTTTCAATTTTCTATTTTTGAAAACAGTTTTTCAAAATCATAAAGAGAACATGTTTTCAGCAATCCCAAAACAAACAACCAAAATTCAAAATTCAAAACAAAATCCAAAACTCATAATTCAAAATCGAAACACAAAAAGAACGGCCCCTAAAAGTTTGGTTATTTAATTATTTCTTATAGATTACTTAAAAAAAATTTATTTGTCCATGAATGTTTCTGTTAAAGATAAAGAAGTTAAAAGTTCGGTCATTTAATTTTTTTTTATAGTTTCCTAAAAAAAATTATTTCTCTATGAATTGTCTATTTTAATTTATTATTTCTTGAAATGTTCTGAAAACTGAAAAATGACAACGATATACACATGTTCAGTTTTATTTTTCCTTTTTTAAGGAATATAAATATAGAATCAAAAGCAGTTATTATAAGATTCTGCATGATAAGAGAATCAGGAGCTTACAAATTAATAAGACTTCCAATAAGAGATCCGCATTCTTGAATTATTTCCTCTAATGTAACATTTTCTTTATCTAAAATGGTCTCCACCTGAAATAGATATTATTCTTACATTTAATAAATCACTCAAGAAATATTGTATGACATTTCAAGCACGTTAAAGAAGGGACATCACAGAAACAAACAAGGTATTTTGTGGAAATAATAAACAACCTCAAAATTAAATCACCATAAAATATCAACAAGAACAAGCACATATGCATGAAATTTACCATTTGACCCGAGGATTGCAGTGGACCAGAGATACATAAGATTACGAAGTTATAAACTCTTTCAAAACAGGGATATATTCAAGAATAAAAATTTTAAAAATGCTCAAAGAATAATATTCTTTCATTATATTTATTTTAAAAACCTTGACCACTTGTTAAAAATAACTGACTTGAACATTTTAAGATTGTTGTGAACTCAATAAAAGTTTTCCTTTCACCAGTTAAGGTGTTCTTTCTTTTGGGTGGTTCAAACAAGAATTCTGTCTGATATTGCCAAGTAAGGTGTTATTTCTTTTCTCATATTGACAGAAATTTTACTTTTAATTTCAATTAATAAGGAAAATCAGGATTTTAGGTGAGGGCTTAGACTTTGTTTTGCAAGATACGTACAAGATTTGACTTATATTTTCATTTTTTCCTCATTTCGACAATAAATTAGTCGATTTCTACTGTCTTATCCTCTAGAGAAAGTAAATTAACTATTATAATTTATTGAGGAATAGAGATCTTTATTACTTTTCTCCATTTTTTTTTTCACATGTATGATTTTGAACATACACGCCTCCTTTAATAAATAATAACAAGAGTTCTCGTAGCTTTTCCCAGTTAAGATGTTCTTTCTTTTAGGTGGTTTAGACAAGAATTGTGTCAGCTTTTGCCAAATAAGGTGTTAGTCAATTTCTACCGCCTTATCCTCCGGAGAAATAATACCAGTGATCCAATATAACTTTCTTTTAACCTTCTGATGAGTTTGCCAAATGTATAAATTGTATCTTGTGTGCGTTAGAATAATTCTCTATAACTTTACTTTCTTGTTCCCTAATCTACTTCTCATTCTTTTCTTTTAATTTTGTGCAGGTTTAAATCTGGTAGATCAACAGATCATATATAATATTTAATTTCCTCGTTATTTTTTCCCACTGCACACCCTATGCGTCTCATTTGCTCATAAGAAATCCGTATGTCGTCAAACAGCTTTGAAGGTATTATTTTGCACTATCAATCAAAGTTATTTTATTTTGATTAATATATATTTAATTTCTATGTTTATTTACATTTTTTTCTTTCACATTAAATAAATTCTTCATAAATTTTAACTTCAAATCTTATGTTTTTCATTCCCATTCCAACATTAATTTCTCCTCTTCTTTTTCCTACGCTGAGAATTCTTCATCCAATGAGGAAGGCGAACATTTATTTTCATCTCAAAATAAAAAAGATCTCGATGTTGCTGAAACATATGCGCAACATCTTAAACAACTGAGTAAAAAAAAAGGGAGTATCGAGTGCGATGCAGAACAAGTAAGTTAGATCCTGTTAAGAAACGCCAGTGCAGCATCAATTCATCAAGTAATTGCATTACATTTTTGCAATATTCCTTTTCCTCAGTGGCCTTCATGTTCAAATTATGAAATTTATTTCTATTTCCAAGATATATTTATTTGTAATGAAATTTTCCTATTCCTGTAGGCAATGATAACATCTCTGTTATTTCTTCTGAAATGAACACAACTTCTACATGTTCAACGAACCTTGACATTGTGGAAGATGGTATATCTTCATAGGTTCAAAATCATAATAAAACATGTCAATGCTGCATTTAATTTTCATTTGGTCCAAATACTATTTATGTAACTGAGATTGTTCATGCTCCTATTATTCAATGATTTAGGTTCAAACTAATTTCTTTTACTTTTGCCTTAACAAGACTTGGGTGAAATTATAAGAGTGTTGGTTGTATCACAATGAAGCTATGCGCGGTATGTTATCTCATTTTCTTTATATTTGATGTGTATTTTTCAGATGTTAGGTTGTTATAGTAACAATATCTAACTTCATCTTAATTCACATTTGTTGTCTACCATGATGCAAGAGAAAAGTATTGTTCTGAACACATGAGAGCCTTAAGCACCTTATTATTCTATCTATAGTTGACTCGCCTCCAAAACCTAATCATGAGGCCCGTAGATCATTCACGTGGCTGTCATCCATGTTCTAGAGGTAAATTTCATCTCTCACATCCAAATAAAGGAGAAGATTCTTCATCTCTTACTTAATTCATATTATGAGAACTTACTCAATTATTTATTCAAATATATTGTTGGGGTGGTTGAACTGATGATATGTTTTATCATCGTGCTTTTTAAGTTTGGAATGGGAGCATATTCTAATTTTAATATTTTCTTAGTCATACCTCTGCAATAATAATTTTTCCTTTATCATTTAATGATGTGTAGCAATGAGAGATTCTGGTAAATATGGAATATAGAATTCAAGAATGACATACAACTTATGAAAATTAGAGGTAAATTGCAGACTTGCAGTTATTCATTCACTACCATGAGTGTAATTTATTTTGCTAGGATTAATTCTTTTTTTTCCCTGTTTTGATTCATATCCCAGATGGAAGTTCTATGATGTTGCTTTTGAATCATTTATATGTCTTGTCCTAGATTTAGAAGTATCAACAGATGTTTCTATTTCCTAATAAGACATAGCAAATCATGTTATTTTAGGGCAGGAAATAGTTTCATAAACATTAAAACTTGAGAACCACAATTCATTTATTTGAGGGTTACAATATAGAAGTCGTGTTATAACTGCTTTGAGAGTTCCTTTTTTGCAATGTTCAGCATTCCACTTCTTCCTGTGTGGACAAATTGTTGATTTAAAAAAATTGATTTTGCAATCCATGCACAAGAATGTAATTGTCAACCATATCATATTTGGATTTGTCATTTGTTGGAATGTTGCTCAGTTACAAATTTTGGTATTGACAGACTCATCAGTTGGACGTTTGTTTAAAAATGGTGAGCTTAGTGGGAGACCTTTTTGCTATGCCGGGATTTGATATCTTTGAATCATTCCAGCTGATCTTTTTAGAGTTTTTAAAAAGATTAACTGATACAACAGTGGATGTTAGAATGTCTGTTCTTGAGCGCATGAAAATTTGTCTTGTAGCAGATCCTTTCAGAGCTGAAGCTCCTCAAATGACATGTAAAGAATTTATAGATTGTTACTAATTTTCATCATACCTCCCATGCCTTAATTTATAAATTTCTCTACAAATTTTCTATCTGTGCTTTGTGACCAGCTAATGGACTACAATGATGTCATCCGCAAACAAGTTGTTTGTGTGCTTTCCGATGTAGCGTGTCATGCCCTCACATCCATGCCTCTTGGAACTATCAAGCTAATATCTGAATGCGTGCGAGACAAATCTGTAAGTATAGCCATCTGCCTGTGCACCATGTATGTTTTTTATATTCAGCACATCCTCCATTAGTATTATGATAACTATTTTCTGCATGTATCCAGCTCTCTGTTAAAAGTTATACAATGGAGAGGCTATCTGACATATACCGGGTCTACTGTTTGAACTGTTCAAGTGAATCGACAATGACTGATGAATATGTTTTCATGATAATTTTTAGTATCGACAATTCAGGTATGTTATTAAACTTTTTGGTTGCGGACGGTTTACTTAAACTACCTAAGGATGTAATTTGAACACACATTTTGAAACATAATACATCTAGATCCTAAAAGGGAAGTTGTCAATCTTTGAACCTAAAATCTCCTATATGTTTGTTAGATTATAACTTTGTTTCTTTGAAAAACTGATACAAATAATTTAAGAAACTTGGCTACAAAATTTCCTGACAGATGAATTTTTGACATCTAGGTTATGTTATCAAAGGTTTGTTATTTCCATGCAGATTAGATACCATTGAACCCATTTTATGTCTATCCCTTTTCCCAATTGATTTTTTATTCAAAGATAAGTTGAACAATTAGGTTAGGATATTCTCTGGATTTAACAAAATGGAGGTTAAGGCTCTTGAAAAGATACTAGAGCAGAAGCAAACGTTTGTTGTGATTCTTCTTATTACTTGTAATAAGTTTCAGTGTGGTTCTTAGATGAACTTTTGTCGGGTTCAAAATTACTGGGTATGCTTAGCAGTAAATTATATGGAACAAGAGTTTCTCAAGTATCTTTCCCTCAGACAATTATCACAGGTTTGCAATTTCCTACTTTGTATTTCTATAACTGAGGCAGGAGAAATAATCATTCTGGAACTTTGATAAAATGATCGGTTTTTCTTGCAATGTAGGAAGGTGATGCTATTGAGCTCGAGAAGAAAATAACGTTTTGTTTCCGTGTTATGTCTCCCTGTTTCACTGATCCTACAAGGGCAGAGGAGAATTTTCAGATTCTTCATCAATTAAAAGACTCCAATACTTGGAAACATTTTGCAAGTTTTCTTGATCTAAACACTAACTATCCTAAAGATTGTAGTTTACATCTGAGGCATCACACCAATATCAAAGTCATTCTGTGGTTCTCTCTCTTCTTTATTCAGTTTTCTTGTATGAATTTGGAATCTCTATCACGATGTGGGTTGATTGTAGTGTAGATGAGAGATGCATTCTCAATTGTATACACATTGGGATCACTTGTCATATTTGTTGGATGTGAACAGTCTTGCATTGATATGAACAAGCTCATTATGTAGTCCACTATCAAGACACTTCTCAAATTATTATTTATGGCCTTCCATTCCAAAAATAAAAATGTTATAAAGTCTTGACACTTATACATTTTCTGGTGGAGATTTTATTTTGCTTTATCCGATAATGATATCCTGTTATTAATTAACATTTTGTTTACACTTTTTTATAACTTCAATTATCTGATGAATAAGAAGTAAATCAAAAATAATATATTAATTTCAACATAGTGAACTTTCATTATTTTACGGGGAAAACATGAGACTGTAATGTAATGAACAACAGACATAAAACCAGCTTATCATTTGATAATTCCACTTAAGGTCAAGAATGTTTTAAAATGCAAAAGAGATGATGCTCCAGATAAAATTAGAGCAGGAAGCGGAATTATTGCATGCTACTGATCTTCAAGGCGGAACGGTGCAAGTGATAGACCTAATAAATCAGCATCACCATAATCATTTCCTGCCAAACGTGTTGGTATGTGACCTGATTGTCTTTTGTTCATTATGTATCCTGTGTGTAATTTGGAACTGGACCACAATGAGCAATTACCTTATTTACAAAAATAATGTAGTACCAGTAACTTGATTTTTATTGTATGATGATAACATTTTTATTTATCTTCTCTTTGCGAGTTTGGTAATCGACCAAATAGAACTTTCAGCGTATTCTTCCTTAATATTTTTCAGTCCAGAACTATCTGCTATTAAGGGGGATTTATGTATATAAACAGCAATCTTAGGATGGTTTAATGGAAGCTAGAATAGTAATTGTAACAACTATGTTGATTCAAAAAGTTAAGAAGTGGATGATAAAGCTACAAAATTGTAACTTTTATGTAGTCTTAATTAATTGTTATATGATATTATACAACCTTTTATGATTTACCGTGTCTCTTCAGCTAATAATTATTTATAGAAAAAACATAATATGATTATATTAGGATTCCGTTAATTCAATGACGCTAAATAATACAACAACTACACATTTCTCGTACGGAGTACGACTTTTCACTAGTCTTACATAAAAATGTTAATCATAATAAAGAAACGAGTTTTTAATGTTAAGCTCTTATCTTGTAAATATTAAATTTTAGATTTTAATTTAAGTCAAAATCAATAATTAATTATAAAATCTACTAAAATCTGATTTTAATCTCCATCAAATATAGGCTAAAAGGGCATCTCTAATGTCACTATGTGCAAAGAAAAAAATATTATCATGAATAAATCAAACCCTTTTTTGTTCGTTAAAAATAGAATTTTTAGAATTTATTTCGATAAAAGTTAATGAAATATATAATTGAAAAAGTTGATTAAAAATGTGGGTCACGTTGTAACCTATCATGTACAAATTAGATGTAAGAAAAAACAAAATAACCATAATAGATCTATTACATATTGCAAAATAAATATATAATCGAAGAATTTGTCAAATAACACACTGAATTTGATAACTATGCAAAGGAATTCAAAGATGCATGCGACACAATATTGATTCAATATAGATGTTTATCAGCTATTTTTAGAAATACTCAATGACACATCAGTCTAAGGTGCATGTGACACATTGATTGATTCAATAATTCGATAACTATGCAAAGGAATAACAAGAAGATTTTGGTTCTATCTAGATATGAATTTGTATCAAATTTTCCTTCTCTGGGTATAAAATCCAAAATCCAAGGTTGAATTCTCACCTTCTGCTTACATAACTCACATTTATTTAGTACTGAGAACTTGACTATTATTGAGAATGTTATTATCTTGATGCATCCATCCTACTATTTCTTATGTTTGGTAACTTGTTTATAATTTTTTTTTTATAAACAACACATTTTCTTAAACTATTCTTTAACCACACACGTATATTTCCTCCAAATCAGTTTTCAAGAACATATTTTACCCAAAAATATAAACATTCTTTGTTTATAAACAAAAATATTTTATCAAACAGAATTAATTCGTTAATTTTTTCAAACCGAATCGTAGTCAAATCAATTAGATAGAAATCGACAGAAGAATTCAAGACAAGATTCAACACTTTTATGGTATCGGCGAAAAAAGTCAATATTGTCCCTCGTCATATAGGCTTTATTTTCCCTATAAATTGAACTGGTTTTAGAAGTTCCACTACATTGTCAAAGATCAAAGTATTTTCTTGTTATACTATAAGTGAATTCTGAAAATGAAGTTTAAGGTTTTTATTCTCCTCGGTCTTGTTCTTCTTGTTTGTTCAGCTTTTGCAGAAGAAGCTGCATCCCTAGACAATTCTCAAGAGAAGACAAAGGGTGAGTATATATATAGAAGTACTCTCATCAGTCTGGGTGGACCATATTAAATTATACAGGAAAGATATGGTACCCACAAACAATGGACACTATAATCTATACTCACCATGTATGTGGATTTCTCAGGTAGCGTAAATAATTTTTTCGTGACACATGACAGCCCTACATACATGATGGGTAAAAATTATGGTACTCATTGTGGGCATCATATATATATATATATAAAAGGCACGTGATGAATTTTGTCAATTATCACTCATACATACCATATTTGTAGTTATAGGTGAGATATCCAATATTCCAAACTAATTATTTTTACTCTGTCTATAAGCATCTATTTGATTGCAATTCTATTACAAGTTCTCTAGTGTGTTTATTGAAATTTTAAAAATGCTGTGACATATTATATATGTATGATTGAATGCCTGTATAAATATGCTAAAGATCCTTGTTTTTAATATCTTTACGTCCAGTTGAAGAACCGAAGCAAACCAACCAAGGTGGAGGTGGTGGTTACTGTAGAAACCGGTGGTGCTGCGGAGGCTATGGCCGCAATGGCTGTAATAGATATTGTTGTCGAAATGGTTAGACGCGTACCAATCAAAATATATTGTTTATTGGCATGAAAAATGAAAACATGTTTGAAATTTTAACATGCTGAGTAACAATATATAACTATAATTTTCCATGCAGAAAATGAAGTTGAGG
Organism: Ligustrum vulgare; assembly: GCA_963555705.1. Lineage (NCBI taxonomy): Eukaryota > Viridiplantae > Streptophyta > Magnoliopsida > Lamiales > Oleaceae > Ligustrum > Ligustrum vulgare. The sequence goes on along the minus strand of OY743173.1, from coordinate 45,741,168 downwards.
CAGTAGAGGAAAGTAATGAACCAAAGGAAACTAACCAAGGTGGAGGTGGTTACTGCAGAAACCGGTGGTGCTGCGGTGGCTGGGGCCGCAATGGCTGTAACAGATACTGTTGTCGAAATGGTTAGACTTGTACCAAGCAAAATATATATTGTTTATTGGCATGAGAAAACACACACACACACATATAACAAGCTGAGTAATAATATAATTATACTTTTCCATGCAGAAAATGAAGTTGAAGCAGTAGAGGAAAGCAATGAACCAAAGCAAACAAACCAAGGTGGAGGTGGTTACTGCAGAAACCGGTGGTGCTGTGGTGGATGGGGCCGCAATGGTTGTAACAGATACTGTTGCCGAAATGGTTAGACGTGTACCAAGAAAAAATATATACTCATGAGTCTCATGTATTAACAAAAAAAATTAGGTATCAGGCTTTAAGTTAAAAAATTGTAAAGTTGAGTAACAATATAGTTTTAATTAATCCCTTTGCAGGAAATGAAGTTGAGGCAGCAGACGACTTAAATGAACCAAAGCAACCCAACCAGGGTGGTGGTGGTTACTGCAGGAATCGGTGGTGTTGCGGTGGATGGGGCCGCAATGGCTGTAACAGATACTGTTGCCGAAACGGTGAGATCTCAATAATATGGATTTAAAAAACAATTTATGGGTGTCTATTGATTTTAAACTTGTACTTCTGAATATGCCTAATGTAAGAACTATGTCTATGCAGCAAATGAAGCTGAGCTAGCAGACACTATAGATGAAAACAATGTCCAAGATGGCCATGGTGGCGGAGGTGGGGGTCATGGTGGAGGCCATGGTGGTGGACACGGTGGGGGTCACGGTGGAGGTGGAGGCGGTGGCGGTGGTGGAGGACATGGTGGAGGTGGTGGCCATGGGGGAGGTTGCAAGTATGGTTGCTGCGGTGGAGGATATGGCGGCAAAGGAGGTTGCAAGTGCTGCCTCAATGCCGAAGAAGCTAAAGTCTATGAGGAAAATCAAGTCAAAGCAGAAACCAAGAACTAGAGTTTCTACTTTGTACAGGGAGAATAAAATGCCATGTAACAATGTACTATGTTGGAAAATAAATTACATGGTTATGATGTAATAAAATGAAGCTGGTCTTTCTTGAAAAAGACCACATTTTGCATATCATATGTGAATTTCTCATGCCATTATACTAGTACACTGACTTCTGATTCCTAAATTTATTTCAATGATAATGAACGCATTAGTTCGAGATGAATAAAGGTCGTCTCACGACCTTACTTAAAAAAAATGAACGACTCTTCTTCTGAATCAGACTCCGTTTCATTTACTTTTCATAATTTGCATCAATCAAGTAATGAATTTTCATGTAAAACAATAATGTACCTAACATGGCCCGTGGATACTTCTAATTACGTAGAGGTGGCAAACAGGATGAACCGCTCCTCGTTTCATCGACTTAGCTCGTGAAAACAAGAGTCGAGAGTGGCTGGGCTCGCTAATTTCAAGAGCCGGACCGAGAGCCAAGCAAAGAGAGCGAATGCTCGGCTCAAAAACCACAACCTGCTAAGAGCAACTCCAGCCCAGTTCACGCCATTTTACCACTGTGAAATGCTCCAGCCGAGCGCCATTTTGCTCGCTGCTATGGTGCTGCACTATTGCTTTGCCAGATGTTCCGGAAAATGGGTTTTATCCTCTCTCTTTTTTCCCTACAATTTTGTTTTTGTTGATTTTTGTCCATATTTTATTTATTTATTGTTCATTTTGGTCCCTACAATTTTGTTTGGCTTGTTTAAAATATGTTACTTAAAGTTGAAATTGTCCATAATTTGTGTAGTCAAATAAGTTTTAATGTTTATTTTTATTCAATTGTGGTTAATGATTTTTTTTTTTTTTTTTTTGTGGTTAATAGAAACTGATTAGAAGATGTAACACATTAAAATAAAAAAATAAGAAAAATAATGAATAATGTACATTTGGTGTAAGATTTAGAGTTGTTGGGTTGAAGTAGAGAAACTGAAATAGTGTAACTGTAATTCAAATTTAGTGTAAAATTTAATACATGTGGGTTGGAAATTGCCTAAATCAACCCAACCCAAACCGGCCCGGGTCGGTTACAATGGTTGTGGTCTATCGATTTAGTTTCCAACCCGATTAAAAGGTAAAACCCTAATCCTCTTACCACTATTGAAGTTGTGCAGCTCTAGCAACCTTTTGTCTTTAGCAAGTTCAGGGATGACAATGGGCGGGACTGGGTGAGGTAGGGGAGGGGTGCCCCACGCCTTGCCCTGTCTCGAATAATTTGCCTCGCATTCGTCCCTGCCCCGCTTAAAGGTGGGACGGGGCAGAGCGGGTCGACAAATTGCCCCATTTAGTTAACCATTTATATTAGCGGGACGGGGCGAGTTTCATAAAACTGAACTATTTTGAATCAAAAACAAATCACGAACTTTACACACACACACAAAAGGGTCCCTACTTAGTGGTAAAATTGGTTGTTGCCATTATACACTGCACCAATATAATTACTTGAAGAAAGTAATTAGACATCTACATTGCAGTTTTTCTTGCTGCAACTAATAATGTTGGATTGGAGAGATATATAGTAAACCACACTACACTAGAGAAGATTGAATTATTTTCTTTAGGAAATTGACTTATTTTCTTATATCTTTCTTGTCTGTCTTATGCTTCCATAATTCATTTTTATGTTCAAAGTCAATCCACTTAATAAACAATTTTGTCTTACCATTCACTAAAAATGGAGAAAATACAGAATAAAATAAAGATTGAGAATAAAAATAGTAAAAGATTCGTTAATTTTCACACGGCATTGATTTGTAATTAGTCAAGCATACATCATTTTTTTTTTGAACTGGAGAGCAGGGCAGGGCAGGGCAGGGCAGGGGAAAATAGTCCCCACCCCATTTAGATTGGGGCAGAGCTTTTTTACCCCGTATCCGCCCCATGAACCCATTTATGTGGGGCGGTTTTGCCCCTAAGAGGACGGGGTTCCGCGGGTCACAGTTTTCACAGTTTGTTTTACCATCCCTAAGCAAGCTGTTTTCTCTCTAGCAAGCTGCGTAGCCTCCAAATTGCAGATGGTACCAGACTACCAATCAAACTTTATATGTACAAAGAAACTATAGCTTCTGTTTGGTAAACTTGTTTAAAAACAAGTTTTTTACAACACAATTCTCAAACAACTTTTGAACCATACATATTTTCTCTCTCTAATTTTTAACTACATATTTTTCCTCGAAAATATAAAAAAAAATGTTTTAAAACACAAAAAATTTAACAATTGTATCGCAGCCTCCAAATTGAAGACCAGCCTCTGTATTGTGGCCTCTAATTTGTATTTTCTGCTTTGCATGTTCTCTCTCCACTTTTTAATTACATATTTTACCTCGAAAACATTAAAAAAATATTTTAAAACACAAATTTTAACAATTGTATCGCAGCCTCCAAATTGAAGAACAGCCTCTTTATTGTGGCTTCTAATTTGCATGTTCCCTAAACCCAAAAGCATTTATTTTTTGTCATGTTATTTTTTTATCCTTTTATTATACCCAAAAGCCTTTGATTTTAGTTTGTCAATCGTCTAACAATGAATTGCACAAGTTAAACTCCAGAAGCTCGGGTTGAGTAAACAGGAATTGCAACCCGACCCGACCCAAACCTCGGGTTCTAGGATGATAAATGCTTTATTAGCGCTTATTTTGTGCACTTATAACCTTGGATTATTGATGATTTGATCCTATTTAAGTACTATTAATGCGTTTTATATTTTATGTTGTATAGGATCATAAAGGAAGAGAAAAGAAGAAGAAATGTCCAAAATGCACCTAAAACTGAAGATTGAGGACCTTGGGTGCAAATAAGTTACGATCGCAATAATAAACATTCACGGCCGTAAACTTCTTCATCGCATTAGGCAAAAAGAAGCAGAACATGACTTACGACCATAAACCAAAAGTCACGGCCGTAACCTTCAAATATGAAAAACCAGTAGAAACTGACTTACGGTCGTAAAGAATTATTCACGACCATAACTTGCTCGTCAAGAAATTTCATTTTCTGATTCATTGCATAATTTTGGTATGTCTTGAGCCCAACTCTAGGACATGATTTTTGCGGCTATAAAAAGGGAATTTCATGACAGAAAAAGTGTGAAAAAAATATTGAAGAGAGAGCAGCTTGCTTGGAGCTTGGAGCTTGGAGCTTGGAAGAGAAATCAAACAACTCGACAAGGTGAATCAAGAGAGGAAAATTCTGGAATTCTTCATGACTTTAAGCGGCTAAGTTCTCTATCTAGTTCAAGGGGGGAGATGTATTTAATTTCATTATGTTTCTATTTTCCAACTAGTAATTTAGTGTTAAATTCTATATTCTTGGTTGTTGGATTTCTATGCATTTTATTTCAATTAATACAATGATTTATGTGATGTAGACCTATCCTATATCTTATTGTGTTGATGCATGCTAATTTGAATGATTAGATCCGTAATTGTCTTGTTGTTAAATTCATATTTCATAGTAGCAATTAGGATTTTTGCAATTCCATTGGAAAACCAACCTAGGTTAATCATCACGACCTTGTGTGTTTGGTAATCTAGATCACCTAATTTCTTTTTGAGTTATTTGGTTATTGCATTAAATCTAAAGAGCTTATTTTAGATTGTCCAATAGCTTTAGTTTGATTAGAGAGCTTGTTCTAATTAAACACAAGTAAGGAAGAAAAGAGGTAGTTAGAACTCGTTAACTACTTACGGGTGATAAACCAAGAATTGAGTTGAATACTTATTACTTGGAAAGTAGTAATATTGTGATAAAATACAACTGAACCTGAGAACTAGGATTTTTCAATAATTGATTTATATCCCAACCAATTTGCGTGTTTACTTTATTTTTCAAGTCACTTACAATAATTGAACTGAAAAAAACCCCCCATCTATTCTGATTGACATAGCACTAATTTAGTTCCCGTTTCTTGTGGGATCGACTCTTACTTCCGCTATTACAATTAAAATTGACTAATGGCAAGTAAGATACTTTATTAAATTTTGGTGCATAACGACGCGCATCAAATTTTTGGCGATGTTACCGGGGAACGGTTAACCAATTTAGTGTTTAATCAATTAGAATTTTATTTCGACATTTTATTTTATTTGTTTTATTTTCACTTTATTTCTATAATTTTTCAAAAAAAAAAAAAAAAAAAAAATTATTTTTGCTTGTCTACTTCTTTACTTATATGCATAGAACTCGATCAACTAATTTTGAACTCTTTGATCTTGACCCAGAAATCGAGAGAACTTTTCGACAGCAAAGGAGACCAGGACGATAAGTGGCAGCTAATAAAATCAACAACAGAACTCTTAAACAACAGGCTACTCTCGATGTTACTCAGCAGCCACTGTGTATTACTTTCCCAACAGTGGAAGAAGGAAAAACTTTTGAAGAAGGAAAAACTTTTGAGCTTAAATCGGGCTCATCCACTTGTTACCGACTTTTTGAGGGAATCCTAGTGAAGATCCGTATAGGCACCTAAACGAGTTTCATGTGGTTTACGATAGTATGAGACCCACGAGCATTATCGAGGAGCAAATAAAAACGAAAGCTTTCCCATTCTCATTAAAGGATGCCACCACAGACAAGCTTTATTGTCTACCATCTGGAATAATCACTACTTGGAATGACATGAAGAGGCTTTTCTTGGAGAAATACTTTCCCGCATCTAGAGCTGGTACCATCAGAAAGGAGATATGTGGGGTGCGCTAAAACAATGGCGAATCATTATATGAGTATTGGGAGCGCTTCAAGAAGCTCATCTCAAGCTGCATGCATCATCAAATCAGTGAGCAACTATTGGTGCAGTATTTTTATGAAGGACTAGCACCGATGGATAGAAGCATGACAGATGCCGCAAGTGGAGGAGCACTGATGGACAAGACACCGAAACAAGCACGGGCTTTAATCTCCAACATGGCTGAGAACGCTCAGCAATTCAACTTGATAAGTGTGTTTTATACACTTATTTGTACGTCTAAATTAGAATAAATTATTATCGTTTTAGAATATAGGCTATTTAATTTGTGTTTATTTATTTACTTTGTAGAAAATATCCCAAAAGGCGAAGAATGAAGCAATTAATGAAAAAATGACACAATTGGATGTTAATTGGAGCTAAATTGGACAAGTGAGGAGTTTGTGACATCAACCGGGAAACATGCTTGGTGCCAAAGGGACTAAGTCAGAGGTTGAAGGTCCTAATTGAAGGAATTGAGAGCTTAATTGAGGAATTTAAGAAGAATATAAAATTTGAGGACTAAATTGCAACAATTGAAAGTCAAGGACTAAGGCTGCAATTAAAGGTCGGGGACTAACTTATACAGCCTGGAAAAGATGGAAATTACATGTCACGCGATCGCTGAAATCCTACTGAGCGATCGCGACTTACCTCAAATTCAGCACCCGAGAGTAAAAGGGTCTTCCACGCGATCGCCGGCCATACACCTGCGCGATCGCGTGCTTATCCGAATGGGCCGCAGATCAGATTTTTCTTGCGATTTTTAACAGGATTTAGGCTTTTTGACCTAGGTTTTCTCCCTAACCTATAAATACAACTCATTAGGCACGAAATTCAGACCTTTGCCTCTCCATAGAACGAGATACAATTGAGATTTCAACATCAAATTCTGGGAGAATCAAGCATTGCAGAGGGGCGTGAATTGGAGATACTTGAAGAATTGATAATTGGTGCAATCTTTCCATTCTTCTTTGTTATTTTCAATTAACGTCATTATATTTTGTTTTTGCTATTTAAATATGATGTGTAGCCAAATTTGATGTTGGGATGAACGATGTAGCCTAGTTAATTATTTTAATTCCATATTCCTTGTTTTAATGCTTTAATGCATGTGTTGATTTTTTATTGCGTTTAATGCATGAATAAACTGGCCACTTATTCATAATTTTATGTGTTATTTTCATAATCCAATAGGTGAGTTAATAACATAGATCTAGGTAATAAATCCGGCAATTGAACGAGAGATAGAGATATACTTTTGTTATTACTGCGGTCGTGTGTGAATTCTTGTGTATTATGCATCTAGATAAGGAATATTCGAACCCTATGTAGAGATACATGGTTGACTTATTTAGGTAGAGTTGATTTAAACTCGAGAGAGGAAATTTAATTTAAATTACTGAATTCGACCGAATGCATATTTAGGAAATAAAACTGAAATTGTAGTTAATTTAATTGGTTAGGTGAAATCATAAATCTCAACTACTTTACAATCGTATTTGAAAACAAAACAATTCTCCAATTTTAAATTCTTTAGTTTTAGTTTTAAACCTCAAATTCATTTGTTCATTCAAATAGAGTGTAGAACTAAAATATTTCGGTAATTAATACCAGTCCTCGTGGGACGATAATCCGGACTCCTATGTCCACTTTATTACTTCTCATGACCCGTACACTTGCGGGGATATGTCGCTTCACGAGATATCGGTGAACAAGTTTTTGGCGCCGTTGCCGGGGACTATTAATTAATATCGATACCCATTAATTCTTATTTTACTTTGAACTTTATTTTGCTTATTTTTATTTTTATATTAATTTTTAGTTTTTGTTTTTGTTTTTAATTTTTGTTTTATTTAATTTATGTTAAGAAGGAATAAGTCATTTGAATTGCTTCCTTTTGATACAGAAATTGAACGCACCTTTTGACAGAGGCGTAGACAACAGTTGGAAGCGAATCAACAAACAGACTTAGTCATGGCAGATGATAGAATTCAGGATAATCAGGGAAATCAACAAAATCTGTCAGCAGCTATGAATGGATAGCAACAAAATCATGGAAGACGTGTTTTGCGAGACTACATGGTTTCTCCTGTGGAGAACATTGGAACCTGCATTGTACCTCCTGCAATCCGAGATAATAATTTTGAGATCAAGACTTCTTTGATCTCGCTGATCCAAAACTCATGTGTTTTCCATGGATTTCCGTCTGAATATCCTCATGCGCACCTTAGGACATTTTTGGAATTATGTAATATGTAACGCATGAATGGAGTTTCAGACGACGCCGTGAAATTAAAGCTATTCTCATTCTCTTTGACGGACAAAGCAAAAGCCTGGTTTTACTCTTTGCCCCTACACACAATCACCACTTTTGAAGTTATGAGCCAGAAATTTGTAGATAAATTTTTCCCACCTGGTCGCGTGTCAAAGCTAAGGCGTGAGATTTTATCATTCAATCAACAGCCTGGGGAATCAATTTTTGAGGCTTCGGAAAGGTTCAACGAGCTCATCAGACAGTGTCCTACCCATAGAATTGCTGATTGGATCTTAATCCAGACATTCTACAATGGGCTCAAAAATGAAAACAAGAAGTATGCCGACTCAGAAGCTGGAGGATCAGTAATGGATATGACATATGAAGAAGCATCTGAGATCTTTGAGAAGATGGCTGTGAACAGTTACCAGTGGTACTCCGATAGATCTACACCAAAATCTGGAGGAATTGCTGTAGTTAGTGAAATTACAGCATTAACTACTAAACTGGATGCGTTGACAAAGAAGATAGACCGTATGGGTGTGCAGCCAGTGAATTCGGTTCAAACAGCTTTGTGTGATTTTTGTTTTGAAAATCACGCTATAAATTTCTGCCCACTTCAACAAAATCAATCAAGTTCAGAACAGGTCAACTTCATTGGGAACAGTCACAAACATACAACCCAGAATGGAAGAATCACACAAATTTTTCATGGTCTAACAATCAGAATGTTCAGTGGCCGCCTGGATTTCAGCAACAACAGCAGCAACAATCTCAGAAAAACATCTCCGAGAACATAGAAGTGTTAATTCAGCTGGTCAAGAGTCAGAATGGCGAATTAATGAATCAAGCAACTGAGATAAATAATCTGAAGAGACAAATGGGAGAGTTGGCAGCGAGCAGTGCAAAAAGACAGCCTGGACAGTTACCGAGTAATACTGAAACTAACCCTCGGGAGCATGTTAATGCAATAACAACACGGAGCGGGGTTCAGTTATCTGAAGTGACTACAGAAGATTATGAAAAGTAGAGGGACCAGAAGAAAGATGTGGTGAAAGAACAAGAAAGTGAAAAAGAACAGAAGTCGACTCCTGAAGTTCAAGAAAAAGCTGAAGAAGAAGTTCGAGTTAGATCGCCAGTCAAAGCTTATGTGCCCCCAGTTCCTTATCCACAAAGACTGAGAAAGCAAAATCTGGAACAGCAATTTGGGAAATTTTTGGAGATTTTCAAGAAATTACATATAAACATCCCTTTTTCCGAAGCTTTAGCCCAAATGCCCCTCTACTTAAAGTTTATGAAGGAGATGCTGTCAAACACAAGAAAATTGTTGATTTTGAGACAGTGGCACTGAGGGAGGAGTGCAGCGCCATACTTCAAAAGAAATTACCACAAAATTGACCGATCCAGGGAGTTTTTCTATCCCTTGCACTATTGGTAATTTCACTTTTGATAATGTATTGTGTGATCTTGGTGCCAGTGTCAATTTAATGCCTTTTTCTGTGTACAAGAAACTTGGTTTGGGGGATCCTAAACCAACCAATATCACACTGAAGCTTGCCAACAGATCCATTCAATACCCATATGGTATAGTGGAAAATGTGATAATAAAGGTTGAAAAATTCTTTTTCCCAGTCGACTTTGTAATCTTGGACATGGAAGAGGACGCTCAAATGCCTCTCATTCTTGGAAGGCCGTTCCTAGCTACTGGAAGAGCCTTAATCGACATTGAAAAGGGAGAAATCATCTTTAGGGTCAAGAAGGAACAAGTCACTTTCAGTATCAAGTCAAGGCAAGACCTTGAAGATCTAAATGAAAGTTGCTTCAAGGTGGAGGGAGTGGTCCAGAACCAGAAAAAAGACCAAGCATGATATTAAGATTGAGAAGGATCTAATCATAAAACATGAGTTCATAAAGGCAAAAGATGGATGGAGGGACAAAAAGGAAGAAAAGCCTAACATCCCTCAACAATTAGCTACAAACGAGGCTTTGCAATTAAAGAAAGTGAGAAAACGGGTGGAGAACTGCAAGGCTGGAAATTGCAAGATGTGCAAGGCTATGAGATCATCTTTCAAGCCTCCATGATGTTGATGTGCTAAAGTCGGGCTTAAGACTTAAAACGGAGCGCTTGTTGGGAGACAACCCAACCTTTCTCCCCTTTTATTTACTATGTTTTAATTATTTGTTTATTTGATGAATTTTAGATAAATGCATGATAGGTAACCTGTTTGAGTGTTTTACATGTTTGCATGTTAAAACTCTATTGCTTGTTGCACTGTTTTTGCATATTTAGGTATGTTTTTAATTTTTCATATTTTTGTTAAACTAGGCTTTTAATTGTCATCTCTCACGCTAAGCACACTCATTTAGATCATGAAGTTCATGTGTGGAAAATCATTGCATACATCATGATGTGATTATGGCGTTAAAAACGAGGTAGAAGCTAAAAAATGGGAAAATTTTCAAAGATGCCGGACAACTGAGCGATCGCTCAGTACAAATCTTGCGCGATCGCGATAATAAGTTCTTAATTAGAATGTACTACAGGTTTTGACCACGCGATCGCGTGGTTGAACTGGAACCAGTTCCGGCAGTTTAAAGCCTTTTATTTGATTTTCTTAATCTCAAACATTACAAACTCGTTTTCTCTCCCCAAATCACTCCAAACATGATTTTCATTTATTTGTGCATGTCATCAACACTATCATTGCTTACATGATTTCAAAATCCAATCAAAGGTATGATCTCCTCACTTAAATCAAGTTTTCATCAAAATTGTGAAATTCTCTTTAAATTCTTCAATCTTGCATTTGTGAATTGGGAAGAATGGGCTTAGGGTAGTTGTTGGAGTTTGTGATTTGTGGTTTAGTAGACAAGATTTTTGGGTTCATTAATGCCTACAACCCTATGCATATCCATTGATTCTTGCAATGCACACCATGTGTTTGATGAAATGCCACAAAGAGAGTTTTGTGCTAATTTTATAAATTCATCCGAGCATTTATCTTCATAACATGTTTATCAATGTTTATGCGTGTGTGGTGCATGAGTTAGTTCACATCTTGGCATTAAAACTATGTTGGCATCATGGCAGCCCCATTGCAAGGCCACTGCAGGCCATTGCACCCAGAAACTGTCTGACGTCACCTACTTCTCTACATTGTTTCATGACCCTATTGATCTTCAAATGAGCTGAATTTTTAATATATTGTCGATCATGCTATGAAATTTAACGTATCAAAAGATGGCTTGGGAAAATTTATGTTTTTCTAGGCGATATCAAGGCTTGAATGTGTGTGATCGACCAATTTTGAAAATTCAAAATTTTGCTTTAACTTTAGTTTGGGGGTATGGTACTGAACTTCCATTATTTCTTATTGGTGTTTATGACTTCTAATGTTACTTATCTCTTATTTGAAAGGTAAACACCAATCAAGACACATCCAATCAAGTTGGGCAGAACAAGAATATGGTCAAATTCATCCAACATCATGTCAAATGGAAGCATCAAGGAAACAAAGCATCTACATTTCACCTGGGGAGTTCTCGTTCTCTCTTCTTTGTCATACATTACATTTTTTTAGATCTTTTTGACAAATATTGAGGACAATGTTTCTTTCTAGTTTGGGGGTGGAAAATCTCACTCATGAAAATTGCTTCCATATTCATGATACGCATTCTATGCTTCCATTCGATTTTATTGGGAAAAAAAAATATTGAAAAGGTGTTAACATGTTTATTACCTAGGATATAGTATGAATCAATTTGTGCTTAGATTTGAAAAGTGGACAACATGAAAGCATGAACTTATTTTTGAACTAGTTATGTTTTGCTAGATTCATATTTATTGCGCACATAGCCAGTGTTGGATAATTGTTTGTGTAAGGGATTTTGTTTAATACATGTGGGGCAAATTTGTGCAATTTGAACTTAGGAATGACTCAAAAATCCCTGAACTTAGATCATTAGACATCCCGTCCCTAAATTAGAACAATTCATGCTCAAAAGCAAGTTTGGGGGTAGAATGGTTGGAATTTGTGTGCATTGATTGGTTGGAGGTCTGTGGTACTTGGTTTTTCACTTTAGTCATTACAGTTTGGTCAACGGGTATAAACCATTTCCAGCATAAAAACAGAAAAATGCTGAAGGTCTTATTCCGCTCTTCAAATGTCTTTTTGACTCGAGTAAGTAAGTCTGAGGGGTCTTTCAAACACGGTGCCCTAAAGTCAACTGGCTTGGGAGTCATCGACCTAAAGCTCGTTACAGGGGTCAATTAGAAAACAAGTACGGAAAGTAGACTTACACATAAGACATTATAACATCTTTAACTTTTCTGTTTAAGCTTTTATGACTCAGGCAAGTACGTCTGAGGGGTTCTTTGAACCTGGTACCCTAAAGCCAACTGGTTTGGGAGTTGCCGATATAAAAGCCTGCTACAGGGGTCATATAGAAAGCAAGTATGAAAAGTTCTGCACAAAGATGGTAAAAGACAGGGACAATTAAAAGAAAAAGTCGTCCATCAAAAGAAAAAAAATATAATTGTATGGTATAAGCTTTGTTGACTGAGCTATGGTGGTTGAGGTTGTAGAATTTGGGTCTGCTTTCATTTGATTTGTTATGCACGCATATTTCTGACTAGCTTGTGTAGAAAAAACAAAGAATATTTTTAGAACCCACATAGATAAAAACCCGAGATGTGAGAGAAAAGCAGAAAGTGGTGATTATCCATTAGCGTTGAAAGGAATTTCATTAGAAATCATAAATTGACCACATGGGATTTGGGCTTGATTATGCATAATGAGCCACACAGTATTGAGCATATCTTTTGCATAAGTGTGCGTTTGACATTGGCTATTCACACACACACACTGGAAACTCTGGCAGGATATAGCTAGAAATTATTTTGCACTGTTGTTCATGACTCTTGCTTAAAGCTTAAATTGGTTTGGACTATGGAGGCATATGGTAAACATGTTGACACAAAAAAATATTTGTTCTTTTATTTCTTTGATTTTTGTAGTTTATTTTCCATTGTTCGAGGACGAACAGTAATTCTAGTTTTTGGGGTATTTGATAAGTGTATTTTATACACTTATTTGTACGTCTAAATTAGAATAAATTATTATCGTTTTAGAATATAGGCTATTTAATTTGTGTTTATTTGTTTACTTTGTAGAAAATATCCCAAAAGGCGAAGAATGAAGCAATTAATGGAAAAATGACACAATTGGATGTTAATTGGAGCTAAATTGGACAAGTGAGGAGTTTGTGACAACAATCGGGAAACATGCTTGGTTCCAAAGGGACTAAGTCAGAGGTTGGAGGTCCCAATTGAAGGAATTGAGAGCTTAATTGAGAAATTCAAGAAGAATATAAAGTTTGGGGACTAAATCGCAACAATTGAAAGTCGAGGACTAAGGCTGCAATTAAAGGTTGGGGACTAACTTATACAGCTTGGAAAAGATGGAAATTACATGTCACGCGATCGTTGAAATCCTACTGAGCGATCACGACTTACCTCAAATTCAGCACCCGATCGCAACAATTGAAAGCCGAGGACTAATGCTGCAATTAAAGGTCAGGGACTAACTTATACAGCCGGGAAAAGATGGAAATTACATGTCACGCGATCGCTGAAATCCTACTGAGCGATCGCGACTTACCTCAACTTCAGCACTCGAGAGTAAAAGGGTCTTCCATGCGATCGCCGGCCATACACCTGCGCGATCGCGTGCTTATCCGACTGGGCCGCTGATCAGATTTTTCTCGCGATTTTTAACAGGCTTTGGTCTTTTTGACCTAGGTTTTCTCCCTAACCTATAAATACAACTCATTAGGCACGAAATTCAGACCTTTGCCTCTCCATAGAACGAGATACAATTGAGATTTCAACATCAAATTCTGGGAGAATCAAGCATTGCAGAGGGGCGTGAATTGGAGATACTTGAAGAATTGATAATTGGTGCAATCTTTCCATTCTTCTTTGTTATTTTCAATTAACGTCATTATATTTTGTTTTTGCTATTTAAATATGATGTGTAGCTAAATTTGATGTTGGGATGAATGATGTAGCCTAGTTAATTATTTTAATTCCATATTCCTTGTTTTAATGCTTTAATGCATGTGTTGATTTGTTATTGCGTTTAATGCATGAATGAACTGGCCACTTATTCATAATTTTATGTGTTATTTTCATAATCCGATAGGTGAGTTAATAACATAGATCTAGGTAATAAATCCGGTAATTGAACGAGAGATAGAGATATACTTTTGTTATTACTGTGGTCGTGTATGAATTCTTGTGTATTATGCATCTAGATAAGGAATATTCGGACCCTCTATAGAGATACATGGTCGACTTATTTAGGTAGAGTTGATTTAAACTCGAGAGAGGAATTTCAATTTAAATTAGTGAATTCGACCGAATGCATATTTAGGAAATAAAACTGGAATTTGAGTTAATTTAATTGGTTATGTGAAATCGTAAATCTCAACTACTTTACAATCGTATTTGAAAACAAAACAATTCTCCAATTTTAAATACTTTAGTTTAATTCTTTAGTTTTAGTTTAAAATCTCAAATTCATTTGTTCGTTCTAATAGAGTGTAGAACTAAAATATTTAGGTAATTAATAGTAGTCCTCGTAGGACGATAATCCAGATTCCTAGGTCCACTTTATTACTTCTCACGACCCTTACACTTGCGGAGATATTTCGATTCGCGAGATATCGGTGAACACAACTCAAGTAGGGATTCGCAAGTTCGCCGTGTGAATGAGGTAAGTAGTTCCAATATCGAAGGTCAATTATATGAACTAACAAATCTCGTTAAGCAACTTGCTGTAGGGAACTCGAATCAGGTCAAAGCATGGGGAATCTGTTCAAATTTTTGACATCCAAAGGATACCTGTCCGGTGTTGCAAGAGGAAAACAATGAACAGGTAAATGCTGCAGGAGGTTTCCCTTTCCAAAGACAGCAGTACAACCCGTACTCCAACACATACAACCCCGGGTGGAGAGATCACCCTAACTTGAGCTACGGAAATAACAAACCCCCAGGTTTTATTCCAAACAAGCCACAAGGACAATTCCAGCAGCTAGGGACTTTTCAACCACAGGGGCAATATCAACAAAAACCTCAAAATTTAGGTATGTCTCTCGAAGATATGATAAAAATCCTGGCATCTAACACGATGAAATTTCAACAGGATACCAAATCAAGCATTCAAAACCTGGAGAATCAAATGAGCCAAATGGCCACGGCAATAAACAGGTTGGAGGCACAATCTGGAGGGAAGTTACCATCGCAACCCGAGGTGAATCCCAAAAACGTGAGTGCCATAATTCTCCGGGGTGGAAAGGAAATTGAGGGCCCGCAACGGGAACCGATTGCACCTGAAAGGGAGGAAGATGAAGAAGAAGGAGTCGGAAAGAAAAATGGCACTTCGCAAAACTCTCAGGTAAAAACTGATTCCCATTTAAATGTTAAACTAACTCATCCACATTTCCCTAACAGGTTAGCAAGGGCAACCAAGGAAGGCAAGGAAAAAGAGATTTTGGAGATATCTAGGAATGTCGAAGTCAATATTCCGCTATTGGATGCCATCAAGCAGGTCCCCCGGTATGCAAATTTTTTAAAGGATTTATACACTAACAAACGGAAATTGGTGGAGAACGAGAAGGTAAGAATGGGGAAAAACGTTTCAGCACTATTTCAAAGGAAATTGCCTCCTAAGTGTAAGGATCCAGGTATGTTTACTGTGCCATGTCAAATAGGTAACACTAAGGTAGATCATGCACTGATAGACTTAGGAGCATCTATAAATGTAATGCCTAGATCTACTTACACTGCATTAAACCTCACCAAAATGACTAAAACAAGTGTTATCATTCAACTAGCCGACCGCTCCAATGCGTATCCAGATGGGATAGTTGAGGACGTGTTAGTGCAAGTAGGAGGGTTGGTGTTTCCGGCGGACTTCTACGTGTTAGATATGAATGATGATCACTCCCCTAACTCTACCCCTGTATTGTTAGGTAGACCATTTTTGTGGACATCCCAAACCATAATTGATGTGAGAAAGGGGGTGTTGACCATGGAATTCAATGGGGGAGGTAGTGCAATTTAATATTTACGATGCAATGAAGCATCTAAATGATATGTGTGCTGCCTACTCTATTAGTGTCATTACTCCTGCAGTGCAAAAAGTCTTTGAGTTAAATTGTAGGGATGAGCTAGAAATAGCTATTTTGGAATCATTAAAGCAAGATGATGACAATGAATCGGGAATGAGCAAGTAACTGTAAGATGGAATCACTGCACTTAATTCGCTGGGAACCGCACCACTCGGGTATGCTGTCAAAATAATTCAGTTAACAGACTATCCTAACAAATTGCTACCCTCTATTTTGCAGGCCCCAGTGGTGGAAATGAAATCTCTTCCCGCCCATTTGAAATATGTATTTCTTGGTGATGGAGAAACGCTTCCCGTAATTGTTTCATCCAACCTCACCAAGGTGGAAGAAGATAAACTAGTTCGGGTTCTTCGGGAGCACAAGGAGGCGATTGGGTGGACAATCACGGATATCAAAGAAATCAGCCCGTCAATCTGTATGCATCGTATAATTCTTGAGGAAGGAGCTCAACCATCAAGACAGGCTCAGTGGAGACTGAATCCGGCAATGATGGAAGTGGTGAAGAAAGAAATTTTAAAGCTGTTAGGAGCAGTGATGATTTACCCAATTTCAGACAGCAAATGGATCAGTCCAGTACAAGTGGTCCCCAAGAAATCTGGAGTAACGGTGGTAGAAAATAAGGATGGAGAACTCGTACCGACCAGGGTACAAACTGGATATCGGGTATGCATCGACTACGGGAAGGTAAATGCTGACACTCAAAAAGATCAATTTCCCCTTCCCTTTATGGATCAAATGTTAGAAAAGTTATGTGGTCATTCCCATTAATGTTTTTTGGATGATTTTTCTAGATATTTTCAAATTTCCATTACACCAGAAGATTAAGAAAAAACCACATTCACCTGTCCATTTGGCACTTTTGCATATAAACGCATGCCCTTTGGTTTGTGCAATACTCCCGCAACATTCCAACGTTGTATGATGAGCATTTTTCTGAATATATAGGACAGATTATAGTGGTGTTCATGGATGATTTTAGTGTGTGGGGTGACTCATTTGATACATGCTTGGATAATTTGTCATTAATTTTGAAACGATGCATTGACACTAACTTAGTCCTAAATTGGGAGAAATGTCATTTTATGGTAGATAAAGGAATTGTGTTAGGTCATATAGTGTCTGAAAAGGGGATAGAAGTTGATAAAGCTAAGGTGGACCTCATATCTGCATTACCTTACCCCGCAAATGTGTGGGATATACGATCTTTTCTCGAGCATGTAGGTTTTTATCGCAGGTTTATCAAGGATTTCTCCAAAATTGCATCACCACTGTGCAATTTGTTGCAAAATGATGTACCATTCGAATTCACCGAACTGTGCAAAAAGGCTTTTGACCAACTGAAGGAGTGATTGACTACGCCCCCAATTATTCAACCACCAAATTGGGATCTTCCATTCGAAATAATGTGTGATGCCAGTGACTATGCAGTGGGAGCGGCCTTATGGCAACGGGTTGGGAGAGCGGCCCATGTGATTTACTATGCCTCCTGAACCTTGAATCAGGCTCAATCAAACTATACCACCACTGAAAAGGAACTTCTATCTGTGGTATTTGCTTTAGAAAAATTTCGTTCTTATTTATTGGGTTCTAAAGTAATTCTTTTTACAGATCATGCAGCATTAAGGAATTTGTTTGTAAAGAAGGACGCAAAGCCAAGAATCATCCAGTGGATACTCTTACTACAAGAGTTTGATTTGGAAATCAAGGATAAGGTAGGGTCCAAAAATGTGGTTTCTGAACATCTTAGCAGGGTAGTGAAATCCGAAGACGACCTACCCCTGCGTGAAACCTTCCCAGACGAGGGTTTATTTTCTATCGAAGCGAATCCCCCATGGTATGCTGATTTGGTTAATTACATGACTTCTAAGATAATACCAAGTGGTTTTTTGCAGGCCAAAAAGCATAAGATGAGGAGTCACTCCAAATATTACATTTGGGATGACCCATACTTGTGGAAAAGGTGCCCCGACCAAATCATTCGAAGGTGCGTGCCCGAGTCAGAATACCAATCAATCCTTACCTTTTTCCATTCATATGCATGCGGAGGACATTTAGGACCTAGAAGGACAACACAAAAGGTATTGGAAAGCGGTTTCTTTTGGTCGACCATTTTCAAAGATGCATACGTTTTCTGTAAGTCTTGCGATAATTGCCAAAGAATAGGTAATTTATCCCAGCGAGATCAAATGCCTCAAAACCCTATAATTGTATGTGAAATTTTTGATGTATGGGGCATTGATTTCATGGGACCCTTTCCCCCATCGTTTGGATGTAATTACATTTTTTTAGCTGTTGATTATGTGTTAAAATGGGTGGAGGCAAAAGCCACTTGTACTAATGACGCTAAGGTTGTTGCAGATTTGGTGAAAGCTAACATTTTTAGCAAGTTCGGAATACCCCGAGCAATGATTAGTGAAAGGAGGACGCACTTTTGCAACTGAACCATTGAAGCCTTGTTGAAGAAATATGGAGTGATGCACCGGGTATCCACCGCGTATCACCCCAAAACTAGCGGGCAAGCAGAAATCTCCAACAGGGAGGTAAAGTCCATTCTAGAGAAAACAGTTCGGACAGACCGGAAGGATTGGAGATTTGACTCGACGATGCTTTATGGGCATATCGAACCGCTTACAAGACGTCGATTGGTATGTCTCCATACCGATTGGTATTTGGGAAGCCGTGTCACCTACCTGTGGAACTCAAGCATAAAGCATACTGGGCCATCAAGCAATGAAATATGGATTGGGGAGCAGTAGGAGATCATAGGAAGCTTCAATTGCAAGAATTGGACGAAATCCGGAATGAGGCTTACGAGAATGCAATGATCTATAAAGATCGAACTAAGGCATTCCATGATCAACGCATTTCTAGAAAAAGCTTTTGTGAGGGCTAGAAAGTGCTATTGTTTCAATCCCGGCTCAAATTGCACCCAGGTAAGCTTCGTTCTTGTTGGGTTGGTCCTTTTGTTGCTATTAATGTCTCTCTGCATGGTGCAGTCGAAATTAGAAGCTTGAGGACGGACAAACAATTCAAGGTCAATGGGCACCGTCTCAAGCCTTACTATGAGGGATTCCAAATTGAAAACTTGGAAGTGATCACGTTGGAGAACAACAATAACGGGGCACTAGTTTCGCAAGGACTTAGTCGAGCCAACGACACTAAACAATGGCACTGCTTGGGAGGCAACCCGAGATGGGAGTTTCCTTACTCCCTCAAATTTTTATTTTTTTATTTTTTATTTTTTTCTTATTGTTATTTCTATTCATTCACCACATATAAAATTAAAAAAAAAAAAAAATTAGCAGCCTTGTTACGGCCGTAACTTGAACCTTTACGGCCGTAACGCAATTCCAGAAAAAGTTATCCAGAGGCCGTGTTACGGCCGTAGTTAAATTTTTCATTTTTTTTTTCAGAATGTTACTTACGGCCGTAAGTCTGGCATATTTCAAATTTTAAAATAGCTACTTTCATGCCTTCAGTTACAACTTTCCTTCCTAAATCCCACGATTCTCTCACGAAAAATCTTCTCATTTTCAACCCTTTAATTTCATTTGTAAAGAGTAGTTTTTAGGTTCATTCCTCACCTCCATCCCACATACACTTGCTCCACAAGGATTTAAGGTATGAATTTTTCACTTTCTCTTTGCAATGGTTGGTTTCTCCATAGACATGGATTTCTCGATCTTTTTCCATTTTAATGGTTGAATTTTGCATTGTTGAGTATGTTTGTGTTTTGGGAACTTAGCTTTCATATATTCCTCCATTTATGGCATCACCACTACCTTTGCATTCCACATGTTCGATGAAATGTCTAGGAGGGATTGAAGTGCTTGTTTCCTTTAAGTTTCGATTCGAATCTCTAACATATGCTAGTATAAGTGTATAGATATCATGATGGGAGTTCAATTGCGCGAAAAGTGTGGTATTTGAGCTTGTTGCATTGATGAAGTGGGAAGGGTAGTTTGCATGTCACCTTATTGCTTGGTGTACATTGATGGATAATTAGGTTGTGAATTCCAATTTTTGACTCCACAATGGCCTAAGTTAGTAACTCTGCATCTTGGCTTTGGTTCATAATAATGAGAATTGTCACATGGACTTGATGAGCCTAGCATTAACCTTGCATTTGGAGTGTGCCCTCTCGGAAAACATGTTAGGGATCTTGAGCTTGTGCCATTGTTTATTCCATTGCTTGAAGTTGGGGGTTTAAACGATTAATTGCACGCTTTGTTCCACGAGTCAATTCCTCTCATGACTAACTTTTGTGTACGTTATGCCCTTCATGTCAACATTAATTCTCGAATTTGAGCCTTGAACATTTAGCTATACTTGCTGGGATGCATTTCCTTTAATGCTCTACTAATTTATACATTTTTTTCGCAGGATTTTCTATGGCTCCACAAACAAAGAAGGGTAAGAAAGTGGTGGGGGAATCCTCGTCTAAGCCTCGCCAAGAGAAGAGTCAGTCTAAACTGTGCATTAAAGAACGACTATTTCTCCCAGAGGACTTTCAGAAGATGCGGAGCGCAGACATAATCATTGCTTCTCGCCCATTCTGGGCCCGCTTTGTGGAGTTTGGCTGGGTGAAGTTTGCCAGCAATCTTCCTTTTGGGGATCCACCGCTCGTGTTCAAGTTTTACACACAATTCAACAAGGAAATTGGTGATGAAGTATCACTAGATTACCACTACACCAGGGTCTCAGGGAAGAGAATTAAGTTCTCCAAGGAGGTAGTAGAAAACTACTTGGGAATAAACAGTACCGGGGTCGTCCCTATGACTTCCAGTGGAGGGGCTTTCTTTCCGGACCAAGAGGTACTCCAATGGGCTCTGAAGCTGGAACTCCACGATACCCTAAATGTCATACATCCCCAGTATAAGAATCGGGACTTACAGAGGGACGCTTGGTACCTACATCAGTGGGGGTCAGGGAGTTTATTTCCATCTACTAGCCTCACCACGGTTTCTATCCGTTATCTCCGAGTTTACTATGCTATCTCCAGGGGGATTAAATTTGACTTGGGCCAGCACATATATGACACCATCTGCACCTATGCTAGCCTAATGCCATAAAAGAGGGGTATGCCATTCCCATGCTTGATTACAGCATTATGTCGAGCTCAACGAGTTCCCGCATCGGTGAGCGAGGACACGTTGGGGCATGGAAATTGCCTCACAAAGGCTAGTTTGGAAAATGCTCATAAGCAGATAGTCGCCAAGCGAGGTCGCGGGGATGGAGATTCAGGGAAGTCAGATGATGATCAGGGTGCTGAGGAGCCCGCAGCTAGGGAAGGGACACAACAGGTTCCTACTCCTAGCCCTTTCGAGCTGCAAATGTTGGAGATGATGCAAGCCTTCCAGACCTAACTCAATGCCATACAATAGGATCAACAACTCATACTGGAGGAGCAAAGAGCCATTCATGAGGAGATTCGAAGGTTGCAGGGACCCCTGGATGATCCACCACCACATTAGACCCAAGGGAGTTTTTTCTATTTCCCCATTCTATTGTTTTGCAATATTTTACAATGAGGACATTGTTATGTTTAAGTGTGGGGGGGATGATTGTGTTCGCTACAAACACACCGCAAGTGCACGAGTCGCATACAAGTGATAGTGGACTAATTGAGTCCGGTTTATCGATCCCACAAGGATTGTCTATTTCAACTACACTCTAGTATAATTAATTTCAACAAGAAACACACAATAATAGTTTGATTGGGAATATTCTCGTACTAGAATTAATGTTGCAATTTTAAATAAATAACTAGAAAAATGGTGATGAATAAATGATAAAAGAGTGTTGGGATTCTTGATTCCACTTGACCATTACCTAATTAAATTATCAACAAGCAAAAAGAGATGCAATTCATTAATCATGTTAGACCCGATTCTCCAAGCTTAGCCAATTACCTCTTTCGAGTGAAATCAACCCTAACTAGTGGCATTAACCTACTATATCTCTATGTCGATTAAAAACACACCAATTGCATTAAACCTATGTGAAAATAACTCAATGGGTCATCTAGGATTTTAGGTATATCTCTATCCTAAACAAGAACCTAGAGCAAATATTATACCGATCTAGAATACACAACAATTTCTCAATAATTGCACATTCCATGAAACCTAAGCATAAATGTGGCCACAATAAATGCTAGTCAATAAATACAACAATAAATGCACAAGATAATAAAAAGCTTAAATTATTAATACAAGCATTAAAATTAACTAAGCTAGGTCAAGCTTCATCAACATCCCAACACAAAATAGTTTAGCCCATAGTGAAATAACAATAAAATTCAAGAATTAAATACATCATTTCAACAATAGAGTAAAGTAAATAGAGAAATATGAGGATTAAGCAATAAATACTTCCCTCCACCAATGATTCTTGCTTCCAAATATCACTATTCTTCCACAATAATGTTGGTATTTCTCCCCTTAATCAATATTCATCAACTAAACTATACAAAACCAAGAGAAATTACAAGAGAAAAAGATGAAATAAAAGAGAAAAGAGAGAGAGCTAGGGTTTTCTTGTTCAAGAATGTTAAGAATGATTCAAATTTTGGCCAAAACCCCTCAAAATACCCCCAAAATTCGTAGAATCCGCGTGTTTCAGCATCTGGGCTGAATCGGGTCGCACCGGGTCGGCCCAAATTTTCGCTTCATTTTATGACCACGCGATCACGTGGCATAACATCTCGCGATCGCGTGGTTGAGGTGAAAACTCTCGGGTTGAGTTTACGCCTGAACTCGCGAGCGCGACCGGTTTTTAACCACGCGATCGCGTGGTTTACCGGAGTGATGATTTTGCAGCCTGATCGTCCTTTGGTGATTTGCAATTAGGTCCTCCATCTTTCAATGTAGATCAACTTGGTCCTCATACTTCGACTCTTGGATGGATTTGACTCTTTTCTCTTCAATTTCTTCAAGTACTCATCCATTTAGCTTATTTCTTGTGCTTTCTCCATGAAGTTGATTGTTAAACCTATTTAACCACAAAATATGCACAATTAAGTAGGTATTTGTCCAAATTGCTCAAAAAGTATTACTAAAAATATATGAAATATGCATGTAAAATGCACTCAACAGATTGTAAGCTTAATTTCTTCATATTTATTTCTTGTAGTCGAATCATTAAACTCTTTTGAGTCAGTATTCATTTTAATTTTGTTCCCTACTTAAGTTACTTATGTCTTAAACCACATTTCAATGTAATAGGAAGCAGCCTCACTTTTGACAAAATTTTGAAAAAAAAAAAAAATCATTGCATAATTGGATATGAATTGAGCACATAGAGATGATCTCGTCCAGAAAAAGTGAGAATAGGCTAATAATGAAAAAAAAATTGTCAAATGTCTACAACATAGCTAACCCAACCCGAAATAGACATGTTATCCCTCTATGTATCACTCGGAGCGTCCCAATTCCAACAAAATTTATCAGACTTTTGTGAGTAGTCATGGTTTGAATATTTTTAAACACTATCATCAACCAATGGATTTGAATTTGGAATGAAGATCAAGCAATGACCTATAACTCATAATTGGATGGGAGAAACACATGAAAACCATAATTTGTGAGCTTTTGAGCATAAGAGCTATTTTTAATACTTATGAGCTCATAATTCTTTGATGTGTGTCCTGCATGATTGAGTTATGCTTGAATGTGCTTTCCTGTGCATACCGTTGTAGCTTCTTGACTTAGGTGCAAATTACAGCAAAGGCAATAGGTTAAGCCAAATTTGACTTGCTAAAAGGGCCTACCTTGCTACATTGACCAATAGAAGCCCCTTTGAGTTTTAGCACTTCTTTGAATTTTTGATGTCACAATACAATCCACGAATACCCTTTCTTTTGCATTATCTCTGTTTTGAACCCATGGAGAAGGGATTTGCAAGCTTTGGTTGATTGGGGAATGTGCTGTAGCCTAAGTCTAAGAAGTGCAATGGGTATCTTGTGATAGTTGCGTAATGGACTAAATTCAAGTAAGTGAAATTCTATCTCGTGCCAATTGGTGACTACATAATAATTTGAACAAAAGAGAAAAAGTTGCAGTCTATACTCGAAAAAAAAAAAACATAGAGATTTAGAAGTGTTAACTAAGTTGGGTAGCGGGAAGCAATGAAGCTCATATGGAGAGTAAAGGAAGTAATGTCACTATGAATTGACTTGGTTTGCGAAATTCCTTCTCGACTCAGCCTAGATATACCTTTTTATCCTACCCAACCTGAAGCCCCATTACAACCAAATAAAGACCTTTGCTTTGCACTTGTGTTATGTTGGCTCCGGTTATGACATTTAGGCAGTCTGTGGTACTGACTTATCCATGCAGTGAGCTGAGCGAAAATTCTCACCCTTATACACTATTGTGCAAAGAGAGAAATGTCTTGTGAGGGTGTTAACCCCATTACATTTATTTATGAGTGGTTTGAATTTCTTGGTCTAGGGTTTGTGCTATGAACATGGTTGGGGATATTGTGTTGACTGAATTCACACCATGAGCAACTCGGTTTACGCAAGTAATTTCTGTCGGAGTGGGGCGAAACTATTCTCCCTTGTAGTTACTCATAATTGATTGGGAAGGGAATACACACGAGAGGTGAAAGGATATAAACCATATTGAGCCATGATTGGGATGGGAAACATGGGACGTTACATCTCTGACACACACTAACACAATCCGATCATGCAATTGAACATTCTTCCTGAAGAAAAGTGGGCTGTAACCTTAATCCTCTAGGTCATAATATGTTGTTTGAGTCCTCTTCTTTCTCTTATCTATCATTGTTCGAGGACGAACAATGGTTTAAGTGTGGGGGGATTTGATAAGTGATTTATTAGCGCTTATTTTGTGCACTTATAACCTTGGGCTATTGATGATTTGATCCTATTTAAGTACTATTAATGCGTTTTATATTTTACGTTGCATAGGATCATAAAGGAAGAGAAAAGAAGAAGAAACAGCCAAAATGCACCTAAAACTGAAGATTGAGGACCTTGGATGCAAATAAGTTACGGCCGCAACTCTAAACATTCACGACCGTAAACTTCTTCATCGCATTAGGCAAAAAGAAACAGAACATGACTTAAGGCCGTAAACCAAAAGTCACGGCCGTAACCTTCAAATATGAAAAATCAGCAGAAACTGACTTACGGCCGTAAAGAATTATTCACGGTCGTAACTTGCTCATCAAGAAATTTCCTTTTCTGATTCATTGCATAATTTTGGTATGTCTTGAGCCCAACTCTAGGGCACGATTTTTGTGGTTATAAAAAGGGAATTTCATGACAGAAAAAGTGTGAAAAAAACATTGAAGAGAGAGCGGCTTGCTTGGAGCTTGGAAGAGAAATCAAGCAACTCGATAAGGTGAATCAAGAGCGAAAAATTCTGGAATTCTTCATGACTTTAAACAGTTAAGTTCTCTACCTAGTTCAAGGGGAAAGTTGTATTTAATTTCATTATGTTTCTATTTTCCAACTAGTAATTTAATGTTAAATTCTATATTCTTGGTTGTTGGATTTCTATGCATTTTATTTCAATTAATACAATAATTTATGTGATTTAGGCATATCCCATATCTTATTGTGTTGATGCATGCTAATTTGAATTATTAGATTCGTAATTGTCTTGTTGTTCAATTTATAGTAGCAATTGGGGGTTTTGCAATTCCATTGGAAAACCAACCTAGGTTAATCATCACGAGCTTGTGTGTTTGGTAATCTAGATCACCTAATTTCTTCTTGAGTTATTTGGTTATTGCATTAAATCTAAAGAGCTTATTTTAGATTGTCCAATAGCTTTAGTTTGATTAGAGAGCTTGTTCTAATTAAACACAAGTAAGGAAGAAAAGAGGTAGTTAGAATTCGTTAACTACTTACGGGTGATAAACCAAGATTTGGGTTGAATACTTATTACTTGGAAAGTGGTAATATTGTGATAAAATACAACTGAACCTGAGAACTAGGATTTGTTAATAATTGATTTATATCCCAACCAATTTGCGTGTTTACTTTATTTTTCAAGTTACTCCCCCCATCTATTCTGATTGACATAGTACTAATTTAGTTCTCGTTTCTTGTGGGATCGACTCTTACTTCCGCTATTACAATTAAAATTGATGAATGGCAAGTAAGATACTTTATTAAATTTTGGTGCATAACGACGCGCATCATAGGACAATAGAAAATTGATTGTTTCAGGTCGGGTTGGTTTTGGGCCAAAACTGACCCGACCCATTGCCCAAGCTCGTTCGTTTTGAAATGTGATCACATTGTAAAATTAATCAATAGCCATCCAACTTGATGAATGTTATTATTTAACCACCCAATTTCAAAAGATATAAAAAAAAGTCATTTAACTTCAACAAGATTTCTAGTTAACCACCAAACTGAAAAAGATATCCCAATGGCCATCCAATTTACAATAAATATCTACTTAGTCACCTAAGTTCAAATGATACAGTATAACCTTCTAAAGTAATGCTCAATAAATTAATAACTTTTACTCTCTCCGTCCCACAAAGATAGGTTTACTTTTATTTTCACACGGATTAAGAAAACATAATTAATATATGTTGGAACTATAAATTTACATACACTTTACCTAATATACCCCTACATTAAATAATGAGTTTTTCATATTTGTTGATATCGATGCATATTAAATATGGGTATATTAGAAAAATGAAGACATTAATATACTCTCAAAAAGGAAGGTGGCCTATCTTTGTGGGACAAACAAAAAAGAAAAACAAACATATCTTTATGAGATAGATGGAGTAATAAATAATCAATCAATGAACACATGTCAAATAAATGATAGTGAACAACTTAATGCTAAATTAATGAACATTTATGAACTAAAAAGACATTAATCAATACATAGCTATTTAAAATATTTTTATTTCTTCTTTTCAACCACATATTTATCAATAAAATAATATTGCATATAAATCAAAAAAGATTCATTATTTTTTAACCACACATTCTCATAAATATCACTATCTATTTCAAATAAAGTCTTTTTAAACAACATCAATTAGAGCTTAATTATTAATTTATCCCCTTTGCTCGAGTCAGAACCGATGAATTTGTTTATTTAGTAATTTTTATTAATTTATCAAGTATTACTTCAACCATTTGAAGTTGGGTGGTTAAGTAGAAATTAAATTGTAAGTTGGGTGGTCATCGATATACTTTTTAAAGTTGGATGACTAACTAGAAACATTGTTGAAGTTGAATGGTCATTAGTAATATTCAACAAGTTGGGTGGTCATTGGTTAATTTTACTTAAATGTGACCATTGAAAAACGGTCACAAAACTTTGAAACATCATCTTTTGGTCTCCAACAGCCATGTAACATTTTTCTTTCTTCATTTTTTATTTATAAATACAACTTCATTTCATTCTACTTTCACCAAAATACTCTATCATTCTACTCTTGTACTCTCTTTTATTTCAAATTATAATCACATTAAAATGTTCAATCTCAATTTACATTATTTATAATTCAATTTTTCTATTCATTCTACATGATACATTATACACATTTCATTTTCAACATTTTTATCACTTATTACTTATATATTTCAATTCTCATAGTCAAAACTACTCTACAAGTCTAATTACTTACACATCTTCTATTTCTTCAAGTTTCATTCATTTTCAACATACAAAAGAATGGATCTCGGGTGAAAATTTATTGAAGAATTGTTCATCCTAAAAAAGCTCAATTAATATAATTGTTAATTTTTTCATCAAAAAATAATAGAAGAGTAATTTTAATTTGAACTATTAATAGTTTACATTAGTGGAAATTACATCTGATTTTGAGATTATCAATTCAAAAATCAGATTAACAATATTTTTGTTCAAAAATCAGGTTTACTTTCAATTATTAATGATATATATTATCCCTAAATCTACTGTTGTCCAGACTCATCTCTACATCGTCGTGACCTCTCATCTTCATTTTCACTTTCAATTATAGCCGCTGCAGCAACTGATCATCTCTCCAATCGCGGCCTGTATCGTCGTAACGCCTCTCCACATCACCGTGACCTCTCATCTTCATTTTTGTAGCCGGCTGAGTTTGTGGATGTAGGGGACGTCACCTACGGTGTCGAGTGGTGAGTGTCTATCAGTGGAGGTGACGAAGCTGCGGCGACCATTTTCTTACACAAATCTTCTGCGATTGCTATGTTTTTAATTTTGTTGGGGTGGTCATGGTAGAAGGCTAGAAGCGGTGGTGGTGGTGGTCGTCGTCGTCGTGGAGATGGGTGTTGTGTGTTAGATATGGTGGTGGCTGTGGAGATTGTGGTGGTGGTGCGGTGATGTGACAACGTTGGTAACGTAGTTGCTGATTTCTGGCCGCAATAGGTGGCGGATCTGTTGCGGTAGTGGGTGGTGGTAGATCACGGTGGTTGTAGTTATTGGTGAGGTATTTGTGGTCGTGGTTCAGGTGTTTGTGGTGGTCAAGGTGGCGGTGGGGGAAGGTGGTGGCAGTTGAGGTGTTTGTGGCGGACCTGTGGTGGTTTTAGTTGGTTGTTAGGTGTTTGTTGTCATGATGGTTCAAGTGTTTGTGATGGTGGAGATTGTGGGTGTGAAGTTGGCGGCGGCGACGGAGGTGGTGTTGCAGTCATGATATTGGTGGTGGTGCGGTGGGCGGCTGCAATGGCGCAGGCAACGACTGGCTGGAGTGGGATTAGTGTTGAGTTGTCTTGGATTGGGGGGTCTGAGGTAAGGTGCGGTTGGGTGGGGTATAGGATGGGTAACTTGTTTGTAACCAATTATGGATGATTGTGACTCACAATTTGTTAATTTGTGACCAATTATAAATGATTGTGACTCACAATTTATTTATTTGTCATCAATTAAATTAAATTTGTGACCAAGAAAAAGTTGTGACCTATAAAATTCGAGATTTGTGACTGATAAATAAGTTGTAATTTAAGAATTTTGTAAATTGTGAACGAAAATAAATTATAGTCGAATTTTTCATTATTTGTGATCGAGAAAGATGTCATGCATAATAAAATTTGTGACTTGTGATTGATAAACGAGTCGTAATCGATTAATTTGATAAATTGTAATCGAAAAATTAAACCTTAACTAATTTATTTGATAATTTGTAACATTTAAAATTTGTGAATGTGACCATAAATTGTGACTTACAAATTTGAGATTTGAAATACCCCGAACTACAAACTAAAATTTGGCAAATATCATTCATGCATCTTATATTATTGACATTGTCATTTGCATTTACATTGATAATTCATTTTGCTTTCTGTTGAAATGTAAATTCAATTATTGAGGTTTTAAGTTATTATTCTTCTAACTTTCCGACTTAGGTGATCAATTTCATGTTGAGCTATGTTGGAAATTAGGCTGATCAAGTGGTGGATAATGAAATGTTACTAAACGATAATTTGGAAAGCATCGTACTTATGATCAGTGAGTTCTTACACTTTTATTTCAGATTTATTAAGGTTATCCTAAAACCTAGTAAGCATGCAACACAATTTGGACATTAGGTGTAGCGACCAATAATTTTTACTCATTAAATAATTATTTTAAAATTATGAAAATCGTGCCGCTGCGATCTCACCCATTTTTAAGTTAACGTCACGACGTATTCGTCTAGTCAAGTCGAGAAATTTAAAGTCCATTCGATTTTAATTAAATACCGAATTTCTAAAATTTTATTATTTTATTTATTTATTTAAATTATTATTTTCGAAATCATTTTTAAATTCCAAATTACGTCAAGCTCGTTTTTATCAGATTCATTTCCGACCCGTTGATTCACGCGTATTATTTTTCTCAAATTCCGTACTTTGCTTGTCAAGTTTTCCAAACTATCCTAATCAACTCATACCTCCCACCAACCACATCCAATCTCATACCCTATCAAAACTCATCAACCTCTCAAATTCACACCATCTTCACCAGCCTCTCCTCTCCCTCACGACACAATCTCTCAATTAGCTCACACACACACTCAGTCAGTTCACACACAACCAAGGTAACATTTTCTTCCTCTACCATGGCTATTCCAATGTTGAAGTTCCACCTTCATCACCAACTACCATATCACACATTCTTAACACAAACAACATCATCCCAACCAAAGAGTATCTCGAATCCACACATCACCACCACTGTTGAACCATTCACGGCCAACATCACCACACCTCCACCACCGGACACCACCACCCACACCTCCACTTTCATCACCCAACCACAACTTCCACAGTTCGAGCTCCATTACCCTGCTGCCAAACCCGAACCATCAAGCAATCCACCACCGTCATACTACACCCGTCACCACCTACTGCCCAAGCTGAACTCTAAACCCACACACCGATTCACCATCTCATCGCACCACCATCAACGCAACGCAGACCACACCATAGCCACCTCCATCACTCTCAAGCGGACATCACCGCACAACCAATACGGACCACCTCTCACCGCCACCGACCCATCCAGAAATCAAACCCAAAATCAAGAAATAGGTTAACCCAAGCACCTACCTCAATATTCGACCCATTTCTGGCCGGATCTTCGCCGACGAGACTTCAAAATCCCAGCCAAGTTTCAAGCTTCTAGTCTCGGTTCCACCCTTTTTTTTACACCCAGTCGAGCCCACAGCCTCTACCCCGCACCTGCGCCACCCCGTGTCGGTGGCGCCGTCGCCGGCTTCCTGGCCTGTAGTGGAACCCGACGGAGATGTCGTCGGGCACTCCTCTGTTCGGACGCCGTGAGAGAGAGAGAGTGAGGGATATGTATATATGAATTAGGATAGATGTACAATTTTTTTGTACAACATTAGTTACAACTCATGATGTGGCAAAGTGTGGTGTATTGATTTTAAAAATGATGTGATATGTGAATTAACAGGATTGTGCCACTTAGGATTGTAAGTCAAAAGTTGTAAAAAAAATTTGTACATGT
This sequence comes from Ligustrum vulgare, assembly GCA_963555705.1. NCBI lineage: Eukaryota > Viridiplantae > Streptophyta > Magnoliopsida > Lamiales > Oleaceae > Ligustrum > Ligustrum vulgare. Next base: position 45,709,955 of record OY743173.1, on the reverse strand, counting down.
ATCATGGTTCATGTATATAAATTTGTTATATTTTAAATTTTGTGAAATTGCCTCACTAGTCCCCCAAGTTTTAAAATTCTTCAATTCAGTCCTTATGTTTTAAAACAATTCACCTCAGCCCTTCATTTTAAAAACGATTATTTCAAGCCCTATAGTTTAATATTCGTTTTGAGCTTCAACCCAAGTTTTGAAAATTTACATTTTAGTCCCCATTGTTCCAAATGTTTCTTTTCGGCCCACAAGTTCAAATATTTTAAAACCCTATCCTTTAATTTAAAAATCTGATTATTTCAGCCTGAATATTTTAATAGCATTTTAAATGAGTCCTTAAAGTTTCGAAAAGCTCCATTTAGTCCCCAAGTTTAAAAGTATTCATTTTAGTCCCTTAACTTTCAAATTACTCATTTTAGTCCCTCAACTTTCAAATTATTCATTTTAGTCCCTCAACTTTCAAATTATTTATTTTAGTCCCTCAACTTTCAAATTACTCATTTTAATCTCCCAACTTTCAAATCATCAATTTCAGTCCCCAGATTGTAATTTATCATTTTAAACTATAAATTTCAAAAGACTAATTTAACTTATTTTCTAATTGGCTAGACGAGGCGTACGGAGATTTGAAAAATTGAAGTCATTCCCGCTCAACCACACTCGTTAAGTTTAAGGTAGACTCGCCCCTATTAATTGATTTAAATTATGATTGCATGTGAATGTGTATGTTATGTGACTTATGTGAAAGTCATTTTTTTATGAAAAGAGCCGAGAATGTATTTCTTAGGAAATATTTATGTTGAGATGAGAATATATTTCTTATGAAATATTTATGTTGTTATGCTTGTCATAACTTATGTGCTTTTATGCATGAGAAAGAAAGAAGAGAATATCTTGCAATATAAATAATGATGTTGTGCATAACTTACGTGCCTTAAGTGCACGAGACGAGACTACTCACACCCGATGATTTTAAAGAGCCTATGATTTTTCAAAGAGAAGCCACGTGCTTTAATGCACAAGAAGAGACTACCCACACTCGATGATTTTAAAGAGCCTATGATTTTTCAAAGAGAAGCCACGTGCATTAATGCACAAGAAGAGACTACCCACACCCTATGTTTCTAAAGAGCCTGCATTTATATGTTCAATTATATTGTAAATTAATTAATTGGCGATGAGTCTACTGAGTATTTCTATGAAATGCTCATATCTATTTTAACAATATTTGTAGATTTCGGAGAGGGTGGAAAGTGATGGATGATTGTGGCAATAATTGTTAAATGGTTGAAAATCTTATTTTAATGATCCGTATTTCCAAACATTAGATAATTTTGAGAATTTCAATTATTTGAGAAATTATGACATTGCAAATTGTTTTACAATATTAATGGCTCGATTTATTATTTCGAATTGTTTCATAAAGGTTTTAAATTTTATCGACCATTACAGTTTATTTAATGTTGCCAAAAATGAATTTCAGCTATTTCTTCCGCTAAAATATTATTTTAAAAGTCAGATCAGACGATGACGTGGTGAACCGGGTATTTAGAACTCGGGGTGCTACATTAGGTATAAGATTGTATGATCACGATGTAATATTATTAGCTCGAGTGAAGTGAAAGCATTGAAGTGGGAATTATAGAAATCGGCGGAGGATCGGATGTCAATCGGGAACGGATTTGAATTAACGGCTAAGAATATTACTTCATAATCAAAATTAGGATCCCGTGGTTACTAAATTAAATGGTAAACACCTTTAAATATGTCAAGGACACATGATTTGGACTTGAAAATGTTGATACAAAATCAGAATATAAAAGAAGTTGCCTCCTCATACTTGTTTACATACACTTGTGCTTTGGTGCTTGTTACTTAACCTCTAAGGAATTGTCACGAATCCAACTCCTATAAACCTTATCTCTACCAATTGAGACACAAAACAAATCCCTAAAGACGTCCTCAAATGCTCTGAAGTGAGAGAGAAAACAAGGAAGCTGAAAAGAAGTAGAAAAACAGAATCTGAGAACTGAAATCCTGCTCAATTAATAAGCATCTTGGTTTTAAGGATTTTAATCCATTATTTTTTAGTGTTTTATGACCTCTTTAATCTTTGAACTTGCTTTAAGTGATGTTTTTATGTTTTGGTGAATTTATGATGACAAGAGAATGGTTATTGATTGAAAGAAAGTGAATACAACTTTAGAGGCAGAAACTAGGAATTGTTGGACTTTGATGATTTAATCATTGGTTTTGAATTATTTCTTGAGAAATACCATGTTCACCCATTCGAATGTTTTTATATATGAGTTAAAGGTGTGTAAGTGAATCTTTGGGGGATAGAACCTCCCTTGAAGCATGATAATTAGAGTGGAACTCAAAACAACCTAAGTGAAATTATTGATTTGATGTACTGTAAAATGAATTGATTTTGAGGCTTTCAATCCTGAACTTTGTGTAATTTTGGGACATGATTACCTTCATATACATGTCATAAATGAATGGTAAGAATTTGGGAATGATTGGATATGATAAAGGGGTGCGGAACTGTGAATGAAACCTAGAATCTGTCCATTTTAAGATTGGGAGTTTTGCATGGATGACATCAAAATACATAATACACAAAAAAATGATAACTTTTCAAAAGGTGTTAAAAATGACTAATTTTGGCCATAAAATATCTATTTTGCCCCTAACATCACTAGAGGACAAAAATTATAATAATCATGATGAATCAAAAAGTGATTGATGTGATGTGTATCAAATCCCACAGGAAATCAATGGTCAATAGTTTTAAAAAACGGATAAAAGCTTTAGACACAAATATTATTTCTTAAAAATAAATAGAAAAATGCAATATTATATTTTTTGTATTTCATTTGAAAAATACATATCTTGTACTCAAGACTTTTTACTCCATCTTCATTAACACTTGAAGAAGATAGAATTTAAAGGTTGAAATTTCATTTCTAAAGGTAATCATTTTAATTTTGTTATAACATGGAATATGGGGCATTAATTATCTTGGATGTTTTTTTAATGATTTATCTTTCAAACTTATTGAGATCTTGAAAACATAGATTTGGACTAGGATGACAACTTACGTGTCCTCATAAATGTATAAAGATTCTTCATTGTTGTGATTTTCTTCATGTCATTAAGTATTGTAGTAGTTGAGCATTGATGAAAGACATTAATTTTTGCTGAAAATTTTGAGAGAAACCCTAGTTCATGAAACGCAATCGCCCAGTAAAAAATGTCGTTTTCAACAAGTCATTTGTCGTTCTCGACAGTTTTGAAACATCGAATCCTACATTTGAACTGTCGAATATCCTAGTACACCAACAATATTATAAACAAACGAATGTGACGTTGTATACTTTCATTATGAATTCTATCATGTCAAATGTCTGAATTGTTGATGTACATATACCATTGTTTCAAGAATGCGAAATAATTTGTGATTCATCGTCTCGTATGTTGGAGAGTTCGTCAACGTAGATGACGAATGGAAGTGGCGAGGTAACAAAACTGTGTCAAAGTGAGGAAATATTCAAGATGTGGACGTGTTGGGCACAATCGTGTGACTTGTACAAATCCGATTGGGGAGGACTCGTGGTTAATTCGTTTGATTGATGTTTAGTTATGTATTTCGGTAGCCCTATTTGGCGTGACCTTTTATAAGTCTGTCGGTAGAAACTAACTTTTGTAAGAAAAATCCACCAATGCATTCATCGAGCTGGGAAACAGTAGATTTCATATATTTCTGGTAATCAATTGTCGATTCTGACAGATAAGATCTGAGATTCCCAACAGTTTTTAATAGCTGTGTATGTTACATTTCCGACCTTCAACAGATTAGAATGGCAATGTCCACCCAAAAATTTAAAAGGATACTACTACATTACATGAATATAACAACATAAAGGATTTTTTTAGTATAGACAATACTTGAAACCTCATTCAATAGTCATCAATTAAAAGCCACAAAGTTGGAGTAAGATTTATGTGTTTTACACAAAGTTAGGTCAATGTTGACGTTTTTATCAGGCCTACGGAAATACCCTCAAGTATTAAAGCTAAGCTTGAATCGATCTTCCCTCGACATGGAAGACTGTAATAAAACCCTCTCCAAGTCATTGCAAGTCACCCTTTCACTCCCTTTGAAGTACCTATCTTTCAGCATCTTCTTTTGTATGGTCTTCTCGTACTCGTCAGAATTCACCAGCCCACCACATTTCAACCCCATCACCAAAGCATATTCTGTCAACTCGAATCTACTATAGACTATAGTGCCCATTGATATTGAACCATAGCTTGTTGTTCTTGCCCAAGTCAACAAATCGGAAGAGCAACTGCAGCATTAATTAGGCAGAAACTGCAGCTCAGCCAGCTCCGTCAAATACCCAAAACATGAATTCTTAAAATCTTCTTTTTGGGAAGCGTCCAATTTATCTAAAACGAGCTTAATGTACTTAAGCGGGCTCATTTGAGATACGTGGACGCGAATTATGTCTTCCTCAAATAAAACAAATGGGAAATTCATCTGCACAATAAAACAATATGCACATCAGAAGGATGATAATATGCAATTCATATGTCAAGAAGCAAAGAGACTTGAACAGCTGTCGGGAAATGAGAAATGTCTATTGAATGAAATAAAAATGACCATCTGTCGAGAATTACAGAAGTCATCTGTTGAGAACGACAGAATTTTCTCGACGGATTATTATGTTCAAGTAGGAGATTCTACATGTGTCGAGAAACACGTATTCCGCAATGTAACAGCATCGAGGGGAGAAACCAGAATCCACAATCCAAAAACCGGAATACAAAATCTAGATCGTAACAATTGCAAGTGGAAAAACCATATCCTACATTCATAAAACCAAAAGACTTTCTACAATGTGACAACATAAACCCCTAAACCCACTTCTACAATTGAAAACCCAAACCAAAAATTCGTCATTGTAATATTTTGAACATGGAAACCAACATATTCAAAAACCAAAATACATTCTACATTGTAAAAACATCAAGGGGAATAATCCACTACCAATTATGAAATACCGAAACACAAGTGAAAAAAAATGTTGACACCGAGATATCTTTGTTGGAAATAAATATATCTTTATAATTTTATTTTCAAGATTTACATAACATTTGCACTGGATTTATATTCATAAAGTTTCCAAGTAAGCCAACCAATATCAATTGACCAATTTAGGCATCTTATTTATTTCATTGGAATCATCTAAACTATCTTGAACTATTATTTAAACATCTTTTAACTATTTAAACTAAAGGAACCTTTTATTTATTTATTTTTTATCAAGATTTTACTGATATTAGTATTAGATTTACTTTTATAACATCTCTTAAAAATGGGTGTTTGGCCAAATTTAAAAATAATAATAATAATAATAATAATAATAATAATAATAATAATAATAATAATAATCTTAAACTTATAATTAGATTTATATAGTAGATAATACCCTGAAAGACATAAAATGTCCATTGAATAGTACATGACAATTACACATTGCCAAGAACTTCAACTGAAAATGAAAGCCCAGATGTAGAATACCTTGAAATCCATTGGAACAAGTCGCAGGGAGGCCAAGAAAGAAGTCCCCAAAGCTGGAACCAACAAATAATCGGAACCCAATACTGATGAAATCGCGTAGAGAGTGCACGTGAACAGTAAAATCGTAGATGTGCTTCGAGTAACCCGTATCAATTTCATCAAGAAAACCACTTGAATGTGGAGAAGAACTTAAGAAAGTGGTGAATCTATAAGAAAGTGATGAATCTGTAAACAAACAAGTAAAGTGGTTTTGGTGATTTTTGAAAAATAGAGTCTGGGAGATGTAAGAGTCTTTTTTTTTTTTTTTTAATGAGTTCAAGAGTCTCAATGTTTATTTAAACGGTTGTTAAGTGTTTTTTAGGATAGATTTTGTTTACTTTTTGTACCTACTTTTTACACATGTCAAATCTATGTAAGAAGGATGTATTTGGTATAAAAAAAATTGTAAATGGCAAATAAGTAATAAATTGTTAGATTTGTCAAAATCATCAAAAAGTGTCATTTTTGTTAATACAAAGGCAGATTGTGTTATGGAATGTAATTTCCTCTTTAAGATTTTATATAGTTTCACCCTTGCATGTTTACCATTCACCTCTAAAGCTTGGGAAGTTGATTTGAATGTGTGTTAGGACATTATTGATCAAAATAAATGTGTTTTACACCCATTGAACTTGAAAATAGGGGGAAGTTTGGGGCTACTACTTGAAGTCCTAATGTTATCTAGATTGTCTTGACATTAATGATCATAGTGAAGGAATGTGTGCATTAAGCTTGTGAACTTAAGAGCCGTGTTTGATACTAAGTAACAATACAAGTTGTTTGCCGCCTTTAAGTGGAAAGAGAGGCTTGACATACACCCGTAGAAAACACACACACACACAAAGGCGAAAGTAAGTAAACATTCATTTACAACTACAATGCAAGAGCATATTAATTGTTGGAAAGTTTCATATCTTATGTTGAACACGATGATTGAATATGCGTTCTAGACATCATTTTTATTATGTATTTTATGCATGAGCATTGGCATGTGCATGCATGGCATACTATAAAGTTTAATGTCTAGCATGCACGACATGATATAAGAAGTGAATCGTATTACAAAATGTTTTATTGACCACTACTAGATCACCAAGGCATGCGAGGATATTTGTTAGCAAGTAAGTGATACATTTTGGTGAACACGAAAAGAGATAGCGGGAGTCTTTGATGGGTTACGGGAGGGTGGACCACTTAAATGTGCCTTTGTTATATTATATTATTGACACCGTGTGTGGGATACTTCTTAAGTGATCATAAATGCCGATAGGAGATGTACCTCTAATTGTCACATGAGGTTGGTCCACTTGACCTTGTCGATTACATATTGACCATTGGATTATTGATATTGATATTGATTTGATATTACGCAGAGCTCTTTCCGTTGCATAGTAAATTGATCGAGGGCCCAGTGAAAAGAAAAGATTTCAATCAAAATGTTTTGAGCTCATCTTTGTCAATATTTGAATATGATACATTTATAACCTTATATTTTTTAAGGAAATTGCACAATTGTGTATTCATAATCATGGCATGCATGATTTTTACTTATTGTACATTAGCTCATATAGTTCTTGCATTGTAAGTAAGCATGAAACTTCATAAATGACCTTGCTGACTGTGAAGCTCTTACGGGATTTCGAGGGTCGATGTACATTGATGACGACCTGCTAGTTATTTTGTGGTCTATCATTTGTTCTAAAGTCCTTAATGTTGTATTTTGAAACCTTGTAATGCATGTATTTATGACTTATAAAGTGAGGTTGTTTATACTTTTGTAACCTCAATGTAAAATGTTTTCAGTAAGTCTATATAGTCTTTTATCTCAATATACTATTGTTATATTGTGAGAATGCTTACGCCATGTAAAAAAAAATAATAAATAAATAAATAAAATAAAGTTGATTGCATATTTAGATCAAGAAAGACGTCATAACTAATAAGATTAGTGACTTGTGATAGATAAATGAGCCGTGACCTATAAATTTTTAATTTGTGACTGAAAAATAAGTTGCGAGTCATAAATTTTGTAATTTGTGATCGAGAAATGAATCATGACCTTTAATATTTGTGATTTGTGATCGAATAATAAGTTGTGACCAATTAATATGATAATTTGTAATCGAAAATAAGTTGTGATCTATAAATTTTTTATTTTTGACCAAGAATTAAGTCGTGATCAAATTATTTTATAATTTGTGACCGAGAAATCTCATAATTTGTGACCTATAAAATTAGTGATTTTTTTACTGTGACCGTAGTAAATTGTATAATTATGACATCAACCTATTTAATTAACTATTCAATTAATAAAATACACTTAATTATATATTTTTTAATAAAAAAACTGATTTTTGTATTAAAACACAAGTTTCTTAAATTTGAATATGTATTTTTTAACTACCTTACTTATATGTTCTTCCCATTACATTATTAGTGTTGTAACTTTGAACAATTTTGTTTAGTATTATTTTTTTCAGGGCCCATTTAAAATTTTGCATAGGGATAATTGCACAGCACACTGTAAAAAAAATACTAAACTAAAAAATACGGTGCAACTATAAAAAACTGAAAAATACTGTTTGTGATAAAAAAAATTGAAAAGTACTGTTTCGGCCCATCATAAACACTTGACAAAGTTTCAAGTTATGGTACTAAAAATTTGATAGTATCATAAAAAAATTTCAGTATTTAAAAAAAAAAAAAAAAATATATATATATATATATATATATATATATATATATATATATATATATATATATTTTTCAATTATGATACCAAAAGTTGGGTACTGGGCCAACGCCCCTTTTGCATAAGGGCTCCAATTTCCAGTGCAGGCCCTGGTTACTCACTATTTCTCAACAGTAGGTCCCCCCTAAAGTTAATGAAATAGCATAGCCTTCCTCGTACAAAAGTCTAATGTCATTAAAGAAGGAAGAAGTGATTTAAAGATGATACGAAATGGAAGAACATGGCCTTTTATCTCTCGTATTCTCAGATAAAATTGGCAAGGAGTTTACCCAAACACCGTTTGAGCTTGTTGTTATCGCTCTTGCAGCACAGCACAATCCAACTCGCAAAAAGTTGAAGCAAACTTCATAGGCATACCATATGTTCATTAAACCTCCCTCTTCAACGTTCTCCGAGTAGCAAATACCATGCAAGTATACGATGTAGCTAAAGCCACAAATGACGTGCCAATGTAAATGCAAACCGTTGTAGCACAAACATATAGATACCTGGGGGAAAAAAAGAAGAAGCTCAAGGTTAATTTTGCTCATATGACGATGGCCAGCCGCCAATGTCCTAATTAACAGTGCAACATGAAAAAATAATCTGCATTAAGAAAAGCTTACTTCGGAGAAAAGACGCTCCAAACAAATAAATGGTTCCTCATTAGTAGCAATATGATGGTGTATGCAACGAGGAAAATGGAATTCAAGCCAAGTGGGACGAGACAAGGATAGCCAACACACATCTTGAGCAAATGTCCGAAGCTCACATCGTTCTTTGTATCCACAAATGTGCTCATATCCTTCACAGAAATATATATCAACATGCTGAGAAGAGCTAGCATTGGGGATGCATAGGTGATGATGAACATCAAAATGCCGGATATAAAAGTTGAGTGACTTGAGACACCCTGTAAATCGTCAGACTTGGTTTAGAAATCAGAATTACATGCATTGTTACATAAAGCATAGAAACACAGGTAATGAAATAATTTTGCTCAAGTAACAATAAGACGTACAATATAAGCCCCTGCAACATCAATGGTAGCAAGAGTATTTGTGTTGCCAAGACCAAAATGGCCTGCCATTCCCACATAATAGAGTGCAGCAACCTGGAAAAAAGAAACCATTACATGAGCCATAGTCAAGTATCTCTAATTTCTCTTGCAATGTAAATCTCCGAATACATAGATACAAGCTCAGCAACAACCCCAACCCCAACCCACAAAAAAATTATCCAGAGAAGGAAGTATCAGACATAGATGGAATATACCATTGACCAAATAGCTATTTTCCGGGAGTCTTGAAGTTCCTTATTTCAATTCTAAATGACGGAAAAAAAAAGGGTAACCAGAATATTTAGACATTAAACTGACCTCAACCCATTGCCTGGTATGTGGGTCACCATCAGAAAAATACCAAACGCTAGCCAGGATTTGAACAAGAAGTAATAACACGGGCATTGAATTTATGGGCTGTTGTAGCAACAGTTGTAGAAGACACCAAGAAAATACAAAACACCAACCAATAAAATATATAGAATCTCTGTATCCCCAGAACAAAGGTTCTCTCTGAGTTTGAGGAGAAATGTCGCTGGATAAGCCAAATGACCTGAAGGTTTTAGAATTCTTCAGGGGCATAAACCACGGGATGACAAAAAGGATTACCACTGTAAAGATGCTGAGAAGTGCATAAATACTTTGAGCCATTGTGGTAGCAATAGCACCACTACTGGATGATGCGAAAATGCTATCTTGATAATTCAGGATATATAAGAGCACCAAGCACCCCGGAAATAAAAATATTACGGTGAACAACATGGCAAAATGTGAATTCCAAAATGGCCAAAGAACGGCAGTTAAACTTATGCTGATTACAAGGAAAACAGATATCAGCTGCAATGACTTGATAGGAACACTCCCTGCTTGTTCAAGCAATTTTGAAATGTCAGGTAGATGAACCCAGTTGACGCCCCCTTGATGCCAACCTTTCAGAATTCTTCCAGATATGAGGACTGCGAAAATATAATAAATTTGACTGCAACTTCTTTTCTGTTTACGGTTTACATTCTGAGCATGGAGCAATCTCCCTGAAGTGCTGAATTGCAGTGTTTTTCTGAAGAATATCAAATATAAGGACGTTGTCATAAAATGCCATATGTATTGCTCTTCCTCTACCATAGAACTTGATCCCATACTTGAGATGAGAATAAAAATTACAGCCAGAGAAAATATCTCGTCCAAATGCCAGTTTTTCATGTTATCTATATGAGAAAGGTGTTGTTGTCCCCCAGAGGGCGCATCTCGCCCATAGACAAAAAGAAGGCCCACTAGTATTGAACAAGATAGAAGCATGGCATATATTCCAGAAGCAAGTAGACCAATAGGTTTCTGTAATACATGTAAAGCAATATAAATGTAATTGTTCTCTTTCATTTCCCAAGAAGAAATCAACTATTAGATGCCAAAACAAGGTAAACTTACGTCAGTTGCTCTGCCTGATAACCACTTGCTTGCACTGCTAAGGAAATTTTGATATGCTAAAACAATGTTCCTGTAGTCATCTGCACCAACAGATCTGTCCAAGGATCAAAGAATATATTTAAGGTTTCAACCTTTGATAATTGTTCTTTATAGACAATTTGGGAAGCATTTTTGTTTAGAGAGAGCAATAGTAGGTTCTGCATGGAAGTAGTGGCGGATCCAGCTAGTAGCGAGCCTATTTTGCCACTCGTGCTAGATCCGCAAAATAAATAAATAAATAAAATAAAATTTCCTTGTAATCAGGCGGCAAAAAAAAATCCTTGTGATAGCGACTGCTCAGCTCATGTTCACTTGGATCCACTCGAATTCCTTGAACCACCCCTGCATGGAAGCTATAAAATCCTCACATCTACATTCCCCAGTATACAAGAATGGACAAAATACCCTTCCTTCAAGCTGGAGCAAGTATATTATATACACCAAGCTTGTTATAAAAAATTCAACTCTCAAGCTACCCAAGGCTCTGTAGTAAATAAATCCAACAGGCTTTCCCAAGGGAAAAAGATAGGAACTAATTACCACAGTACAAATTGATAGGCTATTCACTATGACATTCCAGCCCCTTGTGTTTCAATCACAAAAACCCGTGTAAGGTGTGCCAGAGCACCATCTTTAGATTTGGTAGCAATTGGATTTCGTTTCTTGCTTTTCCAAAACAATTACATTTCTTTGCCCACCCCCCACCCCCAAGAAGACATCTTACTTTAAAAGGACTATATTTCTTTTTTTTATCCTGATAAGAAGGCGTTTTACTCGGTATTCTGAAAAGTAGTTTGTAATAGTTAGGGTGCTAGCTTGAGTACCAAGCCGATAAGGTTAATCTTCCTCCTCTGGACAGAAAACATTATCTTTCACCCATCTAACCTTTCCCAAACCCTCTCAATTACCGGGAACGAAAGCAAATATTCACAAGATTCCAAAAGGTTGCAGAACAAATCTGAGGAAGCAATCAAGAAAAATAGTGAGTTGTCCACAAACTGTAAATGTGACAGAGACTCTTCCCCTACTTCAAATCCACCTAACAAAACACTTAATTTGCACATTCCTCCACATTACACATCCATACTTGTGTACACTGAAACAGGGGTGACAAGGATCTACTTGCTCCCAACCTCTCCATAAGACGGAATTAATAATCCCTTAACAATGAATTGCAAACTGACTCAACAAGCTAACAAAAAAGGTGTTATCACTCTACTCACAATCAAGTAATTTAACTGTTGAGAATACCCAGGCTTTGATAGATATATATATATATATAGCTTTCAGTATATTTATCATGTGATACAAAATGCAAGAATGACCTAAATACTCTTAATATTCTTATTCTTTAACAGCTATAAAAGATTTACAACCTGGAAGAATTTTTAGATTTCCAAGATTCAAAAAGCTCAGCAGCATCTAAATATAAGCAACAAAACATCTCTGCACCATTATGTCCACCGCTTCCAGACTCACATGAGAATCTTTCGCATTCTAAATCTGGAAATTGTGCTTGAAGTAATCTGAGCAATTGCCAAGAATTCAACTCTAAAATCCTTACTTTCTGTTCATCTGCTTTGTAAGGAAAATAAGCAAGAACTTAATCCAAAGATGTGCAAACTAGGAACCAAAACGAAATAACAAGTCTAGAGAAACTTAAATAAAATTGCATACAGAAAAGAGACATTAAAATAACACATACTTATAGGCTAATGGCAATAATTGGGACATTCAAAACCTCAACAACATCCAAAGTTTTTAATTTATCATACAATAATTTAATTTCTGCACATTATATTTAAGGTAGATTTGATATTTTAAAAAAAAAAAATAAAAATATATATATATATATATATATATATATATATATATATATATTCTAACATGCAAAATCTGAAAATAGATAAAACTTCATCATAGTTCTTCGTAATGCATGCAGAACAACGATAGTTACGATAATAATACTCTCTCCGTCCCACAAAGATAGGCTCGCTTCTATTTCCACACAGATTAAGAAAACATAATTAATATATGTTGGAACTATAAATTTACTTACATTCTACTTAATATACCCTTACATTAAATAATGAGCAGTTCATATTTGTTGATAACAATGCATATTAAATAGGGATATATTAGAAAATTAAGATATTAATATACTCTCAAAAAGGAAAGTGGCCTATAATTTGGGACAAACAAAAAAGGAAGACGGGTCTATCTTTGTGGGACAGAGGGAGTGATAATTACATCCATAAATATGTTCTCCTTGCAATATTCAGTACAATAATATTTAAGTCTCATTTATTGCATTTATTGTAGGGGCTGAAGAAATAGCTGATAGTAAGGAATAGATACAAGAAAAGAGAATTAAGATTTAAAGAAAATCAATACAACTGGAGTATACACATTTAACAATATTTTTCCAATAACCAACTGATTTTTCTTTGTGAAGGTCGCAGCCAACTAAACATCATTTATAGCACAACCTTTTTCTACTCTCCCAATCCTATTCCGTTTATTTATTTACTCCGTCTTCCAATCTGCCTCTCTGCAACCTATGCTTATCCTTTCTTTTCAATTATTAGAATAAAAACTGAATAAAATATATATCAATCATGATTCATGAAGCTTATAGATTCAGTTTTAAGGTTTGGTAAATGGTGTGCTTCAGCTCCTTTTTCTTGGTCAAAAATAGTAAGTACCAACCACCCATCTAATTTTTGGCTTCTAACTGTAGGGGGTGATATTAGTTAGGAAGTCCAATAACTTTCATTTCAGCTACATGCTACTATTCTACACTTTTTAGGACGACGGGTCAAAATTGGGGCTCTGCCCTTGCTCATGCTTTCTTCTCCATTAGCAACTCAATTATCATGACAGATCTAACTACGAGATGATTGGGAATCTATCACAGAAAAGTTCAATTTAATCTTCATTATATATACATCTACTTGACCCATAAGGTATGCTATACAGAGCTTGTATTCAACTAGGAACATATAGACTTTATACAGTCACAAAATGGGAACAAAGCACTAATATGTGCACAACAGAGAAAATTAAACTAAAAGAAATTATGGAACTTCTATCAAGAATTACAGAGAAATGAGAACTATAACATACAAGCACTGGAAGATTTCCCATTTCTTTCCTTTCCAACAGAAAAAACACGAGATGCTCTAACATCCTACTCACTATGAAGTCTCGTACAGATATAAATATAATTATTGACAAAAACTTTATTGGAAGATTTCTGCTGAGGAAAAATTCATATTATAAAGTAAAACCTGTGAGAGATGTGAAAACTTCTGCCATTAGGGTGCCAATATTGTTTTTTGGAATTGGCACACCAAAAAGAAGAGCTAGTGTTGCTGCAATGTCAACCTAGAAACCAAAATAAGGAATTTAAGGCATAAGTAGATAGCTATGGTATTCATATCTACTTCTTTTTGGTAATATACAAAATAACAAGAAAATTACTTATTGAGAAGCTAGAATGTGATACAGATAATATGCATTAAAAATTGCAATGATGGGTTAAATTCGTGATAATCAACATAAACATATACTCGTATGTTAGAATTCATAAATTCGTGATAATCAACATAAACATATACTCGTATGTTAGAATTCATAATCTCTGCATGAAATGAGACCAGTGACAGAAAACATGAAATAAACTAGTCAAAATTTACAGGATCAAAACAATTGCCACCAAGTAGTATTCATTCCCCACTTAATATACCATTTTCTTTTGCTAAGGTAAACAAGGCTAAAGACTGCCACTCCAACACACAAGGGCATTTGTAACGGTTGATCCTGAATTCATCCCCACCCCAGTGCTAACCCAAATAATAATGATGTAGCATCAGTAGAGTTGATTCATGGTGGGTTGTTCAGATAGAGCTTAGAAGTTAGGTTCAAGTAGCTATAGTTGCAAGATTTGTGGAGAAATTGAATTTCTTAATTCTGGATAGAATACCTGTATAGTCTGCAGTGAACTCTAATGAAGCAAAAGAGTTGGGAGAAATGTTGGGAAGCCAAGGCTGAATGTTCAAGGAACTTGGATATAAGTGAATGTTTTTGGTTCTGCTGTAGATCTGCGACAGGGACTCTGTGTTGCAGAAAATATAGTAATAGAATATTACGAGTTTAAAGGAGAAATTTGAAGAAGAAAATGGAGAACTCCAGGTCCAATTTCAAAGGTTACAGAGATTGGAGGAGGAGGATGAGGAGAAAGAAGCAGCGGAAGAGAAACATAAATTACCGGAACTGAAATATCTAATAATTACTAAAAAAATGCAAAGAAAAATTGAAATATTCCAAATCCTAAGAAATATTGAAATATTCCAAATAACGAAGTGGAAAAATTTTCAACTTAAAACAAGTAGGACAAGGATATAAATCACAATATAACACAATTTACTTTTTATTTTTTATGCCAAAAATAAGTGCGTATTTCAGCAAGTCTTCAACGGAATATCCACCACAATCTCGATTAAAAAGACTTTTCACTTGGTAAATATTACAAATCTTTTCTTTTATGAAAAGAAAATGAAGAGGAAATAGGTATTACTAACCAAGTCATTGAAAGATACATTATAAACGATATCCACCCGCATGTGGAACTTTGTGGGTTACAAGAGATATGGATATAAATGCAAACAAAAGAATGTAACATGATATTAACAACTCGGCTAGTAGCTAAAGATAACCACTAACCACCAATACCTGGAAAGCCTTGATGTTAGTTTCTGATGTATAAACAAATGTTCCTGGACTGATAAATAGTGCCAGTGAATCAGTTTCCTCATATGAAGAACCACCATGATTACCACTTTCAGTCATGCCATGATCACTTACAACCAGCTGGAAGTTAAACACACGTCAAAATAGATCAATCAACACCATCAATTTCAACTATGAACGAAACTTGACATAGCAGAAGCCTTAAGTTGGCACAGGAACCGTAATCTCAGCTGGTAACATCTTTAACAATAAATATTGCAAGAAGCTGTGTCATATTATCCCCCAAGAAATCTGATTATATGGGGTTTGAATCCAGTAGACCAATTTATTGAAGGAAAGTCAAGTGGAGATGTGTTCACCAAGAGGCAAGTGTTCAAGAAAGAAAGAAGAATAGAAGTTCCTAACTCTGTAGGTAACATGGCACAGACAGATGCTAACCTGTGTTACTATTTAACTCTTTAATTAATTTTTAAATGCGTGAACACAAGTGCCAAAGGATAGGTATACTGAATACCTGTTTGGCCTTTTTCATAAATAATAATTACAAAATAACAAAAAATGTTAATTTCTTCTTTGAGTGCCAATTTTTAACAGTTAATATCACATTGGATATCAATTTCCATAAAAATTAAGAAAAAGATATGGAAAATATTGCCAATAACTTTCTGTTTCCATGTCTCAGATGCCCAAACTAAGAAACACTGCAAGCATCAATCTAACAACACAGACACTCACAAGACTCTTTTATAAGAAAATATTTGATGCTGAAGATTTACTTAAAATCATTTAAATATATCTTTAAAACGCCCACACGTGTAGGCGGGACTCATTTTCTCATCAAAGCCTAATAGGTGGATAATTTTATTCAAATCTCTTACGGCAAGACTTGAATTCAAAACCTTTATCTGCACTGATATCACATTGAACCATTTGATCTAAAAGATTAAGCTCTTATATAAGGTCAAATGTATATCATTAAATCTTTTAGATCAAGTTGTTCAACATGGTATCAAAGCAAGCAAAGGTCCTGAGTTCAAGTCTAGTCGTCACCTGTTTAAATAAAAATAATCCTCATGCCTTAACCGGACAAATGAATCCAGACTACACATGAGGGAGCGTGTTGAAAATATATTTAAGGTTGTGTTTGATTGAAAAGATGGAAAATAGATTGTAAGAAAATATTTTCTAGGAATCGATTTGCCTGGAAAATGTCAATTGGAAGTGTTTGATTGGATTAATTTTCCAAGTGAAAAAGTAAGAAATTTTCCTAATTTTGTTATTTGATTGAGATTATTTTCCATGGCAAATTAATCAAAATTTAACTATTTTAATCAAAAAAAAATTTATTTTTCACTCATTTGTACTTGATAATAATAATGTTTAATTTTTGAAAAAAAATAAGTCAATTAACAACAATAAAATGATTAAAAGTAACGAAAATGCGTTTTCCACCTAAGGTGGAAAATATTTTCTCCCTAAATAGATAAGAAAACATTTTCAAGGAAAATGAGTTAAGTGTGCTTTAATTGATTGTACCTTAGAAAATGTTTTCCAAGGCAAATTTTGTCATAAAAAACCACACAAATGCAAAAGGTGGAAAATGTTTTCCAATTTTCCACCTTTTCATAATTTCCAGGCAAATTCAAGTGAATCAAACATAGCCTAAATGATATACATTTGACCTTATCTAAAACTAAGTTTGATTGGGATTAGTTCCTATTTCGTAAAATATTAATTTCCTATTTTAAGTCAATTTGTTTTGATCTATTTTAGTTGTAATAGGTTTTATCTCTTTTGATTCTTTTAGATTTTAGATTTTAGAATATGAGTTATTTTCTTTATTAATTAGAAGAATAAGATTTCTTCTTTGTTTATGATTAGGATTTTAGTTTGTTTCCTTATATTAGTAAGAACATGAAATAATTTTTCCTATAAATACAAAGGCATTGTACATTTTACCAATAATCCATTCATTAATCAATATTTAAAGCAAAATTATTCCAACATCGTTCTTTATTTTTACATAGTTCTTATTACAAGAATTTTACAACAGCTTCCACACCAAATTGGTATTAGAGCAAGTTTTTCCCTTGGTTGATAGTTACTTATGGTGGTAATGGTATGCATCTTTGCGATGATTGATTGGAGGATTGCAAGACTAACTTTGGTCCATAATTTGGAACGATGATGGATATATTTAAAGACGCAACCAACAAAAATTTGCAAACTATAACTGCTATGAATGTTGATTGCTTCAACAAGCCTAGAAAAAAGAAACGGGTTGATAGAGAATTTCCTCGAGTCCTAACTAAGTTTGAACAAACACAAGTTGTGAAGAAATCTCCGAAGATCTACCAAGATATGAAAAAGTCTAATTTGAAGCGCAACAAGATTTTTGGAACACGATAAACCATCAGTAATAAAGTATACAACGTGATAACGTCAAAGTAGTTAGAACTTAGTATCCAAAGCATTGGGGAAAACTTTAAATTTGAAGACTGAATACTCATCTTGCTATCAAGATTCACAAGTTCAAAGGGGACCAGAAATTCAAAATATGGAGGTATATAAAATTTCATTTTCTATTGGGAAATATTACAAAGAGAGATTATATGTACTTTGGGGACGACCATGGTACTCTAATGTAAATGCCACTTAGATCGAGATAACTTGTACGTGTTTTGGTGATACAATAAGAAGATTGTTTTCGTATCACGTGATGAAAAATTTGTGAATACTAATGTAAACAAAGAAAAGAAGATTTATAAGGAAGATGATGTGATTAAAAAAGATACTAATCAAAATGATCAAAATGTTGTCATCTATGATACTACAATAGAGGTAGTTTTGCATTTGCAAGTTAAAATTCAAGACCTGCCAATCCCTTATATATGAAAATTGCAATTAAAGGCCCAAGATCGAACCGTACTCCGAAGATGAACAAGTTGAAGTTCAAAAGTGTCCAACAAAGAGGAGGAAATTAAACGCTCTAATCACGAAGGAATCAAAGATAAGGCTTGTCAAATTGAGAATAAAATTTTTGTTGTCCTTTTTTTCTATAGTTTCAGTGTGAATGAGTTGCATAAGAATAAAGAAAATATGAACGATGAGGATTTGAGTCCTCGTGCTATATCTTTTGTATTGAAGAAAGCATCACTAGACATCATAATAGAAGATGAGAATTATGAAGAAATAAAAATAGCACCAGTAGTCCCTATCGAAAGCGAATTCAAGAATGAGAAAAATCGTGAAAACTCGTAGCATTAAAGATGTCATCAGTAGAAGTAAAAAAAAAAAAACGTGAGAAGCACGAAAAATTTAGAATTTCAATGTTTATATGTGCACAAAAGGGATTCAAGAATGTGAGATTAATTAAAGAATCGCTTTTAAAGGAATTCCACACGGAAGGTGTCTTTAAGGCTGCAAAGATGAGCAATGGTGGAGGAAAAATGATATCATCTAATGTAATTACTAATAATAAAGGGATGGATATTTGGTCAATCTTTGATGTGATATAAATTTTTGAATATTTTTAGAGATGGCAGCGGGGCAGGGATGCAATTCCCCATCCCCACGCCCATCGAAAACTTTGCATTCCCATCCCATACCCATTTAGATGGGGACGGGACAAGACGAGACAGTACAGGGCAGGGCGGGGATGCCAAAATCCCCATTTACATCCTCATCTATTATTATATATTTTTCAAATTAATTAATTATTTTGATTTAAATACTATATTTAGATAAGAGTACAACGAACCAAGAATGTCATCATACTAAATATATAATAAAACTTAATCGAATTAATCAATATTTGTTGGGGACATTAAAGCATTTGTCAATGTAGCTCTAACTATGTTTAACAAGTAATAGCCCAAAAATCAAATTAGTCTAAGCCTGCGTTCAACAACACTTATAACACGTAATGATTAATGTTATTTGTGTTTTCTAGGTAAAATTTGTGGTTAAAAATTGGAGAGAGAAAATTTGTGTAATTAAAAAAGTAGTTTGGAAATTGTGCCGATTATAACACTTGGTAGCCGAACACATGCTAAGTTAATACTTGTTCAATAGATGAGCAATAGAAATCTGTACTAGACTCCAGATAGTTATTTTTTGCCTTTTCTAACGCATTGATGTAAATCTTTCCTGCACAAATTCACTAAAGAGCTCTATTTCATTTCTTATGCAGAATGGACATTAGTCAATTGAAGTCGAAAAAAGCATATAATGCAGCAATGGAGATGTAATACATATCCTCAGTTCGACTTTCAAACTCACGATCATTTTGTAACTACAATAAATATAACTCCAATATGGGAATTCAGTTGTAGTACAATCTTCTCCTGATTAATGTGAATTCATCTCTTGTAGCAAAAGGATGTTTTATCCATTTGTTTCATTTATTCAGGCTATTGGGGCATAATTGAATAGAAAAGTTTTTTTGTTTCATATAGTTAATAGAAAACTATTTGGCATTTGAGATGAGCAATTGACCCTTTTTCTTACATTTGGGCAACTGAGCTTGTAACGTTTTTAATTTGTTTAGGCTTTTTTAATTGGACTTGTTAATCGGAGATGGGTCTGGGGCGGGTGTGGGGCTGAGACTGTCATCCCCGTCCCCATTTTGGGAATACTTTTTCATCTCCATCCCCGCCTCTGTTGAGAATTCCCAGCCCCGTTCGGGTCAGGTACTCATCGGGTTCGGGAATTACCCGCCCCGTTATCATCCCTAAATATTTTCCTTCGATTGAATTTCTTTTCTTCAACAAAACTCAAAGAAAAGTTTTCAAGTGGAAAGGATTGATATAGGACAAAATCAAGTTTGATTGGGATTAGTTTTCTATTTCGTAAAATATTAGTTTCATATTTTAAAGCTACTTGCTTTATCCATTTTAATTATAATAGATTTTATATCTTTTTATAATTTTTAGATTTTGGAATAGAAGTTCTTTTCATTATTGATTAGAATAGGATTTCTTCTTTGTTTTAGATTACGATTTTCATTGGTTTCCTTCTTTTAGCTTCCTTATATTAGTGGGATTAGGAAAAAAATTTGTCTATAAATAAAGACATTGTACACTTTGTCAATAATACATTCATTAATCAATATCGTTCTTTATTTTTACATAATTCTTGTTACAAGTATTTCAACGCACTATTAAGATTTTACATCAAGTGGTTCAGCGTATAACTCATTCTAGGACATGCAGAAAAATGCAAATATGCGTTTATAAGTTCCTACACTTTCAGTACTTGTTCATTCTTAACAAATCTATATCACATTTATATCATGCAAGTAAAAAAGCAGAACGATACTAGTTGAGCACCAGCAATACCAGGTTATGAGAATAAGGCAGCACGAACCAAAAGTGTCCCTCTTTGTTCAACTTCTTGGGTTTGTATAGTGCTTGAATGTATCATCTTAATTACTTCATCCATCTCCATGAGTTTGGGAGTCATCAAGATACTGGAATAATGAATAAATAATAAGTTTCGTAAGATATAGAGCCTGTTTGGTGTAGGAGAAATTGGATAGATTTTTTAATGTGATTGAAAAGGTATTAAAAGGTATGTAAAGTGGTGGGTCCCATAGAAATGTGTAATGTGTAGTTGAAAATAAATTTGAGGAAAAAATTGTTGAATTTCTCATGGACCAAACAGGGTCATAAACTGATTTAAGAATGAATAGCCAAGGAAATATCATTACCAATTGCGTCCACCAATATGTCCAACATGATCCAACCCAAGATAATGAAGAATCTGCAATGTTTCAGTTTCAGTAAACATTAAATATTGATGCACGTCCCCTAGAATATCTGATTTTGCCAGTAATTAGTATTCACAATTGGCTTCCCTTTTACTGAGACCATAGTTAAATAAATCTGCTTGAACTAAGGAAAACATAACTCCAAATTCAACAGGTAATATCATCTCAGTTTACAATCATAGACACAAATTATAGAGACTAAATCCAAATTAGAAACTGAATGAGCACTCATTGTCATGGTAACAAAACCACATTTTTTCCTATCTCTATTATAGAATTATATCAAAGTAGAAATGAAGCACATAGCTCAAAAGCAGAAATCAAGATCTACAATGATGTAGCTATTGAAAGTATTTTTTATTGTAAATAAGAGAATCCAAATACAATTTATGGCACATAGATACAACCGGGAAAGGATAGAAACATAAATACAAAGGTCAAAGAATACAATGCATTTGCTTGGGAGGAAAAAAAAGGGGTAAGCGACACGAAGATCCCAAAAAGATGGCTGTGTAGAGATCACAAGAGACATCAACTTGCAAACAAGCAGCCCCACAGTTACACCAAAACACGCCTGTGTAAATGATATATTCTACTCCAAACATGAGTGACACTTGGGATCAACTATTCATCATTTCAACCTCAAGTTCTCAACAGTTTATATTTTAATACAACACGAGCTAGATTAAAAGAAGAGAGATGATGGAGAATCAGTACAAAGGTAACTCAATGTGTTGACAATAAGTTTTGATGACAAAATGGACTTATTCAGCACAGCGGAAATGATTAGGCATATGCAAGTGAATCTATTTCATGCATATATGTTATGCCGCCATATTCATCAGTTAGGAAACCATGTCTCAAACTTGAAAAGGTTGCATTTACCAGAAGATCCCAGTCGGCACTTTTAAGCTCATCAGCCAGATGTCGAGATACGTTGTAATCCACCTGAATGGTATCTTTTACCTACCAAGATTGGACCAATCTGACTGTTAGAATTAGGTGATTACCACTATTGGACCTTCTCCCCTCCACCCAAGCCAAAAAAAAAAAATGCTCATAAAGGAAAAGATAGAGCAGGGGAAGGAAAAAAAAAAAATCTACATTTTACTTGACAAATGTTGGCACGAAATGAACAAGCAAACATTAAATTATGTTGATTTCATGACACCAACAAACCATTACTTTGGACTTCAGAAGTCTATGCATTCAATTTAAGATAGTGCAGTAACTTTATTGAAAAGGGGAAAAGGTGGGAGTGATGTGTGTGTATGCATACACCTCTGTACAAAGTTACTAAACCATTTTATCAAATGCACTTACAAAGAAATGACAACGCAGATAGGAAATTCATTTAGAAATGGTATATCTAGACAAATCTATTTAACAAGTGCCATGGATAATGAAGACATACGAAGAAACTGCCAACTCCATCATATCTTGTGAACATTCTTGGGAACAATTTAAGCCATGTTTCATCACCAAGCATTACCATTTTCCAGCCAAATCTAAAAAACTGCCCTGTAATGCATAGATCGAACATGCAAGTCAGGTAACAGGTGACAATACACTAGATTAGTTATACAACAACTGAACTGATGTCCAACAGGCATCGAAATTAACCAATGAGGTTATCGTCCAAAAACACTTGGGTGTTGAAATTAAAAGCAACGTCCAAGAATCCCCCGATAGCTCCAGAAAGCATGGCCTGCTTATATAAAGCACTAATATCTTAGATTTAGGGGATAAAACTGAGTTGGGTGTGCCTCATTCCTAGTGCCTTGAGTTTCAGGAGAAAAACGATTAAGTTACCTTCAGGCGGGGCATAGTAACAGTTGGAGGTGCTGCCTTGGCATGGTAGCCAATTGCCAATCCCTTAGCTAGTAATGACTGAGTATATGGCATAGCTTCCACAAACTCCTTACTTGGAGGCATACCATCTCTGCCAAGCACAAATTCAGCTGGAAGACCATCAATAACCTGAATATACAGAACAATAACTATAAAGAATCTACATTTTAAAGAAAATGATTAGCAAAGAATAACAAATCACGAGCTACATACCATTAGTACTAGTCGATCAAATACAGGAGGGACTCCAGAAACTTCCTGCATTCACCAAAATTAAGCTACATAATATTCAAATTCTCTCTAATACAGCTGAAAACTCAGCCAAATCTTTTTTTATCCAATTATACAAAATTATAACACAATCTCAGTTGTTATTTTCCATATAATTTATCATATCTTAAAAATATAGAATAAATGCTGACCTGGTATAAAGACTTGAGCTTGTCAGGTGGTAAAGTTGAAACATTTTGAGACAAGTCAGTTGGTTCAGAACCTGGTGGATAAAAACTCTCCAGCCCACTTAAACAACAGAGAAAACAAAAGCCCACGAAGGGAAAAACAATCAAATTGTTGCAGAAATTTACTACATTTTCACTTTTTGATATATGTATTTATATTTAATAATAAATACCTTGTGCCTGAGAGAGTTGGCTTGACAGGGAAGAATCCCATAATGAAAAGAGAGATGCCAGTGATTTGGATTAGGACTGCTAAGATGGTGAATAGAGCCAACTTCGTGCATGTCAATGAATAATAATTACTGATTGTTTTGGTTATCATGATGCAAGCCCCGATGTACAGATTAGAATGGAATAACGCGTAGATTTTCTTCGGAGAATTGGAAATAGATGTGATCCGAATGTCACTGAGGTATGCTGCCTTCGAAGAACAGAGGGTCAGACTCAGGCGGTGAGGACAAGGGTATTTTTGATCCTAGGGTAATATACATGCGTCACAGAAACTTCGTGAGCTAAAAAAACATGGCAATTATATTTTCTACGTGCGGAATTTTTTCTAAAGATCCATTTTTAAGTGACAAAACTTTTTAAGGCCTATTTTGTCATAAAATATATATTTTATGTATAAAGTGTATGATCATTATACTTCAATAAATTTTACAATATTACGATTGTGCAATTAATCACTCTTATAAATAATAGCTTAAGTTTGTAAATAAGATATACAATTTATAGGATTCTCTCTATTTTCTCAATCTCTCTATATTCTCATCTTATTTTGATAGTTTAATAATACGTTATCAACACGAGTCTTTAAACAATTGAGTAATATCACGGGAGTATACTCTACAGTTGCATCTAAATGATGAAATCTATATTAGAAATTAGATTATTATTAATCAATGTTTTCTTTTCCTAGATCTAATGAATTTGACATTAGAAAATATCTCATATATCGTAGATCTATAAAGCTCAAGAAAGATGAAAACTTTACAAATTACAAATCACTGTAAGATCCAAAAAAGCTTCCATAAGAGGAAATAAATGAGATCTGGATGTTGCGCAACAAGGAAAATTGGAGAAATTGTATAACCCCAATTTTCAAAGTAGATCTACACAAAACCATACATCCAATCAACGATTGGAGGTCAGATCTGGAATCACGATGACGAGATGACCCTCCGGTGTCGACACGTGTAATCGTCCGACGTACCATAGCGATGGCGCGTGAAGCCCACCCGCGTACGTCAACTAGGCGCATGTGGAAGTATCCGCAACAGTCTCAAAAAACAGTTTGTTCATCTTGACATTTCGGATTTTTCTATGGACTTACATTTATGTTTGGTACAGTTTTGGACATTTTTCGGTGGTTGAACGTGGCAGTTTCTTAAAAACTATTTTTGGAGCACTTCCAACGGAATTTTGAATTTCGGACCAAAAGTAAGTTTGTTCTAAATTAAATTTCAAACTCATTGACGGTTTCGATTTATTCATATGAGCAATATATTAAAATATGGATGATTTTGCCCTTGATAATTCATTAAAGTATATTAATCGTGGTTTAACGTATTTGATCAATCGTGATTACTGATCTTATGATAAGTGTTAACAGAATATATATTCTCAATTATTTAGCACTACTATGTGACCAATAAGTTAAATTAAAAAAAAGGTTTAAACAAGGTAAAAGTAAAATAATTATTACTATGCCGTGATGCATTGAGTTATTATAGATTGGATTTATATCTTGACTAAATATGACTCATTATCGTAACAGACTGGACTATTATAAATATCTTGACTGGATTTGTAGATATGACTTACTCACTTATAAAAAGTAATTATTTCATTATGTTTGACACCACCTATATAGTTGGTTCTACCAGTTTTAATTATATTACGTTACCACCTATATGGTTGGTTTTATCAATTTTAAATATACATATTATGTTATGATCAATATGGTTGGTTCTACTGATTTTATATATTTCTGCTCTTATAAATTTGATATTATTGTTATTTGATATTCGACAAATAGTACTAGAAGTTACTATTACCAAAAGTTAGATAATATTTTAGGGAAAAATACACAAACAAGGTGTTGGTAATACACAATTTCAAACCTAAAGAAATAAGTTTAAAATTGCACACATCAGGTGTTAATTAATATATTACAAAAACCCACCCCACCCAGTTCAATTCAAACCTTTCGTAAGAAGGCTGCAACTCCCCGTCATATCATCGACACCACCACCAAAACCTCATGTTCTGTCGTCATGCCACCACCACCTCCACCTCCACCTCCTTTTCTGTCGGCATGTCACCACCACCACCACCACAACCTCCACCATCTCCATGTTCTGTCACTATTACATCATCACTAATACAATCATCGCCACCACCATCATCTCCGACGTATCTCCATTGCCGCCGCCGCCACCTCCAGCCACCACCATCTTAGACTTATCACCGCCACTTTTTGAAGATAACACAAAGATGAGAGAACTGATTTTGAAGATCAATAAAAAATAAAAAAGGTAACTTTCATATTGTTGTTGACCAGATTTCTTGATTCTATAACCTCCTGAGATTAATATGTGACCATCAGTGACTTGTAACATATGAATTGTAACATGTGAACTTAAATATGTTACTCTTCATCTATGCACAAAGATGTGACCGTAACCTGAACATTTGCATTTGAAGTGTGACATGTGAATTTGATATGTGACCTATATATATGACTAGTGACTTGAATTACTGTGGCTTAAAACGTATAATTTTTGACATGTGACTTCAAAGTGACACATGTGACTTGAGGTATGATTTGTGACTTAAATATGTGACTTGAAAATGGGACATGTGACTTGAATATGTGATCTGTGAACCATGATTCGTGACCTGTGACCAATGTTCTAAAAGGCGTATTGCGATGCGAGGCGGGGAGGTCGAGAATCAAGAATTACAAGTTTAGGCGTACAAATGCGAAGAATAGGCGTCATAATGTGTTTTGTATTATTAATATTATTTTAATTATTTAAGACATTAAATAGATTTTGTTTTATAAAAGTTATATTTTTTTCACATAAAAACTATTAAATTTTAGAATTACTAATTAAATTATTTTATACAAATATTTGGAGATTTGAATAAATAAAAGAGAATGTAAAAAAAAAATCAAAATAGAATGACTTTCTAGAAAGAAAAAAAAAAGAAAAGAAAAGCAATACAAATAATAAAAAATGTATAAATCCAGAGTTGGCATTAAAGACATGAACCCGAGACTCATAAGCTTTGCAAGGTGCACAACTTCCAACTGGGCTAGCCACCAACTTGTGTTCAAAAGTCTAACTTAAATAATAATATAAAATAAATAAAAATGAAAGTGTTGCAATCCCACATCGGATGGAAAAACTTCAACGGACACCCAATGCATCTATATAAGGGGCTTTTGGCTTTGCTTCTAAATTTCAAAGCCTAGCACCTAAAAATGGTTGCTAGACATTGAATATATATATATATATATATATATATATATATATATATATATATAAAACCCAGTTCTATTTCCATTTAAGCAGTTGAACCGGACAAATAATTGGTTTATAATTGGTTGAACTACTTTAATACTAGATAAACCGTTTTTTTGAACCAAAAAGTAACGGTTTAACCGGTTTTTTATCAGTTTGGACCGGTTTTTTTGCTCAAAACGCATTTTTACACGCGTTAGCCCTTGCAACGCGTTTTGTGGGCGCGTCACGCGTTGTCACGCCTACGCTACGTGTTTTCCCGCATTTTTGAACACTTCCTGTGACTTGTTGAAATTGATATGTAACCTATGAATTAAAACTTGTGACTTATTTGTTGTGACTTAAAATATCCGTGAGTATTAGGTGCATTTTTATACACTTTTTATGCCTTTAAATTAACAATTTTTGGAATATCTTAAGCAAATATCTACTAATCTATACATATTTTGTGTTTAAATATGTTAATATCCAAATTTGAGGTCAGAAATCACAAAATGAGTGCAAAATATGCTGAAATTAGAAGTTTGGGGACCATTTTGTCACTTTCGAAAAGTTATGGACAGTTGACCAATTAACCCAGGGACCAGATTTCAAAATTCCAAAAGTTGAAGGACCTCAAGTGCAATTTTTGAAGGACCTATTGGAAAGGAATCTGAAAATATGGGGACTACATTGATCGGCATTGAAAAATGGAGGACTAGATGACAATTCTATGAAGGACCAAGCTGCAAGAAGCACCAAGCCAACCACGCATTCGTTTGGTCCAAATCGAGTCGAGTGTGCGGACCACGGCTCAAATCAGACCAGATCCAAAATGGCTCGCGGAATTTCTCGCCACGCAATTGCGCTGTATAAAAAATCAAAAACAATTCTAGGGTGGACCGGGTCAACCTGGTCGACCCGGTTCGGCCCAATTTACTGTACTATGCGGATTTTAAGGTTTTTTGGTGATTTTTGGGGTATTATAATTTATAAATACCAAAATTTGATTTTCAACTAGGGTATGTAAGTTTATGCCTTTTTTTCTATTTTCTCTTGTATTTTTTCTCTTAACCTCGTCTCTTTAATGCAATTATTAACTAATGTTTTAGTAATCTTCTTCCACATTTCATCCTCTTGTTGTTGTTTAAGCTTTTGATTTTTGGTATTTTCTCAAATTTCAACTATAAATACCATATATTTTGAGTGTCTTTAATGTTTTATGCTTGGGTTATTGAAGACATTAATGGTTAATGGAGAAATTTGATTCAAAGTGAAGGAATCTTAGATTTTTTTCACTTCAAGAACTTAACAAAAAGGGGGGTTTTCTTTTTTATCTTGTTTTTAATCTTTATTTAGATTATTGTTGATATATTTATGTTATTTGTCAAATGTTGTTATTTTATTATGGATTAATGTTATTGTGTTGGAATGTTCGATTAGTTTAATGTTATTTAAGCATTTTAGGTTATTTATGGATTATGGGTATTTATGTTTATACTTTCATGATTAGGAATATAGTTTTATGTTTATGTAATCTTCAAATGTTGTTAATATTTTGTTTTGTCATTACAAGTTATTACAAATGTTAGGTAAAATTTATAATTTCCCATGTAATTTGGTTAATTCATTAACTATCTCTAATTGATTTTTGAAAGAAGAAATTAGTGTAGTTATGAAAACTAAATTTATCTTGTCTTATGTTTTCTAACTTATTTTAATCACCAAGTTCTTGTTGTCATTAATTTACTTTGGATAATTAGTTTTAATTCTAACTTTTACATATTATTATCTATTTGCTTTAGTTAACTAGTTTTCATATCGCCATGTTTTTTTATTTATGTCACTTAATTAGGAATTCACCACCAAACCAAACTTTTATGTCACTTGACTTTTCTTTTAAAATGAAATCAACAAGTTTAGTTACAAATCATCAATCCTCGTGGGTACGATAACCTGGACTTTTCGAGTCCACTTTACTACTTGAACGCGAATCGTGTACTTGCGGTACATAGTTTTAGCGAACATTGAACTCAAAAGTGCAACATATGACCTGAGATATGACTTGTAACATATGAATTGTGTGACCTTTGAAATCAAATCTGTAAATCTTGACATGTGACCTAAATGTGATATTTGACCAATGTAATGTGACTCACTGACCTGAACATATGACATGTAACCTATTGAACATATGAAGTGTGACCTGAAATATGGAGTGTGTGACCTATAATATGCTGTGATTGAATAAATATTGATATGTGACCTATGTAATGTGATCTATCATCTGAAGTGTGACCTATGACTTGAACATATGACATGTGACTTGATGAACTGTAAAGTGTGACGTGATTATATAAATGATTTCTAACATGTGAAGTGTGTTATGTGACTTGAAATATGAAGTGATATCTATGAAATGTCTTGGATGAATTGTGATCTGTAATTTATATATTATGACCTACGATCTATGATGGTGTGTCACGTGAATTGAATATATATAACATGTGACTTGAATGTGATATGTGACCTATGTCTCGAACATGTGACCTGACCCTAGTTGAATTCGTAATAAACATCATTCGACATATGACTTGAATATGTAAACTGCGAACCATGACTTGAATATGTAAACCGCGAACCATGACTTGAATATGTGACCCGTGACATGTGACTTAAACTTGCGACCTGTGACTCGTATGTGTGACCCCTATTGAACTTATACCCACGGCTGAAACTCAAACATTTGGACAGGAAACCACTCACTCATCCACCACTAACACCATCCACTGTGAATATACAACTTCTGCCAACACCAGAAACTCAGCACCACCGTCACCACCACCGAAAAGACACAACACCACCGAACCACTACCATCCCCTGCCCCCAACAAACCCACACACGACAATCTTTCTAAGGAATCAGAAGGCAAGAAATGCAACAATGAAATTTGTAAATTCACCTTCCACCATAAGCATGCTACACCACCACCGTAAACGCACTACACCACCACCACCACCACCAAAAAACAGATATACACTACTGCCAATTGGACTCCGATTATAAGGTTGAGTTCAACATCTTGATGGTGTCTATGCACAACCAACACCATTTACTGACTACACCTCATCCCACTTAACGCTGACAACACCAGTCTGCACCACAACTATGCCACCATCGCACCCCCACAACCCATTGCAACTCCCCTACCACCCAACCACCAACACCACCTCCACTGCCCAACTACCCAATCCTCCATCTCCATAATTGCCGCCTACACCCCACCACATCGCTAAGCCTAGTTACCAGTAACTTCAGACCAGGGAGATGTTCGATTAACCTTTAGATAGGAGACATCAGACGACGAAAGAGCGCAGACCGTCGTGCGATGTCACCGATCTAAAGGTCAAGCTCACCACCTTCAGAGGCACACCTCATGCAAGCGCCACCACTTCCCCATCTCCAAAATGATCTGACGTGGTCGTGAGATCACCGAAATCGCTCGAAACCATTGGGTGGAGTTGAACTTGTAGCAGATGTGATGGTCTGAAGATAGTTTGCCGGTGAAGATTTCGGGTCGTCTGAGATTTGAAAGAGATAGGTTGTCTGAGCTTGGAGCTTAGTTTGAGAGAGAGAGAGAGAGAGAGAGAGAGAGAGAGAGAGAGAGAGAGAGAGAGAGAGAGAGAGATGGGTCGTATGAGATTTGAAAGTGAGTGAGAGTAGGATTGGGGGATGGTAGGTTGGGTAATATTATTATGATTTTAAAAATTCTATTAAGCACCTGATTTGTGTATATTTTATTAAATTTATGTGAAAGTAAAATTGGGGCAAACATATACTTGTTATGGTGTAATTACCACTTTAATTTTTTCTTTTTTCTGTAAATTTTTTTAATAAAGAAAATTGAAGGAAAACATAACAAAGTAATGAGAAGTAATTAGCATATTTAAAGAAATCAAACTAACAACTAATTAGATGAAAGAAGTAAAGATCTTGAACAAAAGAAGTGAAGAACTTAGGAATAAGAGAACGCAATTACGCAAGAGATGGAGTGCGTGGATATACTTGGTAGAATAAGAGAAATATGTTTATAAATTGTGACTTGTGTTTGTACCTTTTGAAGACTGGTTTTTATTTCTTTTATTATTATTTTTTAATGCAACAAACAAGTATTTGGGTTGGGTGTGAATCTTATAGAAAAATTCACACTCGACCCATACCCATGAAAAATTCACACCCGACACATACCCATGTCGGATTTTCAAATTTACCTTCATATCTAACTAACAAACCCATTTAATCAGATAATCTCCACCCATTTGTATCGAATCTTCAACGAATATTGAACTCATGAGTATTATTGCCAGAAATCGTTGGTGGTAAAAATTGTAACCATCTATTTAATTTTCTTGTGTTGATGTAATTATTGTTGGTGGTGATGTGGAGAGGGTGACAATAAATGAATCCATAAAAATATTATATGTTGCCCATATATGTATATATATATATATTCACATATATGAATGATTCAATGTAAGAAAATTTTGACTCTTTTCAACAAAAGCAAAAGGAAAGTTTTTTTATACCATCGAATAAAAAAATAAAGAACCGAAATTAAGAATAAAAAACCACAAGCCAAGAGGATCTTGGATCGATAAATCGAATTCATGGTATCGTTCTTCCTGATACTGATTACCATAAAAATGAATAGAAAATAGATCGATTTGATATAAAAAACATTTTATAATATCTCAGGAGCTAATGAAACAATTTTAGTAAAATTTAATTGTCTCAATTCCCAGGATAAGATGGTGTAAAAGGTATATGCTATAACACCGCCTACGTTGTATGTAATAGCATAGCCTCCATCAACTCAATGGCATCAATATGATGGTGGATGCAATAAGAAAATGGAATTCTAGCAAAAGTATATATTGTTTGAATGCCACAGTAACGATTACCTTGAAGTGGTCCAACCCCGTTTTTCCTATGTAAATCCCCACTATGTTTCATCAAAGCTTAAACACTGAAGGCGACAATAGAAAAATAGAGGTTTGGGAGCAGAGAGAGAGAGAGATGATATCATGTTTGAACACTATAAATAGTATGTACACATACACCACTGAATTGTTGGTACTGGGAACAGTCAATAATCAATACAGATAGATGGTAACCAAGCACAACGATTCAAAAGATCTGTTTACATGACAGGATAAACAAGACATATACGCCAGAATGAAAATGGAAAATGCATATTGTGTAAAGAAATCATCGGAAATGAGATGTACGAATTTCCCCTCCCAACTAATTTGCACTTATGATTTCACATCCTTGAGTACTCCCCCCTTCTCAAGTTCACCAACTAGGTCCCTCAGAGCAGGAACCTTCATGGCAAGAGTCCTATACAATCTAGAGAACCGAGCTCGGGTTCCATCAGCAGTCCTTGCAAGAGCAAGTAAACTTAGAGCCTCAGGGAGTTGCGAGAATACCTCTTTCATCTCCTCCAGGCTCATATTTTCCAGAACGGTTGGTCTTGGAACTACCATAACAATTTCCCCACCTTTAGGCTCCTGAACCCGTGCATCAGCTTTGATGACCAATTCAGAATTTGAGTTGGCTCCACATTTGATGATGAATGGAGTTGTTGAACCTGTGTTGAACTGTAAAACATTCCACTGTGCCACATCGGTATCAGCACCATATGTCGGGTCTCCAGAAAGTTTGTGAGCATGTGCAATGTCATGAAGCTGGTCATCCTCTTCAGAAGTTGACTGCATCACAACAAGAATATCAGATGTGTAGCAGTGAGAATCTATTAAAAATTTAGCCAACACTCTAGGCATTAAGACCAGCATATTACTCCAACATATACACCATATTGACAGATCCTCTATTGAACAAAAAGAAAAGAACGTCCCTCCAATTTCCTAAACAAAGTAACTTGGGGATAGCAGAAACATAAGCAAACATCTTTCGTATAAAAATGGGGTTCTGAATGCCCAATAATTTCCTCACTGCATTAATTTATTGAATTTCATAGCATTTTGATAAATTGTAAAGGTTGGAACATCTATGATCAACTCAATCATGGGACAACCTAAGTTAAATAAAAAAACCCACGGAGTAAGTTTGGAGCAGAGAAGATTATAACTTCTCCAATTCGCATCTTCAAAGATAATAAACATCAGCACTCCTTACCAATAGGATTGACAACTACAGGATCCCACTTTCTCAAAATATATGGCTCTACCTACCTAACCGAATGCCAATTGAGTTGGACAAGTGACAAACTTAATTCTTGTAGTTTACATTACCTCAATGGCATGTCTAGCTTCAGCAATATGCCTCTGTGCACAAGGATGATCAATGTCAAGCAAAGATGGCATCCTTTCAGCAAGTTCATCAAGAGAGTCAATCATT
Organism: Ligustrum vulgare; assembly: GCA_963555705.1. Taxonomy (NCBI): domain Eukaryota; kingdom Viridiplantae; phylum Streptophyta; class Magnoliopsida; order Lamiales; family Oleaceae; genus Ligustrum; species Ligustrum vulgare. The sequence continues at coordinate 45,676,319 of OY743173.1, read as the reverse complement.
GATTTCTTCTTACTCTTACTGAGAACCTTGGCTGAGCTTTGCTTCATTATATCCTGTTAAAGTATTAAAATTAAAGGACATTTCATTTACTTGTCACCTGGTCCACATAAAACCTGCTTTTCAGCAATTACATAGAATCATAGAGAAAGGTGAAAACCTTGGCTTGCTTCAGTATGGAATCTAAGGAAATTAATGATGCCAGTCTTGCATCCTCAGCAGCAGTAGAAGGATTTCGAATGGGTGAAGCACCATCTTCCAAGTTCAACATTGCAGCATCACTTCTCATTTGTTGCAAAATCTGATTATCGAAACAAAAGTGCCACAGTGTGCCAAGTAAATAATTTAATCATGATCATATGATTCACATTTTGCAACCATCTCTCAGATTACAAACTGTGCATTAGCAACATAATATAGTTTGATCCAGTCATATATTACAACAGGCAATTGCTCATTATTACTCTATGATAACTTGTGTTAAGTTGGTATTTTCTATTTTCCTACGGATTTGTAATTTGGTAAATTTAATTTAATTACTAAATATCTTTTGTTTAGTAATTTATTAAGTTTAATTAAATTACTAGTTGTTTACTTGGACTTGAGTTTGTATTTATCTCGTATTCTAAATGATATTGATTTATTACTTAAAGATAATTATAAACTTGCTATACTTACTTATCTCTTATTAATTATGATAAAGGTTTATGTATGAGATAATGTTTTAACTTGGCCAATATTCTTGTAGGCCAAAAATTCTAGGATATTATTTCTTAGAGTTCAAGTTTGTTTCCATCACTTAGTTGATAAGTGATTCATTTTTGGTAGGATTGTTTTTAATAATTATCTTACCTTATCTCTATTTATTTGCAATTATCTTTGATTTTACAGGAAATAGAGATTTTGCAAAACAAGGATTCTTGGCAAACAAGAAACTCTTGTGTGCATAAATAGAGAAAACTCGAGACGTTTTCTTCAAGCTTTGGGAGCTGAAAATTTAAAGTGAGCAAGAACAATACAAGGCTTTTTTTTTTGGCAACTTCTCCATTGCATGAACATCTTAAAGACTCAGAGCTTATTCATTCATGCAAAAACCAATCTTCAAAGGACAAATCTAAAAAGTTCTCCAGGAGAAGTCTCAATCACTAAAGTAAGAAAAGATCTTCAGGCAACAAAGATCAAACGAGAGGTTTGAATCAAGATCGAACGAGAGTTTGAATTTGCTGAAGTATTGTGCAGTGTCAAGTGAAGCTACTGAAGAGTGGTGGGACGCCAACTCATGGGGTGTGATAAATTTATGTGTAAATTTGTCTTGTTTCATTGAATTGTGTAACATCCTTTTCTTATTAGTAATTGATTTTTGTCCGCAGGGTGCGAGCACGTGGATTTTCCCTGAAAATGTTTTTCCCACGCTAAGCTCAAATATTGTGTTTCAATTGCTTTACAATTCTGCATCGCGTAATAATTTTGTTCACGATTTATTATCCAGACGAATCTGTGATAACTAGATTCATTTGGATGTGTGCTAAGCAAGACTTCACATGCTTCTATTTATACTTTACTGTTCTGACAAAACTACAATAGCCAGATTCATCTAACTAATAACAGAATAGAAAAAGGGTAAAGTTTAATCTGATTAATTGAGATCTAATTGTATTTTCCATCTAAATTAGACAACTATAAACTTTCACTCTAGATCCTAAAACAGCCATAAATCCCTTTTATATAGATAGTCCGACTATATTAGTAGCATTCAAAGGATGGAGCTACTATTTATTCCCTAACATAATATTTTTACAGAAAAGGACGGTCAACTCAAGCAATCAATCAACAATATCAGTCACGATGGCCTCATAGTACAAATGGATAGTTTCCATGCATGGTATTAATTGACTGTACTTTTCTAACCAGCAAACTGAAATTAGAAGACCATAAGAGAAATTTCTTTCTTTCCCTCGAGCCATTTCATGTTTATGCTGCTTATGACATCAACTAATCTTGTACGGTACCTTTTGCAGTCAAAGACATTTCCGACAATACAATGCACTTAAATTTTTTTTAGCATAATCAAAGCTAATAAGTCACTAGTATCAATTTAAAGCCATGTGTCCACAGCTTATGCAAGTTCGCTCCCATCCCAAGCAAGCACAAACTTCTTATGGTGCTGTTCTACTACAAAAAACATTTTTCATTCTAAACAGAATGAAACTTGTCTGGTCCACCAAAATCAATTGATCAAATGCCTTCGCCTTTTCAGGAACTATAACATGCAATTCTTTTTCTTTCACTAGTACAGTTTCCAGTAGCAGCAAAAACGGTAGCAAATTGAAACAACACCAGAAACTGAAACGTGTAATATGCTGGGCTAAAATGCTAAAGAATAAATTTCTAGTCCTTTCTATAGGCTGGGGTTCTATGGAAATAAGAAAAGCTCTTCCAATAAGGTATGAATATATGGTCCTTGATAAAAGTCTAACTCCACCCTCTAAATGGCCTAGTCAACTATGTATCAAATGCTATACTGAATCATCTTTTCAAGCTGAAGAACAAGTGTTGGTAAATTGGAAGGGTGCAGAAGCTCAGCATAGATGAATTTCAGCATCTCACGTGTACTTGAGATGCTCCTAACCTATGAAATTAAAACCTCTTGAACTTGAAGATTGAACATTAACAGGACCTGGGAATTCCACATACAAAATGGCTGTTTCAACCAATAGAACTTTCCCAGGCAGTCAATTACTTCTTTTAGCCTTTACTTCTTTGAAACATAACGGTATACATCAAAGTCCTTCTCAAAGGAACTTTTGTTCGATTATGTTGCTATAAAATAGTAAAAGCAACTAATTATCGACTTATTTCTTAAAATCCGTGTTTAGAAAATCGGAAACCGGTTCGAACCGGAAAGGCAACAGATCAAGGATCAGAAGGTCTGACCAGCTTGAAACCTCTTTTTCTGGCCGATATTTTGGCCGGACCGGTTCCCCGTTTTCCCTGCCGAACCGGTCTGGATTTCTAAACATATTTTAAAACATTCAAAAACCAGTAATTTCTATCAAAAAAATAAAATTACATACAAAGAACAGTGGGGGAAGAGATTAAATATTTTATATGTAAATACGTCTTATTAAAGAAATAATTAAAAAACAATTAGCCAACAGTTTGACTATTGAACAAGGGAAAATTTAGGATGGACAGTCATTATTTTCAGTACTCTAAATCAGTTTCTTTTACTTGGGAAGCATGGTGATTTATAAAAGTATAAGTAGAAATTTGAGATCCACAAACAACAAAAAAAAGTCAATAGTTAGTTTTGTCTTTTTACATGGACAGACACAAGACGGAGAAAAGGAGGGTGAATAAGCAAAAGCAAAGAAGGCTGTAAGACTGTAACGCTGACCTTCCGTCTCTTGTGATCTACAGACTCCAGAGCTCCACGTAGCTTAGCTACTTGTGCAGATTCTTCTGCCACTTCGGTTGCCAAGGTACCTGAAATATCCTGATAAAGACAAGCATAATATTTGTTATACTATAGAAGTATAATGGCAGAAAGTAGTCTACAGAAGCTTAACTAAACATTGCCTTTAGCTTTTTAAGGAAAAATAAGCAGCAAATGAAGATTTCAAATCTTTAGATAACCTTGTTCAGAGTATTTAAAGAAACTGTGGAAATATGGGATGGGATTATGATTTGTAATTAAGGGCCTAGATTAGAGGGATTCTGTCAGGACAGCTTTCTATTTTTATGGATGAGAGAATCTCTCCTAATTAGTGACAGTTTCCTTCTTTAGTGCCTAGAGATAGTGATTGTACATTTAGCAAAGAGCAATTAAAGGCACTACAGAAAATGTTCTGACAGACTCTTCAATCCGCTGGAACAATTATTGGTACCGCATCTGTAGCCCAGAAAGGTATTTTTTTCCCATGCCCTAAATGTTTGACAGGAAAATCACACTACATGGATAGTGGACTCAGGAGCTTCAGATCACATGAAAAGGGAATCTATGTTTTTCATGAATATACTCCTTTCCACAACAATTCCTCAGTTCGAATTGTCGATGGAACCCTTTCTAGGGTAGTAGGCACCGGTTCAGTTATTATTTCCAAGGATATTACTCTTTACTCTGTGCTCTATGTTGGATTGCAACTTATTGTCTATAAGTAGACTAACACAGGTTCTTAATTGTGTTAACTAAATTCCTGTCACACGTGAGGCCTTGGACTCTGGGAAGAGGATTGGCAATGCTGAGGTGAGAGCTGAGGAGATTCGAAGGCTACCAATGAAAACTGCTTGTGTAGTTTCCAACCCTAGTACCAAGACGGATAGTGCTATTATGTTATGGCACTATTGATTAGGTCACCCAATTTTTTTTTGTATCTTGAAAAACTATATCCATCATTATTCAATAAAAAATCCAGAAATCTCCAATGCGAAATATGTCAATTGTCCAAACATACTCGCAATTCCTATTCCATTCAACCATACAAATCATCTCATCCATTTTATTTGGTTCATAGTGATGCTTAGGGGCCTCTAGAATCAACAGCATTACAGGTTCTAGATGGTTTGTCATCTCTGTTGATGATCATACTCGAGTGGCTTGGGTATTCCTCATGAAGGAAAAATCATAAGTGAACAAAATATTTGAAAACTTAAACAACATGGTCCAGATGTAATTTCAGGCAAAAATTCAAGTCCTTCGAACAGGTAAAATGCTCGAAAATACTATCATAAAATTATTGGGTCATATCTTCTGGAGAATGGCATCGTAAATCAAAGCTCGTGCATTGATACTCCACAGCAAAATGGAGTTTCGAAAAGGAAAAATAGACATTTGATGGAAGTTGCACGATCACTCATGATTGCTTCAAAGGTGCCTAAACAATTTTGGGGTGAAGCCATACTCACAACAACCTTCTTGATCAACTGAATACCTTCTAGAATTCTCATATCTAAAACCCCTAGTCAAATCCACCGCGCAGCATATCCATCCACTCGAATAATCCCATCTATCCCAGTCAAAATGTTGGTTGTACTGACTTCGTTCACGTCCACAAGTCCCAACGTAGTAAACTTGACCCGAAAGCCACTAAATGCTTCTTTCTAGGGTACTCACCAAACCAAAACGGATACAAGTGCCACTCTCCTACAACCAAGAAATTCTACACTTCTATGGATGTCACTTTCTTCAAAAACCAACATTTCTACCCCCAAAACTTCAATTCGAGGAGAGAAATGGTCCACACATGAATTCCGATTTTGGGAAACCGAAATCATCACTACTTCTCCTTTGAGTTATCACTGCCTCCACAAACAGTTTGTACTCTTCCTGTTCCTGAAATCGTTACTCTTCATGTCCCCGAAAACAATATATTCATGTCCCTGAAAACAATTCCTCGAATGTCCCTTCTATCACTCCTGAGTCAACTATACGAGGCAGTAAAGAGATCATGGTTTATTTCGGAAAAAAAAAAATTAAAGATAAAACCTAAGACACCTCCTCAAAAGGAGCAAGAAGACGGCACTCCACCTGAGCAGATCCAAGAATTGGACCAGGACCCAAGCAACCCAAACTCACAACCAGGTAACACAATTTATGATCTAGATTCCGATAATGACCTTGATGATCTAGATCAACCCATTGCTTTATGGAAAGGTTTAAGATGTTGCACTAAGCTTCCAATCAGTAATCATGTATCTAATGGGAAGCTTTCACAGAACTTCCAAGTGTTCATCACTTCCCTTGAAGGCAATCATATCCCATCTAACATCCAAGAAGCACTTCAACAACCTGAATGGAAGACTGCTATTCAGGAAGAAATACAAGCCTTGGAGAAAAATGGGACACGGGAAATCTCAGAACTACCAGAGAGTAACAGGCCTATTGGATGCAAGTGGATATTCATCATGAAGTAAAATTCGGATGGAAGTATAAACAGGTTCAAAGCTTGACTAGTAGCAAAAGGATTTACTCAATCCTATGACATTGATTATGAAGAAACATTTGCACATATAGCGAAGCTAACTCCATTTTTAGTATTACTGTCAGTTGTAGAAAATTTGGACTGGAATCTGCACCAACTTGATGTCAAAAATGCATTTCTCAACGGAGAACTAGAACATGAAGTCTACATGAAGATTCAATCTAGAATGGAAACTCCAAAAAATTTTGGAAAAGTGAGCAAACTAAGAAAGTCCCTGCAAGGTCTGAAACAGACACCTAAGGTCTGGTTTGATCGACTGACCAGAGTTGTAAAAAAGCATGGATTCATCCAATGCCAAGCAGATCACATGTTGTTTGTGAAGCACTCTAAGGAAGGTGAAATGAATCTGTTCATTGTCTACGTTGATGATATTATAATTACCGGAGATGATGAAGAAGGGATAGGGTCAAGGGAATCTCAAGAAGCTGCTAGCAAGAGAATTTGAAATAAAAGATCTTGGACAGCTCAGATACTTTTTTTTGGGCATGGAAGTTGACCGAACTAAGGGAATTGTGGTAACTCAAAGGAAGTATGTCCTTGATCTACTTTAGGAGACTGGGATGCTGGGTTGTCAGCCAGTGGACAAGCCTATGGATCCTAATGGTAAGATTGATAAAGATGATGACAGTCCTCCAACTGATAGAGCCATGTACCATAGATTAGTCAACTCACATATGGCCCATATTGGTTTTGCTGTGAGCATGGTAAGCCACTACATGAACAACCCCACTGAGAGACACATGGAAGCTGCATGCAGAATTTTACAGTACCTCAAAAGGATCCCAGGTAGAGGTACTTCAAGAAAATCTCAAGTAGAGAAGTTGAGCTAGTCAATGATGTTGATTGGGCAGGAATCTTGACAGATCGAAAGTCAACTACTGAGTATTGTTCCT
>OY743173.1:43521948-43681948 GCA_963555705.1 Ligustrum vulgare | reverse complement strand
CTAAAGCAACCAATTCAGCTATACTGTGACAACAAAGCAGCATGTGATATAGCCCATAATCCAGTTCAACATGACCGTACAAAGCACGTCGAGGTAGATAGGTTCTTTATTAAGGAGAAATTGGATGAAAAAGTTGTGGAATTACCAAATATTCGATCGGAAGATCAGTTAGCTGATATCCTAACCAAAGGGGTATCCAATCGGGTGTTCTCAAAATTCTTAGACAAGTTGGGCATGGGTGACATCTATGCACCAACTTGAGGGGGAGTGTTGAGATTGTCAACGATTTGTAAAAATAATAAATTGATTATTTCCTTAGATAGAAGATTATCTATGCAGATTTCTAGGAATTTAATTAGGTTTCTACCCCTATTTAAACTTTGTATTTCGTTACTCTAAAAGAATAACAAAACATCAGTTCATCTTCCTTGTTATTAGAGAATTACTGTGTTGATAATTCCTGTCAAACGATAACTGAATTCAAAGCATAAGTAGATACTAGGTCATCATTCACATATCTTCCACATGAGACGTATGAACATGTTATTGATGAGGTTCTCCTCTTCTCCCTTAAAATTTTACACTTCAATTCATTTTATATCTCTATCTAATTTCACTTTTCTATCATGTTCCTCATGATATTTATCACATTTATATTCATTACAGTTTGACAAACAAGTTAATGCTTTCTACATATTCGAAACTGGGACACATGGCACCACATTTAGCTTGTGTCTCGTGTCTTGGGATCAAAAGAAAAAACTATACACATTGCACATGCTTTCATCTTCTCCTAGTTAAGCAATGAGGTCAAATCTAGAGTTTGAAATTCAAGAGGTCATAGAAGAGTCGCTATAACTTATTCGACTAATCTACTTAACTAACTAGGAACTATGTGATATTCAGCAATGCTTTAAGCAATCAAACTCACATCTGTGCAAGCTTTTGACTTAATACTTTAACTTTTTTGTTTTTGTCTATTTATTTTATTGAAATGAGGGTGATCAACATAGAATATCTTTTTATATTGAACTAGTATCATGCAAAGCATCAGTTAACGTCGGTTTATTAGCTACTGCACATAGTTTACTGATACTCTATCTCGCTTAGGAAATATTTCCAGCAAAATTTTGACACTATGCTATCTTCAAGTAACCATGCCAGAAAACCAAGGAGGTGACTTTCTATGATTTGTTTATTTTAATTCCATCATCATTATTTGAAATGTTAAGTGCATTTTGAAATCTTTCGTCTGACGTTGATTAGCCAATCGAGTCCCTGAGTATGCCATCTTTTATTCTCTATGTGTGTGTGTGTTCTCAGTTGAGCATTTTGTTTTATGTGCGGTTCCTACTTCCTACATTATCATCAGGGACTTTATTGGTGTTCAACAAGCATAGCATTGAGTGTTGTTCCTTTTGTGGGCTAATTACTTTATTTGCAGAAAAAAAAAAAGCTTACCTTTCTAGGAAAGCAAGTCTTTGTGCTTTTGAAGAAATTTCTCTTAAGCACAACCAAATTTGTTGTCAACATCTTTCCTTCGCAGTTCCATAATTGTAGCGACCCGGAATTTTCGTTTCTTTCTAAATAAAATATTTTTAGAACTTTAAATGCGCGTCGCTACGACTTTTCCATTTAATTTAAAGAAGTGTCCGTATAGCCAAATTATGAATGAAATTAAATTAATTTTCATCGTATTTAAATTTCCGAATTTTATTCAAAATATTCCAATGTCACCATTTTAAATCTTAATTCAAATTTTAATGATTTTTAAAGTCCAAGATCAAAATTTTATTCTTATTATCATTCAATCGAAGTTCATCCGAGTCACAGTGTATCTTGTCTCAATCTTGGTACCAGTCAATTAGCAATTTATCTTCCTTCTTTTCCAAATTTCCTCCCTATATTTTCCTTTTCAGTTGATCCTCACTTCCATAGGCAGCACCATTTTTCCCGCAATTAAAGTTCAGTCTTTGCTTTCCATTTTAAACCACAATCAATCGATTCAATCCATAAATTATACGTCCATCATTCCATCCCTCACATTCACGAACCAACCTAGCAACTTTGGGTATGAATCTTCCTCTCCCTCAAATTTCTTCAACTCATTTTTACACTGGAAAATTCACATTGATGCTAAAACCTCAATTTCTAGCACCAAAAACATGTTGATATCACACAATCCTATGCCTCAAACCTCCAATTGAAACCCACGTATGGATAGTAGAACATCAGTTTCTACCCATCAATACTTTGAAGATCCCATCACCAAGCCACACACAATACTTTCAAAATAAGCCAATTTCGAACCCTGTTGCTGACTGCAGATCGCCAATCCACCATGCTCCTTCACCATTAACACCAAGCACCTCCACTTCCGGCTGGAATTCAACAACCAGCCGAACCCTGTTTCACAACCGCTCAAAATCGATTCAAATCACCTCCAATTCAACCACAACAAATTTATAGCCAACTGCAATTTCCACAACCCTTCCGCAGCCAACCACCAAGAAACCACCCCTCGAAGCCGCCCCTGCCCAACTCTCAAATCCAAGCCAAATCCCCAAAATCAAACCCAAAACCGAATTAAAAACGTTACCCATAACCTACCTCAACCCTTACCGAAGTTTTCGTCGCCGGAAAGCCACGAACACCAAGCTTCACAGCCTTGGTCTGGTCTCGGTTTCGCACAACAAACCACCCAAAACATTTCTAATCCCTCACCTAGCACCATACCTACCGCCGCCACGTGCAGGAGGTTCCTTCGCCGTCGTCAACGGTGGCGTGAACCGGAGGAGAGGGACATAGCCCTCTCCGTCTCCGCCTCGATCTCTCTCTCTCTCTAATGCTCTGTGTAATGAAAATAGAGAGAGAGAGAGAGAGAGAGAGAGAGAGAGAGAGAGAGAGAGAGAGAGAGAGAGAGAGAGAGAGAGAGAGAGAGAGAGAGAGAGAGAGGAAATATATAGTTTTAATATTTTAAAAATTTATCTTTGAGCCCAAGTTTTGAGAATATATTCATTTCAATCCCTCTCATTTTAAAAATTGTTATTTCAGCCCGTTTCATTTCCAAATATTTTAATTCAGTTTCAATTAATTCAGTACGTAGAAAATTGGTCCCCGAAGTTCTTAACTCCTACAACTAGCCCCATTATTTTCGAAAAGCCTACTTCAGTCCCTAAATTTTAATTTCAATTCTCTTAAAATTTCATTTAGATCCTTATATTTTATTTTTAGTTACTTTAAATTCAAGTTTCGAAAATACTAACACTAGTACATTAAGAGTCAAAGGCGTCAATTGTAAAGCAGAAAAGGCGTCGGTTGTACAGGAGACGCCTTTAGTGACGACGCTAAAAGTGTATATTTAAGGCGTCGGTTGTAAACCGACGCCTTAAGTTCTTAAAAGGCGTCGGTTGTTACTTTAACAACCGACGCCTTATCTCAACCAAAGGCGTCGGTTGTTATTTTACAACCGACACCTTTAGTTGATAAAAGGCGTCGGTTGTTAACGAAACAACCGACGCCTTTTTAGAACTTAAGGCGTCGGTTTTTAGTTTACAACCGACGCCTTTTAGTATTTTTTTTTTTTCATTTATTTATATTTCCCTCATATACCTATATAAACTAGAATCATGTGCACATAAAAAATTTATCTTCAACAAATATATATAATCGAGGAATGCAGAACAAAACTTAATAAGATAAACAGAATTTCGAATTAATTAATCATGTTTTCACAATATTGTTAAAAAATTTGTACATGTTAAACATAAAATGGGCTCAGTTTACATACACTCTTCGACGAAGTATTTGGCCCATAAATTTCGAACCTCATCAATTTCCTCTGTTGAGTAAAACTCTTGAAATGCCTAAGAATAATTAATAAGAATTAATAATTATTATGTTAATTACACATAAATCGTAATTAAACAATTATCTTCAATAAATTATACCTCGTGTAGAGAAGTAAGTTGAGAATAGACTGTGACTATCTGGAACGTGTTTCTCATAACATAATAGCCACACTCATCTCCTCCAGGTTGCTGAGGACACTGGAATTTGAATATTTAAAATTAAAACTATTATTAATAATCGAATGAAAGTGATATATATTAAACTAATATGAGAATTTGTAGCAATTTATAAAATTCTAGTTTTCATACCGAGATCTTTTTCCAATTTACATTGGATGTTGCCCTTTTGCCTCCTAACGACCAAAAAGCTCGAAATGCCCTAAAGTTTCAATAAATATGAATAAGTTATAAAAATAATAATAAAACTCAAAATTCTTACATAAATTTTGCCAGAGTCTCCCCTATAAATTGAACGTATCCAACCTGTATAGAAACCTATTTATTGAAAATTATCCAAACTATCATAATCACAACACAAGCACATCAATTTCACCTCAAACTCTCTACGATTATTCCATGAAAGTAACCCAACTTATGTATATGAATACACTAAACACAAAAGTTTGAACAATGCAATAATTACTTACACATGCAATAATTACTTTTTATTTATTTTTGGTTCTTCCAAATACTAATTATGGAAGCATATCTCTCCACGTCTATAAATCTTCTCCAAGATCAAATACAACCTATTATTTACAAGTTTTCAAATCTCAATCATAGATTCAGTTCAAAGGTCAAAGAGCACAAATTCAAGAATGTTAAACACATTTTCCATACTAGTCTACTGTTTTTGGGGGTACAGGGAAACATTTGCAATGAATCTACACACAATAAAATGCAATGTGCACTTCAACCTCTATAGCAAAAATTATAATTTCCATATCACACATACTTAAAAAATTAACTAAAATAAATTCCCAGCATCAAAAATCAATAACGTTCATACTACTTTAGACTACTTTATATTGTCAAAATGACATTGTTTGGACAATGACAATTAAGAAATAACAATGCTAACTAAGAAATAAAAATAATAATAATAATAATAATAATCTAAATTGAACGGAATTTATTTTCAACCTTATAAATATAATGACCCCAAAGTACGATGCATGCACGCGACTTGTTGAGAATCAAAGTTGATATGATTAAAGTTTATGGCAAATATTTATGGAATTGATTATTATGATCATAAGATTGGAGTGATTCCCTCCGTTTTATGTTAAATACATACACTCATATAAAGTTGGAAAGAAATGATTGTATACTAGTCCTTATCTTCATTTTTTCTATTTACATCTTAAATATATATTTCATTCAATATCAAAATTTGCCCCACATATCAATTTCGTGAACATGTCAGCTTTAACCTTGGATTGTGATTTTGGCTCGACATTCACTTTTACTACGTACTAACTTCAATGTGACATAAGCTCGAAAAATCTAGCACGATCCTATTGATGGATACCAATGAACACGATCCTATTGATAGATACCAATGAAATGCACGTTTAGTATATATCATTGGATAATATAAATGATTTCTTTTTGGTGAAATATGTTGTTAAAAACTAAAAAGTGACCTAAAAAATCATATTGTTTATAAATGGTTTACCAAATACACTGTTTATATATTTTAGCATCTATTTCGGAACCAATTATAAGCGATTTAATTTGTAATGGATGAAAATGAGTTGTTAAAAATAAAGTTGGATCATTTATTAATTTTGCAAACCAGCCTTTAACGATTTGGACAACCACATGTCTTTGACTCTTTATGTTAAGCCACAGTTTGGTAACTCGTTTATAATTAAGTTTATAAACTATACATTTCTCAAATCACTTTTTAACCACACTATTTTTCCGAATAACTTTTCAATAACATATTTTATTCGAAAACATCATATTCTTTGTCTATAAACAAAATACTTTTACTAAAACTTGGTTGAAATCAATGTGGGACAAACACATTAATTTCATTTCAGTACAGTACTATGAACATATGCAAGAATCTACAGGAAACAATTCATTAATGAATTCCGTTCAATAAAAATCAAGAATAGGCTTAAAGTGGTAAAAAAATCTAACGACCTCTCATTTTCTGTTTTCCTTGTTTTCTACTTCTTGTCAGTCAATTTTCTTGTTCTTTAATCGTGATAAAATACAATTGAAGAAAAAATAATGCTTAATGCAAAACACAATAAACAATTATCAGGATATATCAGAATAAGGCTCACTCTTTTGCTCTAAATCAAAGTTTCTTAAAATGGGTCTTACCGGTGGAAGCGGCGTGTCCCAACCCAGTTACCCAGGTGGAAGCGGCGTGTCCCAGGCGTTGGTGGCGAGACCAAGGTGGTGAAGAATGTGAGGCTGCCAGCGATGAGGTGAGGGCGCGGCTTAGCTCTAGACGAGGCGGCGGGTCTCCAAGATTTTGATTAGAGGTGTAAAGAATATAATTAGGGCTTCAATGGTGATGAAACCGGGGAGTTAAAATGAGGGGATGGCTGGAATGGAGATGAAAACAAGGGGTAAAATGAGTGAAATGGTGGGAGGAGCTGGAATGGAGATGAAAACCGGGGGAAAAATGAGGGGAAATAGGAGGCGCGCGAAAATATAATTTACGTATAGGCGTCGGTTCTGTTAGAAACTGTTAGAAAATCGACGCCTATTAATAAAAGGAGTCGGTTCTTCTTAAGAACCGACGCCTATAAAACTAGTATAGGTGTCGGTTCTTAGGTAAGAACCGACGCCCTTAAGGTGTGCTTCTATTGGCGTCGGTTCTTACCTAAGAACCGACGCCTTTAATTAATTTTTATTTACGACTTTGCCACCGCTTTTTTTACAGGCGTCGTTTTCCAAAGAAAACGACGCTAATTTGTTATATTTTTTTATGTTTTTGTACTAGTGTAATTTAATTAATTTTCTTGGCTAGGCGAATCATTTGGAGATTTAAGAGATTAACGTACTTTCCCGCTCCGATTTCTGAGAACTCGTAAAGTTAAAGGTAGACCCCCCCCCCCCCCCACTAATTGATTTAGACTATAATTGCACGTGATTATGTGGATTTGTGTGATTTTATATGCTTAATTGCATGAGAAAAGAAAAGAATATCTAGTATGAGATAAATTTGAAAATTTATGTTATGCACGTCATAACTTATCTGCTAGCATGAGACAAGAAAAGAATGTGTTCATTTGCACTCGTTTTATGATGCTTATGAATAAGAAAACAATATCACTACATTATTTGCATAGTTACTTGTCCAATTATTTTATAGATTAATTATTGGAGTTGAGTCTACTGAGTATTTCATTTTGAAATGCTCACCCGTTGTTTTAACAAATTTTGCAGATTTCGAAAACGGTGACGAGTGATGGGCAATGGCAACAAATATAAATTTGATATTATTTTTTGAAAGTCGTGAATTTCGAAACAATCATTTCATTTTATCAGGAATTTTCATTTTTAATAAGTTTGTACGAATTATTTTATTTAATCTGGAGTATCGCTAAACTTTTATCCAATAAATGTGATTCTTTAATATTTAATCATTTTCCGCAATAAAGTTTATTCAACAATTTAAAAAAGTGACATTCCCGCGTTTCTCGAAACTCGGGGCGTCAGAATAATGGTCTAATGCATTTGATGGCCTCGAGTTAACGACATACTGCAACTGTGTGGTAGAGTTGTTTTTAAAATCTTAAGAAGCTACAATGTCAGCTGGTGTTGGATTATCCCGATCATCCCTCAACAGCATCCTTGACTTTGGTAGAATTGACTACGCGTCTAGATTTTTCTAAGGAGAGAAGGTCTCGGTTGAAGGAAGAATAGAAATTCCGCTCTAGTCTTTCATGTAGAGGGACACTAAAGATGCCCCGAGGGTGATTCAAATACACAAGTAAATTATATTAGCTATCCATCATTTCTGAAATCAATGATTCCCTCCCATGCCAGTGGTAGTTTGCATACTCTTACTAAGGAAATGGGTCTGTATTATATTTTCCATAAACAGTGGATTGATTACTTGAAGTATGATAATTGTAACAATAATTGCCCCAAGGAAATGTATTAATATTTCAGTTGAATTCGAATATATGTATTTTTGAGTTTTGTTATTTATTGGCATTTGGATTTAATTAGCATGTATTTTCATGTATAGTATTTGGCTTTCATAATTTGAATTTAGTTAGGTTTCACCTAGTATACTAGTAGAATAGGTGTCGGTTGTTGATCAAAAACTTACGCATAAAATCAAGACTTTACGCGTGTCCTCCAAACGCATCGCTTTTACAATCAATGTCTTTTGTCTTTAACAACCAATGCAAATGAGTCTGTGTACTAGTGCTTGATTATTGTATAAATTAAAAATACTACTTATTTAATTGAAGATTTTGAAGTATTTGATTTTCAAGTTTTAAAATTATGTCTTACCAACAAATGAAAGCCAAGTTTCATGAATGGATGAGATTTTAACCTTTGTGAGGTTATCAAATCAATTAAATGTCTTAAAGTCTTGTTATGATAGTATATTACTCTTAATTATTGAAATTGTATAATATTAGTGTTGAATTTTGTAATTTTCACTTGTTTGAATTCTATGTAAATTAAATATATATGCTACGTTTATGAATTGGTATATGAGACAATTATATGGCATTTATATTATGCAAATGTTTATTGTGCAATAGTTGAGCATTTATCTCTTAAAATATGTGAAACCAGTTTTCATAAATAAATAAATAAAATACTTATGTGAAGTATTTATTCTCAATTTTCTTTTAATTATATAGAGATGCAAATTACTTATTTGAAAATTTAAACAATTAGAGACACGTTTACTATTCATAAAATACAATTTTAAAAATTTTAAGAATTGAAAGTCTTGTTCAAAATTGTTATCATCTTATTTATTTCTATTGTATAATCAAATTTGATTATTATTTTGCGAAGGTATGCAAGATGATGATAGAATATTTAGTCTATCTAATTGATATTGGTATCAATGATTGATATCATATGTGAAAAATATTATTACTAATATAGTGTAATAATATGAAACATAAAAGTGAATATCAATTATTGTTGAATATTATGGTTCAAAAGGAGAATAATTCACTTTAAGGAAATTGAGAAGTTTAAAATTTATCCCAAAGTGTGGGTATAACACTCGAGCAAAATTGTAAAATATTTATTGTACTCATTGAGGAGATAACTAAACTATTGTTAAAACAAATTTTGATCATAAAATTAAGATTCTATTTCTTTAAATTGAGTGAAAGAATTACAAAAATAATTTATTTTATCAAGTAAATAAATTGTAATATAAAGTTAGATTCTTTCATTGACTAAAAGAATAATTTTGAGTCTACCCTAAAAGTGCGGAGTAGTACGATTAAACTTTAAAATAATATTATTTTGAAGTCTATAAAGTACAAAAAATAGACTATAGAATATTACAAAATATTTGACAAGTTTCGTCAAATAATTATGAAGTAATCACATTTAAATATTCAAAAGAAGTCTAGACATAAACAAATATAAAATTGAACCAAAGAGTGATTCAATAAATTGTGAAAATTTAAGATAAAACTTGACTTTATATCTTATGTAAAATATAAGAACATAATCGAGCATGATGGGGGTGAAACTCCTAGTAAAGATCCAACAATGATGACAACTCTGCCCGTAATTGCAATATGAGTAATTCATGGGTTCAAAGGGTAACAACAAGTCATTCGATAAGTGAATAGTTTCGACACTTTTTCAAAACATATCTAATTCCATATTAAAAGTGTTGGTTGTTACAATTTGAGTTTAAAACTCTTAAATGAAGTTCAATATTACAAGTATCTCTAAATGTAACAAAGATTTCAGAAGAACTTCACCTATATGATCTTAGAAGCGGTGCCGCTTCAAGGAAAATTCGGAGTTACTTTCTGAAAAGTTAACGAATCTGATGGGCACAAGGTCACTAACGCACTAAAGCTAAAACTTGTGTGGAGCAAAAGACTTAAGTGTTGTGTGTGTGACGTTACTGGTATATAATAAAGGGTCCAAAGTTACGACTACCCGAGATTTTGATAATGCTTTGCGATGTTTACACTAAGGTAAGGTTCGAATCAAAAGATATTTTATTTTATGCATAACACCATTATGAAAAATGAGTTTGTGAGGCTATTTGAACAAGTTGGGGATTGTTGAAAATTCGTTGTTTCCAAAAAATGGTTGTTCAAATATTTGTTAAGATTATGGATGAAAGTACAAAATTAAATCAATGCGAAGAGGGATTGAAAAAAAAAAGGTGAATGAGAAACTTAGCATGCTATTAGGCATTTTGATTGCAAGCCAAACAAAAATTGGAGCAAAATTCAAATTTGTTGTGCCTTGCGATCACAAGGGCTTCTCCGACAAGAACCTTTTGGTGCCTAAGTCGATTTTTTGGCACGAAAAAGTGCCATTTTGTCCAAGTTTTGCGTACTTTCATATATGGTGGATTAGTTACTATATATGATATTATATTGTTCAAATATACATTAGAGAAACATCCATAAATTTCATTGCATGTAATTGTGATATCACTTCCATCAAAATTTAAACTCATTTTCATGGTTTTTATTTTTTCTCTTCCATGTAATCATTGTGCTTTTATCTTACTCGGTTTGAGGGCTTGATAAATCAGCTAAAGTTATTTGCATCAAACCCTCAATCATCTAGATCAAGAGTGGTCAAATGTACTTTTAGAACAATGTTTAATCACGTGTTCAAGCCTCTCGTTTGTCCTCCATTCATTTTTTAGAATTTTCGGATTTGAAGATTGATGAATTGTTGTGATTGGTTCGTGATTCTTTATATGATACTCGATGATTTCGTCTACAACCTCTCGAGGTAAGTTGTTTTTCTAACACAGGGTTTTATTTGTGTACATTTTCTAAAGATTACATGTATTATGTTTCAGTTTTCATTGTGTATTTGTCTAAGATTTTTCATTCATAGCAAAATATCTTATCGATACTGTTTTGCAGATTAGCAGAAGTGTCGAAACTTTAAAAGACAAATTAAGCTAAAAATGAGATGAGTGATCTTTTAGGAAGTGCAACGAGATAATGCAGTCTGTGGACAAGTTGTTGAAATATTTTGTGTATAGTGACGTCAAAGAAATAGAATAATTATATGAAATCCGTGTATACAAATGGATAGAGTAAGACAAGGAAACAAGAGAGAGAGAAAAAAGAGAGAGACAAAGTAGAGGCAAGTGTAGAACACTTTGTCCTTAAGTTGAATTTACCCCGTAATGGTGCCTACGGTTTATGGTAATCAACTCCCAAGATACAACGACTATCACTTGTGTTTGTAGCACTCCAAAACACAAGTACAACGAACCAAAATTTTGGCTTTTATACTCCAAAAATAAAAATGAAAATGAAAGAAAATCAAAAGTATGCAATAAAATGCAAGAATTTTGATTCAAGAGAAGAGGGGGGAATTATATTGTGATTGCATATCATTGGTGTGTGGAATACGAGTATAGGACATCACAAGGGTCCTATTTATAGATGATGAATGGTTGTGGACAAAGTGGTGTGGAGTCAAACCATTCATCACTTTGAAAAAACACAACTTTTCGGAATATCGTGCGATCGCACGGTTATAAGCAGCTCGATTGCACGGTTTTATGTGAAAAAAATAATACTATTTTCATGTGTGATTGCATGGTTATAATACCATGTGATCGCATGGTTAAAATTCGACCAAAAACTTTCCCTTCTCCGTAATTTCTCATTCACCTGATACTGTTTTTTTGCGCCCCGAAGTGGCAAACTAATTTGCCTAAACGGATTGAGTCGAGTCTGAATATTTTGCCAAAGTTGACACGAAGTCACTTTAATCGATTTTTCAATACTTCACCAATTTCTCGAATTATTAAACCAATATTCAATACAACATGGTATTGTTACGTATCCAATCTATTCTTTATCAAAATTATAGATTATTTCATTCAATTGTTCATACAAATATATATATATTATGCCCTTGTTTGAGCCCCATTATTTCTCATAAAATTTATCATTTTTTTCTACAGTAATCAATCTCAATCATAAAAAAAAGTCAAGTCCACAATTTTTTACTTTTCAAACTATTTTTTAACCATTAGATTTTCAAAACTCAAATTATAAATTGAATTAACGGGGCTCAAACAAGGGCAATATTAGTTAAATTGAACAAACACCATATCCTTAAATTTATCCTGGACCACAATGAATTACTTTTGTATTTGCCAAAAATGAAATCAAAAGACAATGACTTTAATTTTGGAATATTATCATTACCATCATTTGATATTTTGTCCTTTATCCTTTCTTTTATTAAAAAAAAATCTCTCACCAAACATACAGGTTTAAGACAGAAGCAGTTGGTACCTGCTGGCAGGAGTGGAGCTAGTTGCAACTCATTTTAAATTTGTGGGTTGCTGCGAAATTTTCAAGAATCAGGTATGTATATTGGTGAACTCGAACTACAAAAGCAACACTCTTCTAGGGTAGATAAAATGTAAAGAAAACTCAGGCATGTTGAAAATAAAATATAAATGAAAAAATTTATCTCTACTTTAGCGTTTAAATAGGTTTTCTATATTTACGATGAAGAAAATGTATCTCCTGTTTTACGTTTAAATGTATTTTCTATATTATATGACGGTTTTGCGTCTAGTTTTGGAAACTCAAAAACAATTTTTTTTCTATAAAGCTTAAAGCATTAAAATTATTCAAAATGTGAGTCGATACTTTTTCAGAAGACGTGGGCGTTTAATGCTTTTTTCATATAGTTTCTTCGGCCAGCTTCCATGAAAGAGAGAGAACACAATATATGGTGATCTCGAGAAGGGTTTGAAACTGATGTGAGCCTAATTCTTTTTCTTTACTGCCAGCTGTGTTCTTTTCCACGTCTGTGTGTTCTTGAGTTGGTATTACAATCTTCGCGAGTTAGTCTCCGTTTTACATGTTCATTAAAATATATAGTTGAAAATGAAGCTTGATTGACACCACCTTGGGAGCCCCTACCAGTAGAATAGAAATCAACATAGAATCATTATGGTTTGGTTGGCACCAACTTCCGACCCCTACTCCATTTGGATCTTGACATAGATGTCATGTCGCGTTTAAATCAATTTCAAAGAGAGTATTATTAAGATGGTCGCGTAGAGTTCTATGGTGCAACTTGCAATATCCTCGGCCCTAAAAGTATCCGCATTGGACTTGTTAAAGTAAACGTTGCTAGAATAAATTAGCAAGATGTTGAAATAATATCTACTTTGGATACGTTAAAAGAATATTTTTAATCACATGATAACTTTTTTGTTAAATCTAATAAGTGTTTTAAAACTCTTCCACCCACCCACTCACCCAATACCTCATTTATTCATTTTCTTCTTAATTTTTTCTAACGTCAATGAAAGAAAAAAAAATAAAAAAATTATTGATTTTATGTTATAGGATTTAATGAGCTCTTCAGTATGAGCACCATATTGATATACAAGTTTTTGTTATTTTAAAAATAAATAATCAATTAGTTTTTGGACTTAGCAAAAAGTTAATACATCCAATGTTAGCATTATTTCAAGTTAATAAGGTACTTATGTGTGTGTATTTGTTTAAAAAACTTTGCCAGGAGTAAAATAGAATTTTTATTTTAAAAAAAAAAAAAAAAGCATCTCAAATATGCAATTGAACAAAAATTCTATCAAGGTGACATGATGAAATAAACAAAAAAATTGTATATTAACTCCATCTAGATTTAGAAGTTCTGATACATATGTAACTCAGTAAACTTTATATTTCCTACGTAAATTTATAGATGTGAATCAATTTAGAAGTGTCTACACATGCTACAAAAAACCAATAGTCTTTCAATATACATGTCAAATAACAATTCATAAATGTATTGGAGATGTTCTTATATCTAGATTTTCCGAGATGTGAGTTTATATCACTACTTATAATAAAAATGCTAAAATTTACTAGTCTTTTGCCGTAACATGTCAGTACCTAGTGTTGCTGTCATTTTTTTTTTTCCCTCCAACTTCTCAAAACTTCCATTTTGATTCACGAGCTTTCGTATTTCGTGCTTCTTTCATTTTTCCACACAATAAGAATCATTATGGTATGGTTGGCTCCAACTTGAGAGCCCCTACCCCCATTTGGATCTTGACATAGATATCATGCTTGTATCATGTCGTACATTAATCAATTTCAAAGAGAGTATTATTTTGGTAGAAATTGCAACATCCCCAGCCTAAGAGATAGATGGTGTGATTATTTAACTTCACAAAATACCAGTGTTCTAAAATGTGCGAAAATGCGTCGTCCTAGGCACGCTTAGGCGTGATGCGCGGCCAAAACGCATCGAATAAGTAGTATGCTCTTAAAAATGCGGTCAACAGTTTTTAAACGTGCCTAGGCGTGCCTAATCTCGCCTAGGCGCCGCCTAATCCGGATTTTTTTTAAGGGTAAAAAATCTATTTTTTTATATAAAAATATATTTAATGTCTTAAAATAATATTAAAAATACGAAACGCATTATGACGCTTATTCTTCGCATTGACACGCCTAAACTTGTGATTCTCGATTCTCGACCTCGACGCATCGCAACGCATTACGCATTTTAGAACATTGCAAAATACAAAGTAAACACAGTTAAACAATTGATATTAGAATATAATTCGAACAATAAACAGTAGCAATATATGAAGTAAAACTCCCAAAATTGCACGATATGGCCGGCTATATGGTGTTCAAATGAGGGCTCAAATTCTGCCAAGAACTCCACAATGGTAATATCACAATCAAGGCTAGAGAACACTCCCCAGACAAAGCCCAAACACTCACTGGTTTCACACAAAGACCGAACCGAAGGCTACAGGTGTCTAAGGAAGAGACACAATCCATCCATGAAAAAGGGATAGTCGGGCTAGAGTTCCAGCCACAAAGGGGAACAGGCAAGTGCAAAAAGCAAGGTACGGTACCAGTGGTCACAAAGAGAGGGCAAGCTCCGGTCGCAAAGAAGGAGAAGAAAAGGGTCGGCCTCTAGTTGACAAAAGAAAGAAAGGTTAAGTAGGTGCCCTAATTAAGTTGGGTGATCTTCGGACTCTACCCATCGAGCAACAAAGTCAAAACTCAATTAAAACCTCAAGATGAGCAGTAAAGTCCATTAGCCTATCTTTGTTAATGGGCTACCTAATTGTAGAGATTTGACAATAATTCTTCGATCTTGGGCTATAACCTCGCGAAGTATAATTAATCCATCTCGACTTATCATTATAGCCCCCAAGATTTGTTTGAGAACAAATTTCTCAACAAACCTCCACATTGGTACCCAAAAAAAAAGAGGACATGCCCAGTGATTCCAAAAATAAAATTACAAAAAAATCAGAATTTTACATATACTAGTATTTCACTCGTGCGATGCATGATTTTTTTATTTTTTGCAATGATAATGTTAATATTTTATAAGTAGGACTTTTCATATTAGAAGAAAAATATGTAGATATTTAAAAAGACTTCACGAGGAAACTGAATTTTATTTTTTAGAAATTTAAAAAATATGGAATGAAAAACAGATACATGATTACAAATTATGGAATACTTCCTTGAATACAACGTTAGTCGTTGAATTACTTTGATTGTCTACCTTGTCGCGGATCAAGATTTTTTAAACCCTTGCGATTTGTAACTCTTGAAACAGTAACGTATAGTTAACCGTGACTGAAAACTGCGAAATTAGAAAGCAATTGGTCTTGACTTTTATTGACTTCCATTGCATATGAGAAAATTAGAGGAAATTATCTTTGATTAAAATTAAAAGACATTCTTGGATCAGACGAGGATACTAACATTTATTATTAATTACTTTTCATACTTTTAAGTAAAAAAAATATTTAGGTATAAGCACCTAAAGATCAAATAGTCAAAATATTTAATATTTAATTTGTGAAATAGTTATATATGCTATTTGTTGTCAGTAACTTTTTAAAATCTCTAATACTTTCTTTGAGTTGTATTTAACCAAAGTAATTAACAATCAAACTAAATGTATCTCAATTCATTGGAATTTATAAAAAAGTATTTACAAAATTGCAACAATATATAAAAAGTAATAAACATATCTCAAAAACTTTTGGGAAGACAAGTGTATATATCTTTAAGTATAAGTGTATCATATAATGGATTGACGGCTATAGATTCCAAATCAACATCTGGAAAAATATCGATTTCATTTTTTTATTTTATCACATCTATCAAAATAAAACTTTCAAGATGTGTTTGGTTTCTAAGGAGAAAAATGTTTTCTCACCAGATAAGTAAGAAAGTATTTTCAAGGCAAATGACTAAGTATGCTTCAATTGGTTGTACCACATAAAATATTTTTTAAGTCAAGTTTTCCGATCAAATATTAAAAAACACAAAAATGTGAAAAATATTTTTCATGATGTGACATTTTCTATGCAAAACTAAGGCAATCAAACATATCATTACATTTAATATTTGATATAATTTTAGAGACGATGTGTTTACAGTTGGCTCTCGCGTGTTAGTTGGTATAAAAGTTTTTGTTGAGATTTTCGATTTGACACTCATAATGCACATTTTTCAATTTTCAAAATAATAATATAATTATCAAAATCTTGAATAAAATAATAAACAGTAAAAAAAAAAAAACATGTATTCACTATATATTGTAATATTTATTTATTTTGTTCAAATATGGTTTTAAATTTTTTAAATTATAATTTTATCAATATTTAAATTCTTATATAATTATGATTTTAAGTTTATTAATTAGAATTTTATAATTATAACATAATTATACATTTTAACCTTAAGGTAATAATTTAAATATTGAAACAATTAGTTCGAACTAATTTTGGGTGAGAAAGTGTGTGCGTAAAATAGTAACGGTTATCCTATTATTATTATTATTATTATTATTATTATTATTATTATTATTATTATTATTTAGAGGTGAAAGATATTTTCCAAGTTTTACCAACCTGAGCACCTTAATAACCATATTGTAGGGTTATAATCAATGTATACCTCCCAAAGTTTAATCTCGTACTGAGAAACAATATTTCAAATAAAATGCAATTTAACATCTATATATTTAGTGTGTTCACAAAAGACGGGTACTTATACAAATGAATAGAAAATGAATAGGGACTGGCCATCAGAATATATTCTCGCAATTTTGTTTAAGGCAACTAGTTCATTAAGTAATCCTTTAAACTACAGCTTCTTTAAATGTCTCGGTAGCAACAATATATTCAGATTTAGTAGTAGAGAGAGCAACAATGTTTTGAAGTTCAGACTTTCAACTAACATATTAATTACACAAAGTGAACAAATAAGAGGGGGTAGAGTTCCTATTATCACTATCTCCACTATAGTCAACATCAGTAAAACTCTCCAATTTTACATTATTAGAAGTACCCTTACAGATTAACCCCAAATTACAAGTATTGTTTAGATGCCTCAGCAACCATTTCAAGGCTTCTCAATGAGTGGGACTTGGATTAGACATGTATCTGCTCAAAGTACAAAAATCAAAAGCCAAATCAGGCCTAGTACATACTACCAAGTACATCACAGCAATCACATTAAAATAAGGAATATTACTCATGTACGATATTACTTCTTCATTAGCATGTGATTATTCTTTATATAAAATAAAATGATTACCAACAAGCACAAAAGTAGGCTTATAATTAATCATACCAAACTTCTTCAATATCTTATGCACATAAGGGGTTTGATGCAGAAATAAACAAGAGCTAGACCTATTTCTTTCAATTTCCATGCCAAGTATTCGCTTAGCATGACTAGTGTCTTTTGGATCAAACTCCTTTTTTAGTTCACTCTAAACTTTGTCTACCAATTTAACGTTAAAGCCAATCAATAACATTAGGGGTGGGTGTGGGTTAGGTTGGGTCGGTTTTTTGCCCAATCCGAACCCAACCCACTATGGTCGGGTTGATAAAAAATCAACCCAACCCAACCCAAATATGAGTTCAGACCCAACCCAACCCAACCCAATCAAGTTTCGGTCGGGTTGGGTTGGGTTAGGTGGTTTGGGCTTTGGTCCAATTAACTAAAAATATTAGAAAATCAAAAAATTATGTCCATAAATCAGCTATTAACTCAAATAAATTATGTACAATACAATAAGCTCAAATATAATAAATTGAATACTTGCTAATAAAATTAAAATATGTTCAAATCATATTTGAATTTCATCCAAATTAAAAATTGGCTTAAGATTCTTGAAATTTAAATGGTCTTATATTTTTAAAATTTTGATTGGTTTGGGTCGGGTTGAGTTGAGTTGGGTTTATCACTCAACCCACAACCCAATCCAAACAAATTTTTTTTTTAGAACCCAACTCAACCCAATTTTCATCAAAACTCAACCCAAACCGATCGGATTGGGTTGGACGGTTTTGGTGGGTTGGGTGGATTAATGCCCACCCCAAAATAACATGTCGTGCACATAAAGTAAAAAATACACACAGTCATTAATGTTGTGGTATAGGTAGTACAAATAGAGACCACGCTTACTCATCTTGAAACTAATAGATAAAATATAAGATTAAATTTCTTGTACCACTGCCTAAGAGATTGTTTTAAATTATATAGTGATTTTTTTAAAAAAACACATATGATTAGGCTTGTCCTTATTTTCAAAACTTTTGGGTTGATACATAAAGACTTTCTCATCAAAATCTCCGTGTAAAAAATTTGTTTTCACATTAAGTTGTTCAAGTTTTCAGTCATAGTGAGCAAAAAAAGCAAGCATGACTCTAACAATGGTATACTTGACACTAAGAGAAAATCTCATTATAATCTACTCCTTTTTGTCTAAAACCGTTGGCTACTAATCTAGCCTTATATCTCATAGGCTCACTCTCTCTATGGTTCCCTCATTGACCTTATAAATCCACTTGCATCCTACAATGGATTTATCCTTAGGTTTATGCACTAATTCCAAGTTCGATTCTTATCAAGAGAATTCATATCATCTCTCATGGGACACACACAATCCTTATTATTTTCACTCATTTTGGCCTCCTCAATGGTATGAATTCCTTGTCGGATAAGTCTTGGTAACTAGCATAGGCTATGATGTAGTCGAGCATTCTTTGGGATTCCCTCTAGGGCTTTCTTTCTCTATCTCTAGCTAAATGATAGTCATCTAGAGGATTTTGGTCAACATGATGATCTTCAACATCATCATCTTCTCTTTCTAAATCTACATCTGGCTAATCTTCTTGTGAATTATTCTCCAACACACTCGGGGTAACACGTATAGGGACTCTCACGCTCTACACCCCAATTGGAGGCTCATCCCTAACTATCTCTTATTGTTATTCACTCTCTGAATACGACATCTCAGACTCATTAAATGTGACATCTCTATTGATAATAATTCTCACACCATTTTGGCTTCTATCCCACAATCTATACCTTTTAAATCCTTCAAGGTACCCTAGAAAGACACTGTCTAGCTCTAGGTTTAAGTTTTTTTTTCCCTCATTATGATTAGAAAATGCAACAGGGCCAAAAGTTCTAAACATAGAATAATCAGTACATTTTTTACACCACTTTTCATAAGGAGTATCGCCATTTAAAATGCGAAAGGAGCCATGTTAGTCAGATAGCACTTAATTAGGTATAACAGCTTCATCCCAGAAAGATTTAGGAACACTGGAAATTAACATCATACGTCTAACTTTATCAAGTAAGGTATGATTCATCCTTTAAGCTACCACATTCTACTGGAGAGTATAAGGTACAGCCCTATGTCTAGTAATGCCACTATATTTATACATTATAAAAATCAGAATTGCAGAACTCAAGAACATTTTCGGTTCTCAAATATTTTATCATTTTACCTTTCTATTCTCCACCTGAATTTTTCAAATTTTAAATTTAGCAATGGTTTCTAATTTATCTTTCAACAAATAAATCCACATATATCTGGAGAAATCAATAATAGACAAAAAATATTTTTTACCACAAAAAATGGGATTGATTCGGGGACCCCACAAGTCAGAATGAATGTATTCTAAGACTCAAGTTGTACTGTGTGTGTTGATGAAAAAGACATCATGTGATGTTTACCAAGAGCACGATGATCACAGAATGGCGTGTCAGACATTTGATCCTTCCTAAACGCACCCTTATCATTTAGATATTTTAAACCCTTCACACTAACGCGTGCTAGTCTATTGTACTACTTCTATGTGTGATCAGTGTCAATTGAAACATTAGTGTAGCTTCGACCACATACTACTTCAGCACGAGTTATGTAAATCTCATTCTTTCCAATGATCTTAAAGGCCCTAAGTGCGCCCTTAAATATTTTAATTATGCCATCACCAATTCCCATTGTAATACTAGTAATTTTCAATTCTTCCACGAATATAAAATTTCTACATATGAGGAATGTGCATAAAACTTTTCAATGTATGCACAAAGCCATTTTTAAATTTGAGAATGACATCACCTGTGATGTTGTATGAGACTTCACCACATGTAGCTACATGGTCATAATCAGACTCGTGTAGGTGATCAAACCAATGTTTATGCTATAGCGATCCAGAATTTTTATGCAATAAATAATTATTTTAATATTTAGAAAATCGTGTCGCTACTATTTCATTTATTATTTTGAAGTCAACGCCGCGACGGATTCGTCTAGCCAAGTCAAGAAATATCGAATTGTTCGATTTTAAATTAAAATCCGAATTTCTAAAATTATGTTATTTTAATTATTTATTCAAAGTATTATTTTCAAAATCATTTTGAATTCCAAATTTATTAAAATATCTCAATTTTCCTTATTCAAATTATTTTAAGTCCAAATACGTAATTCAATTTTTATATCAATATTTATTTATTTTCAAATTCATTTTCAGTCCAAAATGTATCTGTTTTAAATACGTTTCATAATCAAAGTTAGTCCAATATTTATCATAATCAAAAATTTATCCAACCTACATTTCCACCCACGATTTTTCCTCTATTCTAATGTTTCCCATGTTCCCTATTAACCATTTTCTTTTCTTTCTTTTTTCTTTTCAAGTCATATGCCTCCTCTCTTTATACATCACCCCACAACCCTGAATGATTGTGAATCTTTATCATCATCACTGACCAACCCCACAACCCTGCACCTTTTTCCTTTATCGCCGAAAGTCATCTTCCTCCTCCCCTTTTATAGTCTAGCCCACACTTCTCCCCTGCCTCTCCAATTCAACATCCATTTCACAACCCATCTTCATCATCTCATCACCAGCACCAGCGAACCACCAGCAGCTCCATTACCAACCTCCAATATCGATCACACAATAGCCACCATCACAGTTCACTACCCTCAATCACCATCACACAACTCAGTCACACCTCCAAGAAATCAATTCACAACCAATTCATAAAGCCACGGTCAACCAGCACTCCTCAATCCAGCCATCGCCAACCATCTGCAGCAGCAACTACAACTCATAACCATTACTCAAACAAAGAAACACCAATGGCAGTTTCACCGTATTCACCTAAGGACATCACAACAGTTATCAATTCAAAACCCACCACTGCCAAATTTGCAACTAACCGAAACAGCAAGCCATCACTGTTTCATCACTGCAAAAAAATCAACATCACCAGCCACCATCTACACTGCATCATCATCAACAATCCATCACCACAGTTTATCACCGAACAACTAATTGGACCACCAGTCACCAACCTCCACAGTCACGACCTGCAACCCATAGCCGAATACACAAACCACAGGAAATCAATCATTTTCATCACGGCGGCCACCCAGCTTCATCACACCACCACCGCTGCAATACTGCCCAAGTCCGCGCACCACCGTAACCTCCGACCCAAAATTTCAACTCCACAATCCCCAAATCAAAACCCAAAACAAAACCCAAAACCAAAGAAATAGAATACCCAAATACTTACCTCAACCTTAAGCCCTTCGCTGCCAGATTTAATACCGGAGATTAATCGCGATTCAAGCCTAGTTTAGCCTCGGTTTTTATCCCCATCTCACACCAAACTCTTTCAAAACCGGAACCCCTTCTTTGCCGCACCTTACGCCGGCACATCGCCGACTGTAGATCGGAGAATCAGATCTTCGCAGCCTCCGTTTCGTGAGAGTGAGAGAATGGTAGAGAGAGAGAGCTTGGATCGAGTTGTGAGAGAGAGAGAGTGAAATCGATATGAATGAGAGAGAGTAAAAGATCTGAATGATATATTTCCAGAATTTGCAAATCAGTCCCTGATGTTTTAAATTGTTTTAATTCAGTCCCTACTGTTTTAAACTCATCCATTTCAGCCTCAAAGCTTTAAAATGATTTACTTCAGCCCTTTAACTTTAAACTCTTTTATTTCAGTACCTGCTGATTTACTTTTAAGCCCAAGTTTTAAAAGTATTCATTTTAGTCCCTTAACTTTCAAAATATCTATTTTAGTCCCTGAACTTTCAAAAGTATTCATTTTAATCCCTCAACTTTCAAAACATCAATTTTAGTCCTCAAATTATAATTTATCATTTTGAACTATATATTCGATATACTAAAGTGACTTATTGGCTAAGACGAAGCGTACGGAGAATTTAAAGAAATTGAAGTCATTCCCGCTCAACTTTGCACTCGTCAGATTTGAGGTAGACTCGCACTTATTAATTGATTTAAATTATGATTTCATATGAATGTCATGTGACTTGTGAAAGTCAATTTTTAAGAAAAACAAGTATGTTTTTATGAAAGGTAAATATACCTTATGTTGTTATGAAAAGTAAGTATGTTTTTTTATGAAAAGAAAATATACTTTATGTTTTTACGAAAAGTAAGTATACCCTATGCTTCACGAAAATGTTTTTTTGGATCATTGCTATGAAATCAATCTACCAAGATTGTTTTGGGTCCCATATGATAAGTTATGATATGTTAAGGGGACCGGAGTTTTAGTAGCGCTACACATAAGAATTCTTGCCACCTAAGTTCGGTAACATTCTTGTGTCTCCTATGTTTATGAGGATTTGCCACGAAGTTCGGTAAAATTCCTATCTTTCCATATGTTTATGAGGATTTACCACCTAAGTTCGGTAAAATTCCTGTCGCATATGTTTATGAGGATTTCGATCCTATCTTATGTTATGATGCAATTGATCCCTATGAATTTCAGAAAAATTATGCTTGGTATACTTACTACATAAGAATTCTTACCACCTAAGTTCGGTAAAATTCTTATGTTTATGAGGATTTCGATTTTATCCTATGTTATGATGAAAACTTACTGTTATTATGATTTTACTACATAAGAATTCTTACCACCTAAGTTCGGTAAAATTCTTATGTTTATGAGGATTTAAATCCTATCTTATGTTATGCTTTCAAAAGAAATTATGCTTGGCATAATTAAAATGTTTTATAAGTATATGGTTTTCAAAGAACTGTTTTCAAAGAGATGTTTTCAAAGAGCATATGATTTGCAAAATATGTCCCGTGCTGTAATGCACAATATGAGTTTTATCAAGAACAGTTTTATAAAGAAGCTCTATCAATGCCCGTTTTATAAAGAGCCGGGATTTATGTGTTTAATCATCTTATAAATTAAATTAATTTGCGATGAGTCTACTGAGTATTTCCCCCATGAAATACTCACCCTACTTTTAACAGTTTTGCAGGTTTCGGAGACGGTGGCGAGCGATGAATGATGGTGGCAATAATCGTTGAACGGTTGAAAGTTTGACGTTAATGATTTCCGTATTTTCCAAACAATCGAATAATTTAGAGAAGTTCATTTATTTGAGAAATTATGATATTGGCAATTTCTTTACAATATTAATGGTTCGATTTACTATTTCAAATGGTTTCATAAATGTTTTCAATTTTAGCGGCCATTACAGTTTATTTAATGTTGCCAAAAATGAATTTCAATTATTTCTTCCGCAAAAATATTATTCGAAAAATTTAGACAGAAAATGACGTAGTGAATCGGGTATACGGAACTCGGGGCGCTACAAGTTGGTATCAGAGCTAGTCTGCGTTTCTGTAGACTGGAAAAATTTTCAAAAAGAATTTTCAAGAAATATTTTCCATTATAAAAATTTTATTGATGAAGATTGCCACTGCCATCATTCGTTCCACCAACTCCGAGGTAAAGAAGTTTATGATGTTTAAAGTTATTTCAGTATTTCGAATACTCATTTTATTGATTTATGAGAAAGAATGAAGAGTATTTCGGATACTTATGATTTATGAGAAATAAGAATGTATTTCTTCGAAAATAATGATGTTGTTATGCTTTGTCATAACTTATATGCTTTAATGTATGAGTATGAGAAATTTTTAAAAGAAAACGAGTGTTGAGCATAATGGGAATAATATGATTTTATTGAGAATTAAGTAATGGATATTATGTTGAGTTAATTTATTATGCCTCTATGTTGAAGAGAAATTTATTATGAAGTTTGGCTTTGTGAATAAATTTTGGGAACATGATTTATGGCATATATTTATAAGTATGAGTAACTTTTGAGCCAATTAAGGTATGGAAGGAAGTAATATTGTGATATTGAAAAATATGATTTGAAATTTCTATGTTGAGGAATTATGAATTGAATTATGGGATATTTTGATGATATTGAAGTGTTGGAATCATTTTCAATATTTTTAGATCGTTGTGATCAAATGTGGAGTTATTTATTATTGTGAGTTTTGAAGTATGCTTATGGTTTGGATAAGTCCAAATTACAAGGGAGACTCTATCCAGAATTTTATCATTTGGAATTAAGAGCATAATATGATAAGCATCCACTAAAGGAATTAAGGTTAGACATGCAAGATCATTTACATCACAAACGAGATTTAGTAGATGATAGCAGAGATTTTATTATTTTCTCATAAGGAGAACACACAAGAGTCACACTGGAAAGGAAATACATGAAACACACGAAAGCATAAGAGAAAAACATGGAAAGATCCTCAGAATGAGAGATGTGTTTCCGGAGTAGCCGTATCCTACCACCTCTGATCTTTTGAGGAAATAAAGAAACCTTCAAAGAGGTGTGTTTCGAGAGTAAGAATACTCCGTAATCTACCACCTGGAATCTTTGAAGTACACACAAGATTTAAACATGAAGGAAATCCTAGTAAATGGAGGGGTGTCTCGAGAGTGAGAATACTCCGTACTCTACCCCCACCTATTCTAAGATTCAAAGAGTTAAGTTTACATTAACCGGACTCCATTTTCGCTTGATTCCCCTTCCTTGCGACCAATCTA
The DNA here is from genome assembly GCA_963555705.1 of Ligustrum vulgare. Taxonomy (NCBI): domain Eukaryota; kingdom Viridiplantae; phylum Streptophyta; class Magnoliopsida; order Lamiales; family Oleaceae; genus Ligustrum; species Ligustrum vulgare. Next base: position 43,656,687 of record OY743173.1, on the reverse strand, counting down.
TCTTAACTCCTGCTGGATCTTGTATTGAGATATATGACTGCAGCTTATCCAGTAGTTCATCAATAGTAGGAGCAGAAATAAGAAGCCTTCTGGAAAATGGAGAGATGAATCCCTGTTCCACAGCATAATCAAGAAAGGTTAACAAACCATCAAAGAAATTGTTAACATTCAGAAGCCCAATAGGCTTAGTATGGAGATCTAGTTGAGCCCACGAGGTAATGTTAAAGATTTCTTCTAAGGTACCAAAACCTCCGGGCAGGGCTATAAAGGCATCAGAACCATATAGCATACAAGTTATGCGTTCATGGATGGATAAGGTTTGAACTTCATGCCCTCGTGTTTTGCCTGCAACATCTACCAAAGGGACAGGTATAACACCGATTACTTTTGATTTCTCTGCAAGAGCAGATTGGGAAACGCAACCCATTAGACCACTGCTACCACCCCCATATACAAGAGTGATACCTTTTTCCCCCAGTTTCTTTCCAAGATCTACAGCCGCTTCTAGATAACCGAAGCCTTTCCCTACTTTTGATCCACAAAATACACAAATAGTTTTGATTTGTCGAAGTTTTGGTGCTTCCATCTTTGATAGTATAGAAGAGAAAACTTACGAAGAAGATGTGATTTTGGGATGCCTGAACTATGAAATATGTTTGACTATTTAAAGCCGGAAAAATTTACTGTTTTTGATTGATTCTGAAAAAGTAAAGATTTACTTTTGACAAAATCAGCCCACTTTTGAATATTTTTATCGTATCGAGGCTGTCATCTTTCGGCGATTAAATATTTATTTCCAGCTTTATCAAACCTCGAGAAAGGAAAATATATTTTATTTCCAAAACGCGTGAAAGAAAGCAGCAAAATATTTTAAAAAGATTTACCTTATATCATTGCTGAACTGCCAGAAGCCTCATTTTGTAAAACAGACTGGCAAACAGGATCTTTCGATATTATATTTTGGAGACTATAACGATTTTTGTCCTCGTTAAACTGAGCGTATAAGGAGAGAAGTTCACGTTGTACATAACCACTTGGGTGCGTCTCAAGAGTCAGTCGAATATCATCCAAAGACTCCTTACTCAGTCCACCCTTTATGAATTCGATTTTATCATCCCGATTAGTAGAAGAATATCCTACTGATTTGCAACGTGTATTACAGTTCCAACGAGCACATTTGTAGCAACCACCCAGTCTTTTTGCTCTTCGTTTCTTTGCGAACGTGCTTTTGCCTAAACCAGGCATATGTTTTGGAAATGTTGATGGTAATTCACCAGATAGTCGAACCTTTGCTTCTATCAACCAGCGAACATCTTCTGGAATATCATGAGCCATTAGCAACCTCAATCTTTCGAGCCTTATTCTATAGATCTTTCTCAGATCATTCATAGGAAGACTGGAATAATACTTGCGAATGTTAGAAAGGATGATATCCATTGTTTGATGATTCAACCTCTTCCCAGCATGAACTATTTAAAAGCGCAAAGGATCTGAGTGAATCCGCGTGATGTTATGACCAGCAAGAAAGCGCAGGATTATTTTAATGATAAGAGGAGACAAGAAGTAATGCGCTGTTAAATTTTATCGATAAAGGAGATTTGATTGAAGATTTGGAATATTTTCTTGGATTATGGGTACTGATATTTTGTTTTAATAATGATAATCTTGGTATAGTGTGATGATACAAAAGTAAAATGAGTACCGTATTGAATCAGAATTCATACGTATATACAAGTGAAAGAAATACTTTGCAGGAAATGTGGTGACATTTAAGTATAGAATCTTAGTTTTGGGAGATATTTGTTTACTGAATTTTGGGTTACAAATATTGAAAAGATAAGTTGATGATATTATGTTGATATGTTTGGGTATTTTACGTAGAGAAAATATTCAGGAATTGTTTTGATTATTTTGAGAATATTCGATGATAAGAAGAAGAGATTCTGATTAAGTATTCAGAAATTATAAGATTAAGTAAGTTTAATTTCGAGGACGAAATTATTTTAAGGAGGTAAGATTATAGCGATCCAGAATTTTTATGCAATAAATAATTATTTTAATATTTAGAAAATCGTGTCGCTACTATTTCATTTATTATTTTGAAGTCAACGCCGCGACGGATTCGTCTAGCCAAGTCAAGAAATATCGAATTGTTCGATTTTAAATTAAAATCCGAATTTCTAAAATTATGTTATTTTAATTATTTATTCAAAGTATTATTTTCAAAATCATTTTGAATTCCAAATTTATTAAAATATCTCAATTTTCCTTATTCAAATTATTTTAAGTCCAAATACGTAATTCAATTTTTATATCAATATTTATTTATTTTCAAATTCATTTTCAGTCCAAAATGTATCTGTTTTAAATACGTTTCATAATCAAAGTTAGTCCAATATTTATCATAATCAAAAATTTATCCAACCTACATTTCCACCCACGATTTTTCCTCTATTCTAATGTTTCCCATGTTCCCTATTAACCATTTTCTTTTCTTTCTTTTTTCTTTTCAAGTCATATGCCTCCTCTCTTTATACATCACCCCACAACCCTGAATGATTGTGAATCTTTATCATCATCACTGACCAACCCCACAACCCTGCACCTTTTTCCTTTATCGCCGAAAGTCATCTTCCTCCTCCCCTTTTATAGTCTAGCCCACACTTCTCCCCTGCCTCTCCAATTCAACATCCATTTCACAACCCATCTTCATCATCTCATCACCAGCACCAGCGAACCACCAGCAGCTCCATTACCAACCTCCAATATCGATCACACAATAGCCACCATCACAGTTCACTACCCTCAATCACCATCACACAACTCAGTCACACCTCCAAGAAATCAATTCACAACCAATTCATAAAGCCACGGTCAACCAGCACTCCTCAATCCAGCCATCGCCAACCATCTGCAGCAGCAACTACAACTCATAACCATTACTCAAACAAAGAAACACCAATGGCAGTTTCACCGTATTCACCTAAGGACATCACAACAGTTATCAATTCAAAACCCACCACTGCCAAATTTGCAACTAACCGAAACAGCAAGCCATCACTGTTTCATCACTGCAAAAAAATCAACATCACCAGCCACCATCTACACTGCATCATCATCAACAATCCATCACCACAGTTTATCACCGAACAACTAATTGGACCACCAGTCACCAACCTCCACAGTCACGACCTGCAACCCATAGCCGAATACACAAACCACAGGAAATCAATCATTTTCATCACGGCGGCCACCCAGCTTCATCACACCACCACCGCTGCAATACTGCCCAAGTCCGCGCACCACCGTAACCTCCGACCCAAAATTTCAACTCCACAATCCCCAAATCAAAACCCAAAACAAAACCCAAAACCAAAGAAATAGAATACCCAAATACTTACCTCAACCTTAAGCCCTTCGCTGCCAGATTTAATACCGGAGATTAATCGCGATTCAAGCCTAGTTTAGCCTCGGTTTTTATCCCCATCTCACACCAAACTCTTTCAAAACCGGAACCCCTTCTTTGCCGCACCTTACGCCGGCACATCGCCGACTGTAGATCGGAGAATCAGATCTTCGCAGCCTCCGTTTCGTGAGAGTGAGAGAATGGTAGAGAGAGAGAGCTTGGATCGAGTTGTGAGAGAGAGAGAGTGAAATCGATATGAATGAGAGAGAGTAAAAGATCTGAATGATATATTTCCAGAATTTGCAAATCAGTCCCTGATGTTTTAAATTGTTTTAATTCAGTCCCTACTGTTTTAAACTCATCCATTTCAGCCTCAAAGCTTTAAAATGATTTACTTCAGCCCTTTAACTTTAAACTCTTTTATTTCAGTACCTGCTGATTTACTTTTAAGCCCAAGTTTTAAAAGTATTCATTTTAGTCCCTTAACTTTCAAAATATCTATTTTAGTCCCTGAACTTTCAAAAGTATTCATTTTAATCCCTCAACTTTCAAAACATCAATTTTAGTCCTCAAATTATAATTTATCATTTTGAACTATATATTCGATATACTAAAGTGACTTATTGGCTAAGACGAAGCGTACGGAGAATTTAAAGAAATTGAAGTCATTCCCGCTCAACTTTGCACTCGTCAGATTTGAGGTAGACTCGCACTTATTAATTGATTTAAATTATGATTTCATATGAATGTCATGTGACTTGTGAAAGTCAATTTTTAAGAAAAACAAGTATGTTTTTATGAAAGGTAAATATACCTTATGTTGTTATGAAAAGTAAGTATGTTTTTTTATGAAAAGAAAATATACTTTATGTTTTTACGAAAAGTAAGTATACCCTATGCTTCACGAAAATGTTTTTTTGGATCATTGCTATGAAATCAATCTACCAAGATTGTTTTGGGTCCCATATGATAAGTTATGATATGTTAAGGGGACCGGAGTTTTAGTAGCGCTACACATAAGAATTCTTGCCACCTAAGTTCGGTAACATTCTTGTGTCTCCTATGTTTATGAGGATTTGCCACGAAGTTCGGTAAAATTCCTATCTTTCCATATGTTTATGAGGATTTACCACCTAAGTTCGGTAAAATTCCTGTCGCATATGTTTATGAGGATTTCGATCCTATCTTATGTTATGATGCAATTGATCCCTATGAATTTCAGAAAAATTATGCTTGGTATACTTACTACATAAGAATTCTTACCACCTAAGTTCGGTAAAATTCTTATGTTTATGAGGATTTCGATTTTATCCTATGTTATGATGAAAACTTACTGTTATTATGATTTTACTACATAAGAATTCTTACCACCTAAGTTCGGTAAAATTCTTATGTTTATGAGGATTTAAATCCTATCTTATGTTATGCTTTCAAAAGAAATTATGCTTGGCATAATTAAAATGTTTTATAAGTATATGGTTTTCAAAGAACTGTTTTCAAAGAGATGTTTTCAAAGAGCATATGATTTGCAAAATATGTCCCGTGCTGTAATGCACAATATGAGTTTTATCAAGAACAGTTTTATAAAGAAGCTCTATCAATGCCCGTTTTATAAAGAGCCGGGATTTATGTGTTTAATCATCTTATAAATTAAATTAATTTGCGATGAGTCTACTGAGTATTTCCCCCATGAAATACTCACCCTACTTTTAACAGTTTTGCAGGTTTCGGAGACGGTGGCGAGCGATGAATGATGGTGGCAATAATCGTTGAACGGTTGAAAGTTTGACGTTAATGATTTCCGTATTTTCCAAACAATCGAATAATTTAGAGAAGTTCATTTATTTGAGAAATTATGATATTGGCAATTTCTTTACAATATTAATGGTTCGATTTACTATTTCAAATGGTTTCATAAATGTTTTCAATTTTAGCGGCCATTACAGTTTATTTAATGTTGCCAAAAATGAATTTCAATTATTTCTTCCGCAAAAATATTATTCGAAAAATTTAGACAGAAAATGACGTAGTGAATCGGGTATACGGAACTCGGGGCGCTACATATGCAAAGTGACATTAAAAGATGTACCGGAGTCAAGAATTCATTCATCAATATGAGACTTCATAGACTGGTTAATTCCACTAGGCTTGTATCTAAAAGAACATAAACATCACTAGGTTCATTATCTTTTGTGCCACAACATTTACCTTCCATTATTCATTTCTTTTATGTTTATTCTTCTCTCTATAGCAATCACGAATAAAGTATTATAACTGCCCAAAGCCATAACACTTCTTCTCGTAGCTTTTCCTCATGATTTAGATCTACTTCTACCCTTCTTCTTACCACCACCACTCTGCCTACTCCTACCACCAACCTTAGTTTGAGATCTACATCTCATAAGGTGAACCTCCCATGTTTTTTGCCACTCTTTTCAGCTCTTATCTCCCTATCATTACTATTAAATGAATCAAAGAAATTATCAGGGGTAAGGGTCTCCCTCCCATGCTTGATATCATTCTTGACTTATAGATTTGACGTCCTCAAATTCATTTTCAATTTCTATGCAGTTATTTACTTTTTCACCATATTTTTCAAATGAATAAAATAATATTATATACAACTGCTCTAAATATAAATTTGAACTTTTATTTTTATAGCATAATCTGAATTATTGAAAATAAGTATTTATTTTAAATCTTATTTGTAATTTAGTTTAAAACATATAACAAAAAATGGTGAGCGAAAGATAGTCGAGGTTAGCTATTTAAAATATTTAATTATTTTGAAAATGAAATAAAACTATTTAAAAGTAGTTGGAACATTTTCAAGTTTTCCTGGTGAGAGGTCCATGAACCACGGTCAGGTACCCAGTATACAATCGTCCCATAATTTGTGAACTGGCACCAACGGCCAATTCATGCATTCTTATACCTATAATGCAAAACTACGTAAGCTAATACTCAGCAACGTATGCATGATCATGCGCATGAGTTTCAATTCATTTCTTCACAATGATCTCATTCTAATACTTACACCTTCTTGTTATCTCAGTTTATCCACATGTTCTACTTAGGCCGAATCTCACTATGTTGTACCGTATGAGCTCAAATATCAACATTTCCGATAACATGAGACCTTCTAGTGGTCTGTCATCGCTCATCGAGACTCGAAACTCCACAATTTATATCCATCGTCTCCCACTGAGACTCAAGATATTGTATCGGGAATTATATTATATCAATAAAACCTGGCCTATTATATACTGTGCTTAGCGTGCCGATCCGCAGTCCTAAAGCCACTAAGAGACCTTCGACACTGCCCAAATACCCCCGTCGGACCACCAACACCCCATCCTCAACTATCCTTATTGATCGTCAAGAGTCTCAAGTGAGTGTATATATCTGGACGCGAAGTAAAGTACGGTACACTCGTATGGAAATTCTACTATCATCCACGTCATTTCTTCTACATATACTCATTATCCTTTCTTTACCATTTATAAATGACTTCTTCTAAGTCCACATAATGCACATGCCCATGTCCTTGAATGCCACAATATATTTCATGCACCTCTTTTTATATAATCATGTAATATGGCATCCCAATTATATGTAATATGGCATCCCAATTATTTCATGTGCATTAATAATATATTATCTCATCAAATTATGTCTCGCATGCTGTCACTATATGCACATAATTTCAACATCACATTCCACGTATATTGCACCAAGAATATATCTCACATTATCACATAAGAGCACATAATAATATTAATATTATTGTTTTGTGTTGTGTTGTTGTTAAATTGTTTCTTACTTGGATTGATTCTTAACAAATTCTGGCACATGTTGAACATGCACATTCTTGTCCAACTGAATATCTGGGCTATCAATTTATCAAGTAATGAATTCAGAATCACATAAGAAGCCAACTTCTAGTTTCTATCCCAAAAGCCTTTAAACAGAATTAAGCAGTAGCCCTGGATATTATATTGCCTCTAATCTTGATTAATGCTCAAGTTGCTATCACCTTAGCTTTTATGATAGCATAGCAAGAAAACCAGGTAGTAGAGCAAGTAAACTTTTTTTTTTTTTTTCTTGGCTTCAAAGTTCAAGCCTTAATAGTTACAGTAGTACCAGTAATTATATTTAAAAAATTTCCAAAGAAATAGATAAAGTGACACTTCTTCAAAAGAATTAAATGAGTTGCAAAACATGATAAACTAAATTCAATCAATATTCTCTGTGCTTTAATGAACTCTCTCTCTCTCTCTCTCTCTCTCTCTCTCTTTGAAAATGCCTACTTCCTCTTTCTAGTTCTTTTAATACCTCATTATCATCTGTTTCATAGCCTTTTTATGTAGCAATTTTATTACAATCAAGCAGAAACTTAATTATATAGAAGGATTAAAAGTAAAGCAAACAAAACTACAAAAGAACCCACGCCCACGGACTCACCTGAAAGTCAGAAGAAAATGTCTTTAAGTTTATCCCTATCCATCTCAAACTTATAGTAGGAAAATGGATTAAAGTGCAATTTAGCCCACTTTTGAAAGTTACGATTTTAGTCCTTATTAGATTAAAAAATGACATTTTTATATTTCATAAGTTATATTTGTATATGTCAGACTCACGAGTTAATTTTTTTTATTATTTAATTAATATCTCTACTAGTATATCTATGTTTATATTTCTTTAATTTTTATTGTTTTGACCAATAAGTTTATGAATTAACTTTGATCAATTATTTTTAAACGTTGGAACGAATTCTTAGCTTCAATTTAAAGTACACTTCATATACTAAAATCACATCTTCCTAATTATGGTAGCGATAATCGATTTTTTTAATCCATAGTAGTAATTCTAGTAGTATTCAATATTCTTATTTCTTTTTCGTTGACATTACGTCAACTAAAAAAAATCTTATTTAATGTCGAATAAGTACCTTTAAATAACTTTGAGCTGGATCATTGGCTTAGAACTGGAGCTTTAGTAGGCAGAACAATACCTAATTCTAGGTGTATGAACCATGTGATGAATAATAAACATGATAATGGAAGTGAATGGGATGTCAACAAATTATCCAAAGTGGTGTCTAATGACATTATACAAGAAATCTTACAAATTCAGTTAAGTTAGGAAGAAGATCTTATATTTTGGAAACTCAGGTCTACTGGAGATTTCACAATGAAAAGCTGTGTTGATCTAATAAGAGAGTGAAGTGTTACACAGATGCCTCACAAGTTTATGTGGAATAAATGGATGCCTCCTAAAATTGCTTTCTTTAATTGGAGAGTTTGGAATAGCAGAATATCAGTTGACAAAATCCTTCAAAACAAACTCAATATTTAATTGGCATCTAAATGCGCCTGTTGCAGACATGAAGAAATTATAAACCATTTATTTGGAGGGGGAAAATAGCTAAGGAGGTGTGGAAGATCTTATTTGACAAAGAAAACATCACTAGGCCTATGAGTGATCAACCAGGTTCCATTATCACATCATGGCTTAATCAAACTAAAGTTAAACCAGGTAACTTGATCTCTCTTATTCTGTTCATAACTGTGACGACCCGAATTCTCGACCATTCGAGTGCCACAAAAAGTGACTCATATCATATTATCGAGACTTAAATAATAATGTAAAATTATTCAAAAGAATAATTAGAATCCCATAATTTTTTTTGTGAATAAAAATAGAACATAATTTTCTTACATAAAGTTCAACATAATTATCTCATCAATCTTAACCACTTTTGCCACTTCCATGTTGACCGCCTCGAACCTTCAATTATCTGAAAATGGTAAATATCGTGGAGTGAGATTTATAAAATCCCAGTAAGTATACCAAGCATAAATTTTCTTTTGAATGCATATGGATCATTTTCATCATAACATAGGATAGGATTGAAATACTCATAAACATAGGGAGACACAAGAATTTTACCGAACTTAAATGGCAAGAATTCTTATGTGTAGCGCTACTAAACTCCGGCCCCCTTAGCATAATCATAAACATATCATATGGAACCCATAACAATCTTGTGAGATTGATTTCATAGCAATGATCCAAACATTTTCATAAAAACATAAGATATACTTACTTGTCATAAAAACATACTTACTTTTCATAAAAACATAAGGTGTATTTACCTTTCATAAAAACATACTTACTTTTCATAAAAACATAAGATATACTTACTTGTCATAAAAACATACTTACTTTTCATAAAAACATAAGGTGTATTTACCTTTCATAAAAACATACTTATTTTTCATAAAAACATAAGATATACTTACTTGTCATAAAAACATACTTACTTTTCATAAAAACATAAGGTGTATTTACCTTTCATAAAAACATACTTACTTTTCATAAAAACATAAGATATACTTACCTTTTAAAAGATTAAAATGAAGTGAGTAGTAAATGGACCAAAACTTTCTTGACCACCTTGAATTTCTCTTACTTGTGGATTTTGTCAAGAGATTGGAAATAAGTGTATATGTGTAGAGTTGTGTGTAAAAGAGATGGGTTTAAATAGATGTATAAAGTTGGCATATTGTAAACATAATCATTCAATTCTATTAATTTTAACACATCCTTTTCTTAAAGTAAAGCACCATTCATATACTTTTCCATATTTATACAAATATTATGCTCTTCATGATTACATATAATGGAATCTTATCAACCATTCATATACTTTTCCATATTTATACAAATATTATGCTCTTCATGATTACATATAATGGAGTCTATAATTCATTCATATACTTTTCCATATTTATACAAATATTATGCTCTTCATGATTACATATAATGGAGTATATAATTCATTCATATACTTTTCCATATTTATACAAATATTATGCTCTTCATGATTACATATAATGGAGTATATAATTCATTCATATACTTTTCCATATTTATTAAATTAAGATTCTCATAATTATTATATATAATGGAACCTCTCATGCTTACATATATTTTCTTAATTTCAATAATAAAAATAATTTTTGTATAAATAAATATTGGGATAACATTGAATTAAGTACTTGGACTTAATATACTTTAAATCAAGAGAATGGAGATATTTTTAGAAATTCGGAATTTAATTTAAAATCGAACGATCTCGATTATTTCTTGACTTGGCTATACGAATACGTCGTGGCGTTAACTTAATAAAAATGGGTGAAATAGTAGCGACACGATTTTCTATTAAAATAATTATTAATCGCGTAAAAATTCTTGGTCGCTACAAACTTACCCCCTTAAAATAATTTCGTCCTCGAAATTAATCTTACTTGATCTTATGATTTCTGAACACTTAATCAGAATCTCTTCTTCTTCTTCTTATGTAGCATCATCGCTACCATATTTAACCCAACCATATTTAACCCACTGGACTTTGACTAAATGCATCAATTTGTTTTCTTAAGACATAGACTTTTCTATCAATAATAGACATATGTCTACTCATAAATTCTTCTGAATCAAAATGAAAATTCTCAATCGTATGTGATATTTCATCATATCTTGTAGTATTCATGTAACTTGTCATTTATCATCGTATCATGTGATCTCAAATATTCGTATTAATATCTCTAAAATTTCAATAAATCTTTACTAACATATCATACCATAATAATTTGTCATTTCTTCTTATCACCAAATATCCCAAAATAATTAAAACGATTACCTGAATATTCTCTATGTAATATACCCAAACATGTTATTCACATATCAACATAATCATCAGTTTATCTTTCCAATATTTGTAACCCAAAATTTCTGCAAAATTCAATAAACAAATATCTCCCAAATAATTAAAATTCTTAACTCAAATATCATAACATTTCCCGTAAGGTATTCCTTTCACTTGCACAAACTTATTAATCCTGATTCAATACAGTCCTTATTTCACTTTCACGTATCCCCGTATTATTTCTATACCTTGATTATTATATCAAAATATCAGTACCCAAAATCCAAGAAAATATTCCATATCTCAAATCCCGTCATCATCAAATCTTCCTTTTATCAAGAAAGTAAACGGCGCATAACTCTTGTTCCCTCTTTTCCATTATTCTATTCCGCGCTTTCTTGCTGGAATCAATATCACGCGGATTTCCTCCGATCCTTAATGCTTTTAAATAGTTCATGCTGGGAAGAGGTTAGATCCATCAAAACATGGATATCATTCTTACAAACATTCGCAAGTATTATTCCAGTCTTCCAATGAATGATCTGAGGAAAATTTATCGAATAAGACTCGAAAGATTGAGGTTGCTGATGGCTCATGGTGTTTCAGAAGATGTTCGCTGGTTGATCGAAGCAAAGGTTCGACTATCTGGTGAATTACCTATGACATTTCCAAAGCACATGCCTGGTTTAGGCAAAAGCACCTTCGCAAAGAAACGAAGAGCAAAAAGGCTGAATGGTTGCTACAAATGTGCTCGTTGGAACTGTGATACTCGTTGCAAAACAGTAGGATATTCTTCTACTAATCGGGATGATAAAATCAAATTCATAAAGGGTGGACTGAGTAAGGAGTCTTTGGATGATATTCGACTGACTCTTGAGACGCACCCAAGTGGTTATGTGCAACGTGAACTTCTCTCCTTATACGCTCAGTTTAACGAGGACAAAAATCGTTATAGTCTCCAAAATATAATAGCAAAAGATCCTGTTTGCCAGTCTGTTTTACAAAATGAGGCTTCTGGCAGTTCATCAATGATATAAGGTAAATCTCTTGATACACATTTAAAATATTTTGCTGTTTTCTTTCACGCGTTTTGGAAATAAAATATATTTTCCTTTCTCGAGTTTTGATAAAGCTGGAAATAAATATATTTTCCTTTCTCGATGTTTGATAAAGCTGGAAATAAATCACCGAAAGGTGATATCTTTGGTAAAACAGTCAAAAGTTGGCCGATTTTGTCAAAAGTAAATCTTTACTTTTTCAGAATCAATCAAAAACAGTAAGTTTTTCCGGCTTTAAATAGCCAAACATATTTCATAGTTCAGGCATCCCAAAATCACATCTTCTTCGTAAGTTTTCTCTTCTATACTATCAAAGATGGAAGCACCAAAATTTCGACAGATCAAAACTATTTGTGTATTTTGTGGATCAAAAGTGGGGAAAGGCTTCAGTTATCTAGAAGCGGCCGTAGATCTTGGAAAGAAACTGGGGGAAAAAGGTATCACTCTTGTGTATGGGGGTGGTAGCAGTGGTCTAATGGGTTGTGTTTCCCAATCTGCTCTTGCAGAGAAATCAAAAGTAATCGGTGTCATACCTGTCCCTTTGGTAGATGTTGCAGGCAAAACACGAGGGCATGAAGTTCAAACATTATCCATCCATGAACGCATAACTTGTATGCTATATGGTTCTGATGCCTTTATAGCCCTGCCCGGAGGTTTTTGTACCTTAGAAGAAATCTTTAACATTACCTCGTGGGCTCAACTAGATCTCCATACTAAGCCTATTGGGCTTCTGAATGTTAACAATTTCTTTGATGGCTTGTTAACCTTTCTTGATTATGCTGTGGAACAGGGATTCATCTCTCCATTTTCCAGAAGGCTCCTTATTTCTGCTCCTACTATTGATGAACTACTGGATAAGCTGCAGTCATATATCTCAATACAAGATCCAGCAGGGGTTAAGATAGATTGGTCGCAAGAAAGGGAAATCAAGCGAAAATGGAGTCCGGTTAATGTAAACTTAACTTTATGAATCTTAGAATAGGTGGGGGTAGAGTACGGAGTATTCTTACTCTCGAGACACCCCTCTAATTTCCTAGGATTTCCTTAATGTTTAAATCTTGTGTGTACCTCAAAGGTTCCAGGTGGTAGATTACGGAGTATTCTTACTCTCGAAACACACCTCTTTGAAGGTTTCTTTATTTCCTCAAAAGGTCAGAGGTGGTAGGATACGGCTACTCCGGAAACACATCTCTCAATTTGAGGAATTTCCCATGTTGCTTTCTTTTGATTTTGCGTGTTTCATGTATTTCTTTCCAATGTGACTCTTGTGTGTTCTCCTTACGAGAAAATAATAAATATCTCTGTTATCATCTACTAAATCTCGTTTGTGATGTAAATGAATTTGCATGTCTAACCTCAATTCTCTTAGTGATTGCATACCATACTATGCTCTTAATTCCAAACGATAAAATTCTAAGCAGAGTTTCCTTTGAAATTTGGACTTATTCAAACCGTAAGCATACTTCATAACTCACAATAATAAATAATTCCACATTTGATCACAACGATCTAAAAATTGACCACAATTTCATCAAACTTCAATATCATAAAAAAAATATTCCAGAAAATCAATTCATAATTCCTCAACATAGAAATTTCAAATCATAGTCGTCAATATCACAATATCACTTCCTTCAATACCTTAATTGGCTCAAAAGATTACTCATACTTATATTTATAAGTCATAAATCATATTCCCAAAATTTAATCACAAGGCCAAAGTTCATAATAAATTTCTCTTCAATATAGAGGCATAATTCACTTACTCAACATAATAACCATTACTTAATTCCCAATAACCAAATCTTTAAATCTCTAACTTCATAATGCTTCTCATAAAAGTCTCATTAAAATCATATCACTTATAATCTTAACATCTCATAAAAATTCATAAAATTGGCTCGCTATTTCTCATTAAATCTAAATGATAGATAATCTGAACATATTTCTAATCATTTCTGTTGACTTCTCATACTTAATGACATGTCTAAAATCAATTATGGAAAGTCCATTTAAGGTTTATCATTTCTAAACTCGAGGACAACAATTATTTTGAAAATCATTCTTAAGTCATATTATTCCCATTATGCTCAACACCCGTTCTCTTTCTTTCTTTTCTTTCTGAATTTTTTTTTTTTTTTTTTTTCAGAATTGAAACTTGAAGAGTGGTACCAATAATCATCCACAGTTTTTCCTTGCTTTTAAGCAAAGGTAGTGATAAAGGGATAAATTATTGAACCGAAAATTGAAACTTGAAGAGGAAGTACTAATAACCATCCACAGTTTTTCCCTTGTTTTTACACAAAGGTAGTGATAAAGGGATAAATTATTGTACAAATTCATTATTAATTTTGTTTGTTTAATATATTATTCCATATATTTTTTGGCAAAAGTTACGAACCAACTTATTTTTCTAATTTAGTCAGTCTTACTAAGCTTAATATGAACCAAAATTCATATCAATATCCTCTATGTCTCATGATTCTACATAAAAAGGAATAAATTAAAATTCAGGCTTCTATCAATTCATATCATACTCAACATGTATATTTCACTTAAAGATTCATAACATATGAAGGTTTCATACTTAACATGTCTTAATAAAATCGTAAATGACTTGCAAAGCATATAACATACCTGGTTCGAGGAGTCAATACGTGGAGAGTGACATAGTAGAGTGATGAGTTAAAATATTTCATATAATCTTATTTTCCTTTAATCAACAATAATTTAATGTGGTTGTATCCAAATCAACATTTTCTTGAATCATAATTCCTAATTAATCACAGTCTTCAAAACAAATCCAATATCGATATAGTAATTATCTCCCCATCAATAATTAATAACTTAACCCAAATAAAATTTATCGTCAAATCTTATTTTTTCTTTAGTCCCCGAACTTCTAGAAATTTATCAAAGACATCAATATAAACATCATATCACTAATTAATTATATTCCATAAAATTTTCAGGACATTACAAACTCCCTTGCTTAAAATGAATTTTGTCCTTGAAATTCGCACATCAAATTTCATCATGCTTTTCAAAATCATAACCATACTTGACATGTGAAAATTCAACTTTTTTTTTTATAATGAATAGTGATTTCGTTCACTGTTCATCATGAATAGCACGTCGTTTTACTGTTCACGTGAATAGTGATTTTTTTTTTTTTTTTTTTTTTTTTTTTTTAAAGAAATAAAATTTCAAAAATCTACAGAATCGTTTTTAAAACTCTTTTCTCTGATACCAACTGTGACGACCCGAATTCTCGACCATTCGAGTGCCACAAAAAGTGACTCATATCATATTATCGAGACTTAAATAATAATGTAAAATTATTCAAAAGAATAATTAGAATCCCATAATTTTTTTTGTGAATAAAAATAGAACATAATTTTCTTACATAAAGTTCAACATAATTATCTCATCAATCTTAACCATTTTTGCCACTTCCATGTTGACCGCCTCGAACCTTCAATTCTCTTAAAATGGTAAATATCGTGGAGTGAGATTTATAAAATCCCAGTAAGTATACCAAGCATAAATTTTCTTTTGAATGCATATGGATCATTTTCATCATAACATAGGATAGGATTGAAATACTCATAAACATAGGGAGACACAAGAATTTTACCGAACTTAAATGGCAAGAATTCTTATGTGTAGCGCTACTAAACTCCGGCCCCCTTAGCATAATCATAAACATATCATATGGAACCCATAACAATCTTGTGAGATTGATTTCATAGCAATGATCCAAACATTTTCATAAAAACATAAGATATACTTACTTGTCATAAAAACATACTTACTTTTCATAAAAACATAAGGTGTATTTACCTTTCATAAAAACATACTTACTTTTCATAAAAACATAAGATATACTTACTTGTCATAAAAACATACTTACTTTTCATAAAAACATAAGGTGTATTTACCTTTCATAAAAACATACTTACTTTTCATAAAAACATAAGATATACTTACTTGTCATAAAAACATACTTACTTTTCATAAAAACATAAGGTGTATTTACCTTTCATAAAAACATACTTACTTTTCATAAAAACATAAGATATACTTACCTTTTAAAAGATTAAAATGAAGTGAGTAGTAAATGGACCAAAACTTTCTTGACCACCTTGAATTTCTCTTACTTGTGGATTTTGTCAAGAGATTGGAAATAAGTGTATATGTGTAGAGTTGTGTGTAAAAGAGATGGGTTTAAATAGATGTATAAAGTTGGCATATTGTAAACATAATCATTCAATTCTATTAATTTTAACACATCATTTTCTTAAAGTAAAGCACCATTCATATACTTTTCCATATTTATACAAATATTATGCTCTTCATGATTACATATAATGGAATCTTATCAACCATTCATATACTTTTCCATATTTATACAAATATTATGCTCTTCATGATTACATATAATGGAGTCTATAATTCATTCATATACTTTTCCATATTTATACAAATATTATGCTCTTCATGATTACATATAATGGAGTATATAATTCATTCATATACTTTTCCATATTTATACAAATATTATGCTCTTCATGATTACATATAATGGAGTATATAATTCATTCATATACTTTTCCATATTTATTAAATTAAGATTCTCATAATTATTATATATAATGGAACCTCTCATGCTTGCATATATTTTCTTAATTTCAATAATAAAAATAATTTTTGTATAAATAAATATTGGGATAACATTGATTAAGTACTTGGACTTAATATACTTTAAATCAAGAGAATGGAGATATTTTTAGAAATTCGGAATTTAATTTAAAATCGAACGATCTCGATTATTTCTTGACTTGGCTATACGAATACGTCGTGGCGTTAACTTAATAAAAATGGGTGAAATAGTAGCGACACGATTTTCTATTAAAATAATTATTAATCGCGTAAAAATTCTTGGTCGCTACAATAACTCTTTGGTTGATCTGGTTAGAAAGGAAATTGCCAAATACAGAGAAACTAAGATGAAATCCCACGGAATTCTAAAAAGGATTCAATATATTCTGAACATAATGACGATGGCTGGGAATCCATCAAACAGAAAAGTGGTTTTTAGAAATCATATTTTGGTTAGGTGGAAGAAACCTATGGAGGGATGATACAAGCTGAATACTGATGGAGCACTTAAGAACGATGGAAATGCATGTGGTGGTGGTGTAGTTAGAGATCATTGTGGACAAGTTCAATGGGGAAATTATGAATTTTTTGGACCCATTTCGATAGTGGAAACTGAGATAAGGGCATTGGATAAAGGCCTTCAATTGTGTGCCGAACAAGGGTATGTAAGAATTTGGGTTGAAACTGATTCCATGGTGGTTTTAACTCTGTGTACATCAAATGACAAGGGGCCTTGGAACATTCAATATATGGTTGATTCTATCAAAGCTAAAATGACACATATGGAAGTCAAGATTTCACATATATGGAGAGAATGTAATGGCATGGAAGATTGGCTAGCTTCGGAGGGGCATAAAGAACGATGCTATCAGATGGTTAACAAGGATGAGTTTTATAGTAAAGTCAAATGCATACTACAAATGGAAAAAATTGAACTGGCTGTTATCAAAATTCAGAGGTAATCGG
The DNA here is from genome assembly GCA_963555705.1 of Ligustrum vulgare. Lineage (NCBI taxonomy): Eukaryota > Viridiplantae > Streptophyta > Magnoliopsida > Lamiales > Oleaceae > Ligustrum > Ligustrum vulgare. Next base: position 43,638,881 of record OY743173.1, on the reverse strand, counting down.
TCGTTTGGATGGCAACTTTGGGACACAAAGAAGAAGATTTAGACTGTGTGGATAGCTTATATCATATCTCAGTTTCTGTTTGAATAGAGGTTGTTAGGTTGTGATGTAAGGGGTTAGTAACTCCTTGTTTACTTTGTCTTGAGCTTGCATTTTTTGTAAGGTGCTAATATGGACTATATTAGTTCTATCGCATCATTCTAGTTGGTTTTAGCTTCCTCATCATATTTGTAACTAGGCATTCATCTTGGAAGTATTGGCTTTCCGTTCCCCTCCCTTCAAGTGTAATTTTGCTTTTATTCAATAAAATGGTAGGGGTATCCTAACCCCCCCCCCCCCCCACAAAAGAGTAGAGGTGGAGGCATAAAAACCACACCAAAGCTCCCATGGGATTCCATTAAAAAAAAAAGTACCTTTAAATAAGTCAAATAAATTAAAATTTATATTTGGCTTTCAAATAGATTCCATTAAATGTAAATATTTTAATATAACAATAGGATGAATTTTCAGGGGCATTACATTCCTCCCACCCCCACCCCCCGAAAAAAAAAAAATCGTCCTCGAAACTTAATAGTTTATTTATATTTTGCATTCTTCTTCTTTCAGATTTGAAATTCGTGCAATCACAAAAGTCAATACTATTACTGCTTAAATCATATTCTATACATTATTCCCATCGTGTCTAATTCGATTATTATAATCAGTAGAACTTCTATCCCGCATTCTCTTTCTCATTGTCTTTTCAGAGTTATCCATTTGATGAATCGATATTCTCCACTCCTGCACTTAGACGTAATATTGGTTGGTAACAGAGATATCCGTAAAATTTCTCCAATACTTCATCATGTACAACTGACAATAGTACGTGTCAGCAGCAGTGTAAACTCGCTCTAGGTGATAACGTATTAGTAATCAAAGTTTAGTCATCAATGAAATCGTGTATAGTGATCTTTCCTAGGTATACCCACTCTTCAAATCGTTGTTGCTTGTGTTGGCCTTGTAGTTATTTTCATATTCGTGATACCTCTATATTTTCAACATGCTAAAACAGTTTAGGTTATGCATAAAATGTCTTTCTTGTCTTGATAAGTAATTGGCTACTTCATCACGTTGCACTAATTCACGTCAAATTTTATTCTTAGAAGCATTATTATATTTGTATATGTCACATGTTAATTTTTTTATTATTTCATTAAAATCCCTACTAGTATGTCTATTATATTATATTTCTTTAATTATTATTGTTTTGACCAATAAGTTTATGGATTAACTTTAAACTATTATTTTTAAACGTTGTGACGTATTCTTAGTTTCACTTTCAAGTACACTCCATATACTAAAATTCATATATTCCCAATTATGGTAGCGATAATCAATTCATTTAATCGACAGTAATAATTCAAGTAATATTCAATATTCTTATTTATTTTTCATTAACATTATTACGTCAACTAAATTTAAAAAAATAAATAAAAAAATCTAATTTAATGTTGAATAGGTCTATTTAAATAATCAAATAAATTAAAAGTTTGACTTTCAAGTGGGTCCCGTTAAATGTGAACAATTTAATATAATAATAAGACGAATTTTCGGGGCATTATAATAGATGTTAAGAATGACGTTTATCAAAATTATGGCCTTATATTCCTTGGGAACTTTATCACCTCAATTAGCGAAGTCTTATACAAGCTTATTAAAGACATCAAGATTGTCATATAATTCATTAAAATTGTCGATTTTGAAACTTAAAAAGCTTTCAAGCAAGAAAAAAATTTTGGGATGGATATTTTGAAATAGAGTTCTTCCATTTGTTTTCCAAAGATTTTCATTGTATCATGTTTACCAATTTTTCGTAAAACACTATCAAATAGGTGCAAAATAATAGAAGTATAAGCGAGTTCATCAAGTTTCTTTTTCTGTTCATCAAACACGGTAGGAAAAAAGAGTTATTGATTTCTTCTAAAACATCTTGTTGTACCAAAATACAATTTATTTTTTTGTTGCCATATAGGAAAATCACATTTTTCTATTAAAGACATTCAAGTCAAAATTATGTTCACATATATTAGCAGATAACCAACACACCATAGGAAATAAGCACTAAGCAGCTCAAATATAATAACACAGAAACCTAAAAGGTCGCAATATACTCTGTTCTACATTCTCAAGATTACGTGAGACTCAAAGATATCAGTTCAAAAGAGTTTTTGACATAGATAATGTCAAGGTTATAATTCTAACAGTTAAATGCAACAAAAAATAGATAATCAAAAAGATATATAGAAAACGGAGCAAACACTGAAAAATCACATGTAATAGAAAATAATTCCTATAAATTAGCAACAGACAACCGCAAATTTAATGGTCAACCCACACGATGACCTGCTAGTAGTGAAATTTAGAAGTTATCAGCCAATTTACCAGATTGAGATTGACCAATTTTGCAGGTCCGTAATAATGGAGAGATGCGAAATTATTTATTTGTTTATATGTCTTGAAATTAGTGATTTATTTTAGCAGAAATCAGCACCAAGCTCGAATCACCTCCAAAAAAAAATAAACTACAATTAATAAAAATGAAAAAATCGAGCACAAGAAGTCGGCCAGTGAGTTCGAAAAATGATTTCAAGTCACACCAATCACGCCACCGAGACTCTAATACCAATTTGTGATTATTTAACCTAGAAAAACACAAATAAACAAAATTAAACAATTGATATTGGAATATAATTCAAACAATAAATATTAGCGATTTATGAAGTAAATAAAACTCCCAAAAATGCACGATAGGCCGCCCGTATGGTGTTAAAATGAGGGGTCAGATTCTGCTAAATACTCCACAATGGTAACACCACAATCAAGGTCAGAGAACAGCTCCTAGACAAAGCCAAAACGCCCACTGGTTTCACCCAAGAAGGGACCAAACTGAAGGCTGCAAGTGTCTAAGAAAGTGACATGGTCCCGCCACAAAAGGGGACAATCAGGCGAGAGTTCCAGCCTCGAAGGAGAACAACTACGCCCAAGCAGTAGGGGACAACACCAGTCGTCATAAAGAAAGGCACCAGTACAAAAATATCAACAAAAAAAAAAAAAAAAAAAAACAAATTAGTGTCGTTTTTCAAGGAAAACGACGCCTGTAAAAAATGCGGTGGCAAAATCGTAAATAAATTTTTAATAAAGGCGTCGGTTGTTAGGAAACAACCGACGCCAATTAACCGGGCCGTGTAAGGGCGTCGGTTCTTACATAAGAACCGACGCCTATACTTAGGCTTTATTTTCGAGCTTTCACGAAATTTTCAGGCATTTCCCCGGTTTCATCACCAAAATTTCCAGCTCCAGCCATTTCCTGCACCGTTTTCAGTTCAACCGAGGTCACCATTGCCCCTACCTTCTCACGTCGCCGCCACCGTGCGCCACCAACCCTCCACCCGACGATCTCTCTAGCACCCCACCGCCACCATCCAGTGACCTCAGCCTAGCGCCACCAGCCCGAGGTTCCAAGCCCCCGGCGCTTCCGCCCCCGCGCGCCACTAGCCCCCGGCGCCACTGCCCCCGAGCGCCACAGCACCTGCGCGCGCTCCACAACACCCCACCCGTGCCACCACCCACCCAAAACCCGCGCCCCACAGCCCCCACCCGCGCCACCACCAACCCAAAACCCGCGCACCATCTCTTGATGATAATTTTACTGGTGATTTTAGTTTGTTTCCATTTAAATAAGAAAAGGATTAATGTCTTGATGATAATTTTACTGGTGATTTTAGTGTTCGAAGGTAATTATTGTGAAATAGCGTTTTCCACCACTGTAACATACGATAACAAGGCATTGGTTATTGATGGAAAGAGGAGAATTTTGCAGTCAGGGTCTTTTCATTATCCGCGAACCATGCCTGATGTGAGTTTGAATTTTATTTGTCTTAGGTGTAGTAATATTGATTCAGAGATCCATTATAATCTAAAGGAACTTTTATATTTATCCGTAATTTTGGCTTTAGTAAAATGTGTGGGAAATCACGTCTGCTGTTCTGCTGGGGTGAATTGTAGGTGTGGCCAGAAATTATCAGGAAGGCAAAGGAAGGAGGATTTGACGTGATTGAGACTTATGTCTTTTGGAATTATCATGAGCCTGTCCGAGGAGAGGTATAAAAGTTGCATTGTGAGTTTATTTTAAAAGTAGTTTAGTGAACTCCTTGGTTGAGTTTCGATGAAACTACAAGCTAAATCTTGTGGTTTACTATGCGGAGTCTTGAGTGAATAAACATTTTTTACTTATAAGTTCTTACTATGTTGAAATCTGGTCTGTATTTGATTTAGTTCTGTATTAAATGATAAGTCAAACTAAATACCATACTGCCAAGGTCTTTACTCTTTAAACCTTCTTGAAATAGTTGCGTAAAGCTAATGTGCATATGAGAACTAATGGTCGTACGTGAAACAATTTTCGCTGACTTTTTAATTTTAACAGCAGAACTTTATTCTATTGCTGTTTGTTTCCATTCCTTGGAAATGAATGTTGGCAGGTATGGAACCCCCAGATTATAGAATCTGCTGTATCAAAAATAATCGAAGGCCAAATTTTTATTCCTAAACTGTCCTGATTTGCATCAGCTGTGACCTTAATGCGGAAAGGATGAATTTTATTTTTTTTTACATATATTTATAATTTAATAATGGTGCAATTTCATTCCATGAATCACTTCTATGAGTAATACGGCCTATTTTTCATCCTCTCTCCAGTAAAGCTAGTTTAAGTTGGTTTGTAATGTTTGCTGGGGTTTCTTGCCTCCATTGAGCTGTATTTTATCACAAGTCAAGTGCTATTGATTGTAGAATCGTCTTGATGTTCCTGTGCTAGCTAATTAGAAAAAATGTTGTTACTTGGAGTAACCCCAACTCCTGAGCACAAAATGACTTTGTTTGCAAATATTATTTCTTCATTATTACTATAATTTCAACTCTGTTAGTTACTCTTTTTGAAATTTGTAGTACTACTTTGAAGGCAGATTTGACCTCGTACGATTCGTGAAGACAGTGCAAGATGCTGGCCTCTTTGTGCACCTGAGAATAGGTCCCTATGCTTGTGCAGAATGGAACTATGGGTCTGTTTTTTATTGAATTTTGTTCTATAACATAACCACCTTGATGCCTAGTGGAGTAATGTGGGGGATGGGGGGCTAGACTCTCTTTCTCAAAGTCTCTGTTTACGCTATCCCGAAAGAGTAATTTGTTTCTACTATCTCTCATCAGGCATCTCAGTGCAGTCCTACGTCTCCTAGCCTATCTTTGTAGTTTTTATTAAGTAAAATTAACACATGCCTTCATTTATGGCTTATTTAAATATTCCTTTAGAGCTGTTTTCTTGAAAGAAGAAGATTTAGAGGCTACGCAATCTCAAAGTTATATTCTGAAATAATCTGTCCCCTCTATAATATGCATTTAGCTGCGTCTAATGTTGTTTAATTAATTCTTTATTTTTGCATTTCCTGCATCAAGGGATTCCCAGTCTGGTTGCATTTTATTTCAACTCATTTTTTTACAGTATTCAATCTACACTATATATAGTGAAGTTTTTCAAGTTTAAAAAATCAATGATTTTCACAGTTTCATGCATCCCAAAATATCATTTTCTTATAAGTTTTTCCTTCCTTATACTCTCAAAGATGGAAGGACCAAAACTTCGACAGATCAAAACTATCTGTGTATTTTGTGAATCAAAAGTAGGGAAAGGTTTTGGGTATCTAGAAGCAGCAGTGGATCTTGGAAAGAAGTTGGGAGAGAAAGGTATCACTCTCGTGTATGGGGGTGGTAGCAGTGGTTTGATAGGTTGTGTTTCCCAATCCGCTCAAGCAGAGAAAGCAAGAGTGATAGGTGTTATACCTACTCCTTTGGTAGATATTGCAGGCAAAACACGAGGGCATGAAGTGCAAACCTTATCTATTCATGAACGCATAACTTGTATGCTATATGGTTCTGATGCCTTTATAGCCCTGCCTGGAGGTTTTGGTACTTTAGAAGAAATCTTTAATATTACCTCATTGGCTCATTTAGATCTCAATACCAAGTCTATTGGGTTTTTAAATATTAACAATTTCTTTGATGTTTTGTTAACATTTCTTGATTATGCTGTGGAATAGGGATTCATCTCTCCATTTTCTAGGAGAATCCTTATTTCTGCTCCTACTATCGAGGAACTGCTGGATAAGTTGCAATCATATATCCCCATACAAGATCCAGTAGGAGTTAAGATAGATTGGTCGCAAGGAAGGGGAATCAAGCGAAAATGGAGTTCGGTTAATGTAAACTTAACTTTGTGGACCCTAGAATAGGTGGTGGTAGAGTACGGAGTATTCTCACTCTTGAGACACACCTTAAATTTCTAGGATTTTATCAATGTTTCTTTATTTCCTCGAAAGATCAGAGGTGGTAGGATACGGCTACTCCCGAAACACATCTCTAACTTTGAGGATCATAAATGTTTTCCCCCTTTTGTATTTTGCATGTATTACTTGTTTTATGCTTCTTCGGGAGCAATAATAATAATAATATCATTTCAGTATGTTTAGATGATAATTTTTACTTCTTCTGGAGTAAATATGTACTTCTTCTGGAATACGTAAGTGTTCGTGCAAGAAATTTTTCAGACACTTATCATCTAATATTCATCTCATAATACTGATGGGATTATTTTCACATTAACCATATCTGTGCTATCATGAGATATTATCTTATCATATATCAACATTTTTCTTATTGGATAATTCATTTTTATCTATATTTTCAATACAGATAATGGTAACTTCTGGTACCGTTTGATAAAATATTTTTATCAACATTCACCAACTTTTTGGTAATGATAACTTCTGATATCATTTGATAAAATATTATCTAACTTTAGTATTGATAACTTTTGGTACCATTAAATGAAATATCAAATAACAATAATATCGTATATATATATATATATATATATATATATATATATATATTAACAATAATAATACTGGGGTTAAACCACCACGTATATATGTTGACAACAACCTCTAATATGTTAGAATTAACCAACAATTGAGGTGTTTCTGAAATAATATAAAATATGAATATATGTAAAGTATTCCATATATTCAATTGATAGACCGACCATATAGGCGGTGTCAACATAATAAAATAATTACCTTTCATTATTGAGCGAGTCATATCTTCCAATTAAGGTATTCATAATAGTGAGCGAGTTATATCTTCAAATCTACTCAAGGTATTCATAATAGTTCAATCCGTTACGATAATGAGTCATATCCAGTTAAGGTATAAATCCAGTCCATAATAACTCAATCCATCACGGTATGATAATGACTATATTACTTATACCTTGTTTAGAATCTTTAATTTATCTTGTTGATCACATATTAATCGTTAATTTTCGATTAATATACTTTTATGTATTACCAAGGGGAAAATGGTCCATATTTTAATATGTTGCTCATATGGATAAATCGAAACCGTCAAAAGGTTTGAAATTTAATTTAGAACAAACTTACTTTTGGTCCGAAGTTCAAAATCCCGTCGGAAATGCTTCAAAAACGGTTTTTAAGAAAACCGCCACATTTGACCGTCGGAAAATTTCAGAACTGCACAAAACAGAAAAGTAAGATCATAAAAAAATCAAGAACGTCGATATGAAGAATTTGCCTTCGACGTCGTCGCCGGAATCATCTTCACGCGCCCTCACGCACCGAGTGGACCTCTGCGCGTGGTCTTCACGCGCTGCCGCGCCGGTGACTCTTCCGTCGACACGCGCCGGTGCCGGAGGATCGTCCCGTCGCCGTGGTAATGGATCTGGTCTCCGATCATCGTTTGGATATACGGGTTGACGTGAATTTGCTTTGGAAGTTTCGGATTACACAATTTCTCCAATTTTTCTATGGACTTGAAATTGATTTTCTAATCTATGATGTATAAATGATGATTGATAATAATCTGGTTTATGATATAGAGGTTCATCATTTAGATGCAACTGTAGAGCATACTCCCGTCATATTACTCAATAGGTTAGAGACTCGTGCTGATAACGTATTGTAAAACTATCAAAATCTAACAAGAAATAAAGAGAAAGAGATGGAGATCTTAGAGAGAAACTCTTCTCATTCTTGGTATATTCATAATGAAATTACTCCTATTTATAGAAGTGAATAATGGCAAAATCGTAATATATAAATTTTACATGTGTATAATGGTAATTGGTCATTCAAACCTAACTTTTACCTAATTTCTTACCTTATATTTCATAACAGATAAATATTTAAAATTGGAGGGACCTTAGTTTGAGGACTTTATTTTTTTGTCCAATTATAAAGTGATGTATCAAATAAAAATAGTAGTTGTGATATATTTATTCATTAATAAGAAAGATATTTATGTCACTTTATTTAAAATTATTTAAGTAAACATTAAAATTGTGGTGTACTAAATATTAAATAAATATTAATATTGCATTTCCAAACACAATTGTTGGGTTATGATTATACAAAATTTTGCGAAAAAGTACGAACTAGTTGTTGTCGAGGTTGTACTGCTGGACCCCACCCGTGTCTTTTACACGTGATTTTACCCTAAACAAGTCACTAAAATATTGACAGGTTTTAACTCTTGTACTTCAACTATCACTGAAATGAGTGAAAAAAATATCTTTAGTAAAAGAAAAAGAAAAAAGAAAAGTATAATCCACACCACCCTAACCGACCTTGTCCTGAACCATTGATTTAGGAAGTTAATCGCAAGTTATGCCTCTCAGAGTCAGGGTGGAGGACTTTATAGTAAGCACTAAAGTTTGGGTAACTCCTACTGACGACATGACACAAATTCAATATTTCAGAATTCGAACCATGCACACCTCTATACTGAGCCTTACCAGATCCAATATCTTTAGTAAAAGTGTAAAAGGTTGAACACCAATCTTTAGTAAAAGGCTGAACACCTCATGTAGCACAATAATTGTTAAAATATTTATTACATTATTTTTTTACGTAATTTTTAAAATTTAAAAAGTCGTATTGGACGGAAAAATATGTACCTTTAATTTTGACATGAACTTTGTTTTATATTATATGTGTATAGAAGGTATTGTTTTCAAGAGCATGCATGTCTTGCTTTAATTTAAAATACTAGTTCTATTCAACCCGTGTTTGATTTTGATAAAATCAATATTTTAATAGATTTTGGGAAAAAAAAATGATAAGATATATGATTGAAAATTTGTGAATCTTATAAAATATGTGATTAAAAATTAAATGTTAACTTTAACTTTTCATTTAATCAATTTTTTTTTTTTAATCAAATTGGTAACAAGTTTTCTTTTACTAAGAGCCTGTTTGGTAATGTAAATTTTAGAAGTTTTTGTGAGTTTTTTTTTTTTTATGATTTAAAAGTGTTTGAGAAGTCAAAAATTATGAACTTGATTAAGAGTATATGGTAGGGATTAAATTTGAAAAAAATTGGTAAAAAAAATCAAATCATCAAAAAGACTCAGTAATGTGGCAAAGCGAGTACTATGCAATATGCATCACTATTTTTAAAGCTTGACAAACTTTTAGAAAACGTTTTCATCATTTTGACTTCATTTAAAAGCACTTTCGATGAAGGTGTTTTAAAATATTTTCTAAACAATATTTTAAGCCTTTATTTGGTATACTTAATTTATAAATAAATGAATGAGTTATTGAGTAAAATTAAAAAATATAAAAAAAATTTACATTTTATCTTTTTGAAGATTTTGCAGAAAATATGTTTACGGTTTGTTCTCATTTATTAGCTTGTATTAAATTTCTTGTTAAAATCTTCGATTTGAATTTGACACATATATTACATATTTTTCGAATTAAATATAATAAAATAATTATCAAGTGAATAAAAACTATTACCAAACAAAAAATAGTTTATATATTAAAATAAATTAAAATCTTGATGTCATGTTATTACCATAATAATTACTAACATATATATATATATATATATATATATATATATATATATATATATATATATTTGCATAGATTTATTAATTCGATTTTCATTTTTACTTTTACTTTAACAACATTAATTACATCAGCTACTTTAAAAAATAATATTAGTATTTCAAAATATCAAACATATTAATATTTATCATAACCACGGGACATGCAAAAGACTTGCTTAATATAATTCTATAACAAAAAAGGGATATTGTACGATTAACTATTTAATCCTCCTTACCTTTTGCGATTATAAATAAAATTTATAAACAACATTTTGTCAATCTGAGACTTGGTATCAATTATTGGATTAAAAAATAGTAAAAATAAGTTGAAAAGGTGAGGGGGAAAAATTGAAAGGAAATCTTGTCTTTAGTGGGAAAAAAACGATGTTTTGACACAATATAGATAAGATAAACAAGCGACACATAAAATAAGATGGTATTGACAAGTAAAACGCTATAATTAGCAGAAAACAGGTTCTCAGATTGGGACATCATCATCTAACAAAAGACAAGAGAGATTTTTTGATTGCCTAAACTACAACATACATTAATTTCGCATGATAAAAATGTAAAATCCGTCCATTTGCTAAAGCTATGGGATTAAGACAATATATAGGAGTTTTTTTCTACAAAGCTTTTGATAAATAAATTAAAAAAATAAATAAAAATAGCAGATTTTTTTATAAAAGTTAAGTTAACAGATCAATAAAAATTGTGACTCCACAGTTATGATTAAAATTATTTATTGACTATGAGATCTCAAATTCTAAATAATTTTTTAAACTATATATCATAAACAAGTAGGAAGTCGAGAGGAGACTCCACAAAACTTTGAGCACTATTTCGGTAATTTTTCTGAACTTGACGTGGCGAGATCAAAAGCTAATATTTTGTTGGAGATGATGATCCAAGCTTCCAAGAAACCTGCAAAAAAGGTAACGAGGGATGCCCTCGTCGCCCCTCCGGTATGAGAATTAGTATTTTGGAGAGAAGTAGAAAAAATATTTAACTGGAATATATGTAAAAAATTATGAATGAATATTGTGATCATAAGAGCTGTATTTATAAGGCTGAAAAAAGTCAAAACCTTCTTTAATTGAAGAAGGAGTTTTTTTTATGTAAACTTACCTTTCAAGGAGAATTCTATCTTTACAAGAATAGAGTTATCTTTTTTTAGGAGGTTTCCTTATAAGATACGTCTTGTTATGGAGGCCCAAGAAGAAGGTTCATGAATGAAGTCCATTAATGAAGAAGGTTCGAATTCCTATCTGTGCTGGGCTTCTAAGCGTGATGTGACCGAGACAGGCCGACCATATATCTTATCATCAATGAGATTTTTGATAAGGTCGGGAGTGACCGACCTATGTAGTGATAGGATAAGCCCGGGAAAATATGTTGAATAAACGGAGAGTAACCTAGCAAAACCAAGCAACAATCCCGATCTATACATAGCCGAGCATTGTTGTCCGACCTGTTATATTCCAAATCCCTAGCTTATTTTAGGGCGTCATGAATTTGTACTGATCACTTGATTTTCTAGGATGTAAGGCTAAAGACATAGCTCATTAACGTGTTTTGAGAATAGGGTTGGCCCATAATAAGACTACAATGCTTCTATGAACAAATCAACCCAAAGGGGTGACCTCGGGCCATAGAGAGGTCGATCCAAAGTGTGATGTTGTGCAAGATAGAAGGCCGGCCCAAAGCATGACCTTGGGCCTTAAGGTGAAAAGTAATTTTCTGATAATGGAATGACCAAAAATATATCGATCATTAGCCTCCGTGCGTCAGAGGTCGAGCTCCAGCCTCTGGCGTATGTCATATTGAATTTAATTATTGCTAAAGTAAAGTTAAGTCGTTCCATGAAACATGGTCTCACTTCTAGCCAAAGACTTTCACTTACCAAATCTTGCGAACAACTGAGAGTGTTCTTACATTCGTCCCATCTCATGAGTTTCACTAATTCACAAGTAGAGGTCTTGTCCTTTATGAACCGGACAGTGGTTGAAGACCCTGTATTTATGGAGGAAGTAGCACATTCCAGGTAGAATTAGGTTATTCAGATGGTTTGGAGACGTTGGAGTCTTGATGGTAGTATTAGGATACGGTTGTACAATATCCAATTGCCATATTGAAGTAGGATTTTTTTAGCTGCCCATGCAAGACAGAATTTAGACTAATTATAAGCCCTCGTGCATCCCACCTCGAGCTCGGGGAAAGATGGACATGAAATAATGAGACAGCGTGGTTTTGGTAGGATGTGATTCAACGGTTATGTTGCAGCTTATGTTAATAAATAATAATCCAAGTCCATGCTAAGTAATGAGTTCAAGCTTTTATAATAAGTTGAGCTCATGTTATGTAAGAATAAGCATAGGTTATGTTAACGAATGAGCTTTGGTTTATGTTGGCAAGAATTAAGTACGAGCTTATGTCAAGTAATGAGCTCGACCTTTTATTAAGCAAGAATAAGCCGAGCTTATATCAAGGAATAAGCTTGGACTTATGTGAGCGAGAGTAAAGCATGAACTTATGTTAAGTAATGAGCTCGAGCATATGTTAGCAAGAATTAAGCATGAGTTTATGTTATGTAATAAACCCGAGCATTATGTAGAATGTAAATAAGCCCGAGCATGTAAAGTAATAAACCAGAGCTTATGTAGATCCGGGGACTTCATTATGTGATTTGATTACTTGACTGCTTGAGAATGACCATGTGTACTTGCATGAGCAAGTATCTAATTGTTTGCTCGTGGTTTAAGGCTTTGAGCGCTTGCGCGTTGGCAAGAAACAACTTTGCTAGGTAGTGTCATCAATAACTTGTGAAGGTCGTGCTATGTGACCGACCTTGTAAATTATTTTAATAAAGAAAGGGTCAAGCTTTTCACTTTGTGATTTTTGGGAATTTATTTGTAAGGTCGGGTTTTGTGGCCGACCTTGTAAATTATTTTAATAAAGAAAGGGTCAAGTCCTTGATTTTGTGTAATTTACAAGAATGGTTGAGAGGTTGGGTATTTTGAAAATGGCAGTGAGCCCGTGCTTTGAACTAGAAACCCTTTATAATTTTGAAGTATAGTTATACAGGTCCATCATGGCCAAGCTTATGGACTTTAGCGCAAAGGAGGGGTCAAGCCCTGCCCTTTCGTGAGTTTATGAAAAATAATTTTTAACGTCGATCAAGACCGACCTTGTAAATAATTTACACAAAGAAGTGATCGACCTTTTGAATTTGTGAATTCATGGAAAAAAATTTATAAGGTCGATCAAGGCCGATCTTGTATAGGATTTACACAAAGAAATGGTCAGGTCCTCGACTTCGTGTTTTTGAGGAAATAGTTTATAAATTCGTGCCATGTGACCCACCTTATAAATTATTTGACTTTGTGTAGTTTTAAGGAAATGATTAGTCATGTCGGGCATTTAAGCCAATCTTGTAAACCTTTTACACAAAGAAGGGTCAAACCCTTGACTTTGCGTAATTTAAGGAAATAGGTCGGGCAGGTAGGTCGACCTTATAGACTTTTTGTACAAAGAAGTGATCAAACCCTTGACTTTGTGTAAAAAAGAGATAGTTTGATAGGTCGGGCATATGAGCTGACCTTATAAACTCTTCATAGGGAAGCAATCTGTGAGGCCCGGCATAATGGTTGATCCCGTACATTATTCGTGCTGAAATAATTCGTCAGGTCGGACATTTTGGTCGACCTTATAATTTATTTATGAGGAAATAATTTGTAACGCCTTGCCATATGAGACATTGTAAATTATTTGTAAGGAAATAATTTGTAATGCCTTGCCATATGAGACATTGCAAATTATTTGCGAGAAAATAATTTGTAACGTCTTACCATATGAGACATTGTAAATTATTTGTGAGGAAATAATTTGTAACGCCTTGCCATATGAGACATTGTAAATTATTTGCGAGGAAATAATTTGTAACGCCTTACCATATGAGACATTGTAAATTATTTGCGAGTAAATAATTGGTAACGCCTTGTCATATGAGACATTGTAAATTATTTGCGAGGAAATAATTTGTAACGCCTTGCCATATGAGACAATATTGTAAATTATTTGCAAGGAAATAATTTGTAACGCCTTGCCATATGAGACATTGTAAATTATTTGCGAGGAAATAATTTGTAACGCCTTACCATATGAGACATTGTAAATTATTTGCGAGTAAATAATTTGTAACGCCTTGCCATATGAGACATTGTAAATTATTTGCGAGGAAATAATTTGTAACGCCTTGCCATATGAGACAATATTGTAAATTATTTGTAAGGAAATAATTTGTAACGCCTTGCCATATGAGACATTGTAAATTATTAGCGAGGAAATAATTTGTAACGCCTTACCATATGAGACATTGTAAATTATTTGATCTTGTGTTTTTGGGAGATAATTTGTAAAGTCATGCTTTGTGGTCAACGTTGTAAATCATTCCCAATGTGGTATGGTAGGTTTTCTTTAATTATCACAGTTGTTTTCGTTCGATGACTGGAGGGCATAGAAGCTAACCTCAGATTGACGAGGGATTATGGCTTGCATTGATAATAGAGCTTATTGATATGTTTAAGCAAGGAATAAGTAGAGATTATGTTAAGTAATAATCTTTAACTTATGTTGAGAAGCAATAAGCCGAGATTATGTTAAGTAATAACCTCTAACTTATGTTGAGAAGTAATAAGTCGAGCTCATGTTAAGAAATAATGAGCTTGTTATTGCGGGAGTTATAGGTCAAGCTCATGTTAGCACATAAGCCCGAGCTGGTGTTAGCAAATAATAGGTCGAGCTCAAGTCAACGTTAAGGAATGGTAAACCGAGCTTATGTTGAGTAATAAGCCCAAACTTGTTTTAGCGGGAATTTAATTGATTCGAAGCAAACCTTTTTTTCAATTAATATAATTAGCTATTGAAAAAGGTTGGAGCATTTCAATCAATGTAGATTGTACCTAGGAAGGTCATGCTAAAATATTTTAAGTGTTTCTATTGATGATCACATAGAAATATGATGTTTTACATAATTGGTTACTGTGTGAGTTAATTTATAATTTGCTACTTAAATTAGCTAATTTTCAAGTTATATAAACTTTATATCACAAAAAAATAACAGGAATCATCATGTGAATGAATCAAATAACTTCAAATTCAGCAAGCAATTTGAGTTTAACTTGGGTATTATTGATCAGATCATACTTGAGATTGTGTAAATAATGAGACCAAAATTACAATCGGATTTAATCAATTAAATTAGCATATTAATAGATTATGAGGCTTTCACGGTTTTCGTAAAGATCAATAATTAATTGATTGTAATCCTTAGGCATATTGCTCATAGATTATAATTGTTTTGCCAGAATTGTACTGAGAACTTTCCATTTTGAGTCTTGGTCGTAGCTTTTGGTATGTTATGAGAAATAGCGGAACCCATAATCATCTAATGATCAGAAAGTATATTTCTTGAATTCACATATCGCAAGCTATTGCAGATTTAATAAACTAGTCTCAACTTATCGAATAGATTATCAATTTGGGCAAAGATAATTAATCATATTTAGAGTTTACTAGCTTTTTATTTAGCAATAGCAACAGATAAAGATGGGATTGCAAAATTTTTGAGCTCTAACACATGATCAATGTTATGCCATAATTATTGAATTAATAAAGAGTGTTAGGGTACACCTTTTTTTCGCAATTCCTCGGGCGGATCCAAAAATGATCAAGAACTTGGGGAAATCCTTAGTCATCATTAAGCAGTAGTTGCTTTGACGGCTTTGATCAAAAGGCTCAACAATTACAACGGGAAGTCACATTGCACCGTAGTGGATAGGAGATCCGGTTGAGGCGTTTTATGCAATATCTAGCATTAGGGACAAAAATTGAAGTCACATTAAGGTTATTGCCAATTTATCAAATCCAATAAAATGTCAAACTACTAATGATATGGATTTAAAAACTTTTCATTCTTTGATGGAAGCAAATGAATGAAAATATCTCAATATCTCATTTGTTTGTTAATGTCAACAAGGAAGTAATAATATAGTGACTAGAGGCTCAGCCAAGTAGTCTCAAGTGCAAAATTTTGCAAGACGTGGTGAACAAGTCTAGTGAATGATTTAAAAAAATGGTACTCAATATAGAAGTGCAGCATGTGACACGAAGGATTTGCATTCGAAGTCATCTTGTACCCATCCTAGCTAAATTATAGATGGAAATAATGATAATGAAATATATGCTAATGCTAAAGATATTGACTTGAATGAGAGTAATAGAAAACAGATTTTGGTGCTTTATGGGTTCCCATGTATGGAAGGTGATGAATTGGTTAAACAAGATAAAGAAACCAAGGCTGATGACATGTGCTCTATTATAATCAAAGTCATCAAGAAAAATGATCGAATTAGGTTTTTCATATATACCAATTCACCTTGATTTTTGGTCATATTATCAATAAGATCACAAACTAATATCTCTATCTGAATCGTTATCTTCCACAAAGATCAATAACTATCATTATGTGATATTGCGAGTCATAATGGTTTTGCCAAAACTTCAGCAAGAGAGATTTATTTTAAGCATGATAACAGTCAAATCTATTGAATCACATTTGATGCAATAGAATCACACAGGATTTGTATGATTGTTAAGTTCTTACACCAAATTTCTACCAAATTGCAAAAGAATTGATGAGTAGGGTAAGAGTACACCTGGATTCTGTAGTTGTCTGAGAGGCAAATGGGAAAATAATCGAGTATTTAAAGAATTGTTTCCTCCAGTAAAGAGTTTCCATCTAAGGGAAGATCTCGAGATCATCCAAAGCAGCAGCTTGTTGGAGCAAGCTTTAATTGGGTGCATGATCTTTTGCCAAAAATGAGAAATAGGGCAATCCAATGGCTAAAAAAAACTCAAATTTATCTAGAAATCCGGTGCAGAGAGGAAGCCGTAGATAATTTTTCAACTTCAAGTCCCTTCTGTGTGAAGTTACAATGATGACTTCGGCTTTTTTATCGAACGTAAGAAGTGTGATTCACGTTCTAAATTATGTAGATTTTCTCAACCCGTTTTGTGACCAAAGATTAAAATCCGATCCAAACTTGAATCTCGTTTTATTTGAGTAATCGGTGGATAACAACAACCGAAGGGTACTAACATAGCAATAAACCCAAAAAATTTTGCATTTACTAGCATGAAGATTCATACCTAATAGCGATGATTTGTTGTCTGTGAAATCATTTTTAAGGAACACGGAATTGTAGGTCGAGGATGGAACATCGATTTAGTTGCCGTGATAGCTTTCATCGGATGCTAAAGAAGCGAGTAGTGCGTTGGATCAACTGGTATCAATAATAATGGTTGAAGACCTGTTTCGTGCGGTCACTGCCCCCAGCAGTCCGACCACATTACTGCTGGTCGTGACTTCTTGCAAGGAACGTGGTCAACCAATTCCCCTAATCTGGGTTGGGGTATTCAATCGAACATGTTGCATGCTAAAAATGGTCATCAGAGAATAACACATGGAAGCATGGTGATGAACTCCAAACAACATGAGGTCAAACCCAATTTGAACTGCTAATATCATCTAGTATCTGATATTTCATCGGATCCATGGATTCGACCAGCACCATAATTATTTGACCCAGCAATAGGATTATTCGACCCAGTAATAGGATTATCGAAGGATTCTGGTGGGGCACACGGTTTCTCAGGAAGTTCCCACGACCATCGACACCGGTAAAATAGGTGACGGGGAGACACAACGACAAGGAGCTACATCTGGTAGCGTAGAAGGGCAATGCATTCCCGATGAGGTAAATATTGGGGGAGGTCGATGAGCAGATGCTGCAGACAACGAGTGTGGCTGAGTTTGATGCCGAACTAGCGGAGATCAAAACAGCCGTGGTGAATGAGGTCGATGAACTGGGGAAGACCCCTCTTTTCACTACGGTCGAGTGAGGGCATATTGATATGGTGAAGGAGTTGTTTCCTTATTGCACCAAGGAAGGGATCACTTCCAAGAAAAAGTCATGTTTCGAACCCTTGCACGTTGCTGCCACTGTAATATTGTCCAGATACTTCATGACCCTGGAGTTATTTTCATTGCTGGAGCCATTATTTTGAAAATTGTTTTTCAAGGGGCATTCCAATCTTGGTCGGTCTCTTTGCTTAATATTGGAGAAAGAAACAATATGGAAAATCAATATTTCTCGATGGTAAACACTCCAATAAAGAGACCCAGCAGATAATGCCTCTAGATCTTCGAATATTCTGATTTTTTTTATTTATTTATTTAGTTGGAAATTGATCTTTGAACAACATGGTTTTTTTATCAGATTCCCACAGACGGCGCCATTTGTTTCGGTAATTTTTTTGACCTTGACGTGGCGAGATCAAAAGCTGATATTTTGTTGGAGATGATGATCCAAGCTTCCATGAAACCTGCAAAAAAGGCAACGAGGGATGCCCTCTCGCCCCTCCGGTGTGAGAATTAGTATTTTGGAGAGAAGTAGAAAAATATATAACTGTAATATATGTAAAAAATTATGAATGAATATTGTGATCATAAGAGCTGTATTTATAAGGCTGAAAAAAGTCTATAACCTTCTTTAATTGAAGAAGGAGTCTTTTTTGTATAAACTTACCTTTCAAGGAGAATTCTATCTTTACAAGAATAGAGTTCCCATTTTTTAGAAGGTTTCCTTATAAGATACGTCTTGTTATGGAGACCCAAGAAGAAGGTTCATGAATGAAGCTCATTAATGAAGAATGTTCGAAATTCTATCTGTGCTGGGCTTCTAAGCGTGATGTGACCGGGACAGGCCGACCATATATCTTATCATCAATGAGATTTTTGATAAGGTCGGGAGTGACCAACCTATGTAGTGATAGGATAAGCCCGGAAAAATATGTTGAATAAACAGAGAGTAACCTAGCAAGGCCGAGCAACAATCCCGATCTATACATGTATTTGTATGACAAATATTTTACCCCAATTTGAAGGAAAATAGGGCGTGCGGGCTGGCGGGCGGGATTTCTAGGCCAAATTTGGGTTGCAAACAAGTGAAAGTGAAGAAAGTTGGAATATATTTTGATTTTCCACGGCAAATGATGGTAATCAAACGAACCCTTAGTTATTTGAGTTTCGCTTTAATTATTTGTTTGATAAAAAGGGAAATAATATTTTAAAATATATGTGAAAACGATGCTCTAAATTAAGACATAGAAACACAATACTCCCTACATTTCGTGAAGATATGTGTGTATTCCTTATTTACACGTCCCAAATTATAGCCAATTCCCTTATTTTCTCTAGATATTTTTAATATTTTTAATATGCCCTCATTTAATATTCATTGTTATTAACAAATATATAATATAATCATATTTATTGTGTAATTATTTAATGTATGAATGTATAGTTAAAAAAAATTATATTTTCAACTACATTTATTATATTTTCAAATTTTCTTAATTTACGTAAAAAATAAAAAATAAAAAAAATAAATAAATAAAAATTGACATGACATGATATCAACTAATGTCAATACACGTCTTCTTATAGACATGTATAAGCCTATATTCTTCACAATTATTTATAAATTAATTTATAAACAACATAATTTTTAAAATTATTTTTTAACAACATATTTTCTTTCTTTATTTATAAACCACACATTTTGTTTATCTCAAAAATATAAATAAATCAATTTACAATCGATCGAAGCTTAAAACATGTGTACATGTGAGACAGTGTCCACATGCATGCAAGTATATAAATACAAAAAATCTTGTAATAGATACATGTTTTTTTCATCTTGAGCAAGATGATATTACAAAGTACTGCTACAATATTATCGACCACTTGCCATATGTACCTCGTTTTTCTACCATACCACATTAAAAACTATGTATGTACCAGACTAAAAACAGTGATCATCACACGGTTTTGCTACAGTCAGCCTTACCAAACCCCACTTGACGTCTGGTCATATCAAATTCCACCCATAGATCCTGTTGATGAAAATTACCTATGATGTTACTTGCAACTCCAAGAGATTCGGTTCGTCCGATGCCTACGCAGTGGACCCCGCCTTCTACGTGATCCAAAATTCTCTCCTTGTTGATTAATATTTCCACACCCTTGTCGAATTGAAACGTCATGTCCCCTATTAATCGTCCGATCTCTATTGGGTTGCCATCGAAGCACATGTCCAACGAACCACCGTACACGTACCCTTTCTTTAATTTTGGACCTACTAATCTCACGACTTCTTCCCTTACTTTAGAGTATGCCGCTTCAACTAGAAACGTGTATTGGGTGCCGGAATCGATCATCGTCTGACCGGAACCACCTGCGTCTGGCCGGAAAACTGCCTCGGGGATGTTCAGTTTTCTCCCACCAATTTTTATCCCCAGCAGAGCAACGGTGTAGGCCAGGGGATCAAGATTGGGCATGCGTTGACTTTGAGGGAAAGTCAAAAGGCTGATATATTGAAATGAATGTGAATTGGGATTTTGGCCAAGATAAAATGTCCCCGTGGGCATTGTTTGGGCAAGGCCCTGTCTTAGTGGCACACAATAAGAAAATTTTGATATTTTAGCTTGGGAGACAAATGACAACCGTCCAAGATTCATCCCCAAAATACCCTCCGCCTCGGCGGATTCCGTTGCGCATCCAAGAATCAGCGGAGGTGTACTTTGGGAAGTAGAAAAAGTAAATTTTTCTCTGATGAGATTACCCTCAGCCAGTGTCCCGTCCGCATAGAAGTAAGAATAGTGGCACAACCGGTTCTGGTCACACGAAGTTGGGATGGTAAAATCGGGAATTCTGGGCTTGCAGATGGGGTGGTTACACGGTAGAACAGAGAAAGAAGATGAAAGAGAAGGATCAAACGACGTCGTGGGAGGTGGCCTTTTAGGTGACTTCCTGTGGCATTGAATCCATGAAAGTTGACTGCCAGTATCCAAAACCATTTGTTGAGTCTGAGGTGGGGTCCCAATAGGGAGTGAAACTATCAGAGCCATTGAATACTTGAATAATGATTTGTAGTTGTATACTGATGGCCCAGCTTGAACTTGCTTCTGCACCAGTGCTTTACGATGTTCATGAGATGAAAAAAGAGAACCTTTGTAAGAAGAATTTTTCGATAGAGGGGCTGAAGTTAAAGGAAAAGAGAAAGAAACAGTGTTTTCTTGGACTGCAATTTGCATAAAGTTACAGAAAATAAGCAAAACAAGAAAAAGAAACTTGCAGCAGTACTCCATCGCCATAGCCATATATAGCTAAAGAAATTTTACACAGAGATTTTGGAAGAGAGAGGTGAGATGAGAGTGGTGAGGATTTGGTTGGTATTTATATGGGATTTTTTGAATAGAACAATGCAATAGTACAAGGCCAATAAAAAGAGAAGAACGCGGTTTCTAACTTTGTTATGTATGCAAAATTGAATGGTTGTATCTAATGATACAAGTGAGATACACACTGTAATGTAGTCAAACCAACTTGAATCCACACTCTTTCCTATTTTTGAATTTTCTACTTTTCATCAGAGTTGGAGATTTAGGGTTGATTATAATGGGAAGAGAATAATGAGTGGATGACAGCCTTTAGTAGCTTATATTTTACAAACAAATACGTGTTTCTTTCCAATGTCCCCCCTCTTATTAGAAGTTTGGTAATTCTTTTTTTTTCTTTTTTAAAATAAATGAAGAATGATATAATATGTAATTGAAAAGTGATTTTAAGAAATAATATGATTGGGATCAAGGGGTTTCCCTAGTGGTTATAGGCGCACCCCTTACCTGGATGGTCAAGGGTTCGAATCCCACACATCTCACCCTACAATCCCTTGTATCAAAAAAAGAAATGATATGATAAAAAAAAAATGATTTGAAAAAGTGTAATTTAAAAACATGTTCATAAACATATTACTAAACATTGGTTTTTACTTTTATTTCTGCCGTTTCAAGCATATCCAATACATAACTTGAATTGAGAGAAAAGATGTGATACATTAGTAAATAGTCGAAATATATTAAAAGTGATCTAATGCACAATGTGAATTACAATATATATAGACATTGCGAGGTACTCATTCTACATTTAGATACTTCATGAGATGGGATGAGTCAACGTTATGTTTTATTTTATAATTATTTTAAATATTATAATCAGGGACATGGGCCAAGCAGGTACAATTATCTTGTGCCAAAGTTTGTTTTCAAATATTATTGCCTACTGTGTTTAATTTCTAAATTTTTTGTTTATTTGATTTTTTATTTTTATTTTGTCTTATTTTATTATTGTTTATTGTATTTAATGTCTAAATTATTTGTTGATTTAATTTTTCATTATTTCGTCTTATTTTATTATTATTGCCTAATGTGTTTATTGTCTAAGAAGTTATTAATTTAAATTTAAAAAAGAATGTCACATAATCAACATTATTTAAATATAGAAAGAATTATTTGAAGAGTAAGTTTAATATATCTATGTTTATTTATTCTCGTTATCTAGAAGTTCATCTATTTAATTGTCACATCAACTTTAATATACGTAGTGCATAGAGATGCTCTTATAGAAAAGTTTCTTGAATAAACTATTTTAGGTCAGTTTTCTTTAAAACTCTTCTTATCTAACTCAACAAGGATTTTTTTTTAAAAAAAAATTTATCCAAAAATAGGTTTAAAATCATCCTCTTGTCTAAAAGCAATTTTAGAATTTTTAAAAGTCTCATCAAACGGACCCTAATTATTTTCATGCATATTAGGTAAATATAAGGAATCTTGAATCCAAGATTTTATTTATTTTAATAAATAATCATCAAATATGATTTACATTGGTAAGGACACAAATCACAATATCTTTTTTTTTCCTCTCATTTTCCATCATATAATTTGTTAGGATCTTTCTATTAGTCATAATAGATTAGTTTAGTAGTATGGTAATTTTTAATTTATATTTATAATTATGAAAGATATTTATTAGGTGCTTTAGTCCTTTTAAAAATTAAAGGAAAGTTTAACTATGTGTTGTTGTGTCCCCATGCCACTGATTTTTTAGAACTCGCTATTTCTCCTTCGTTCTTAAAATACTTTTATAGACTTTCATATACTCATTCGATTGAAGGAATCTACATTTTTTTAAACTCTAATAACCTTACAACCTCCCCCCCCCCCCCCCCCCCCCTTTTTGATTTCATATGATGTATAAAATTAAGCAATTTTATTAACTGAAAGTATTTAAACTTGAAAATGAATGTGTGGTTGGCAATCAAATAAAAATTGTTTTTGCTGCTTTTCGCTTTTTGTTGCTTATTTAAGAAATAAAAAGTAGATTAATTGTAATAATTCAACAAAGTTGAAATTAACATATTCTTAATACACAGATGTCCACAATATAGAGCCGGACATGCATTAAGCAGGGCTCAAGCTAAATTCAAAAAATGACCCTATAGTAGTGAGTTAGTGACCTTGTTTTAAAATATATATATATATATATATATATATATATATATATTAATCTTGTTGATATTGGTTTAATAAATCGATAAATCAAGAAATTGATTAAGTATTGAAAAATTGACTAAAGTGACTTCGTGTCGACTTCGACCAAATAATCAAAACTCAACTCAATCAGTTTAGGCAAATTTGTTTGCCGCTTCGGAGCGCACAAACGAGAATCGACCTGCATGTATTAAATGGTATATTTGGCACTTCGAAAATATGGTCATAATTTGCCCATGCGATCACACGTCAAAATTGATTAAAATTTTGTTTGGCGTATAGTCGTGTAGCCGCACGACTTAGAAGCGTGCGGTCACACGATTGTCCGGGAAAATGTGTTTTTTTGAAGAGTTGTATGATTTGGAAATGTTGCATGGTTTGGCTCCCACCACTTCATCCACAACCCTTCATGCTCTATAAAAAGGACTCTTGGGGTATCCCAAAAACACACAATGATATGCAATATCACTCTCACTCTCTTCTCTCTTCTTAAATCAAATTCTTGCATTTTTGTTGCATTATTTTGATTTTTGTTGATCATTTCATTTTGGAATACATAAGCCGAAATTCTAGTTCGTTGTGCTTGTGTTTTTTAGTGCTACAAACACAAGTTGAAGTAGTTGTATCTTGGGAGTTGATTGTCATAACCCGTTGACACCTTTGTGGGACAAATTCAACTTAAGGACAAATTGTTCAACACTTGCCTCGACTTTGTTCATTCCTTCTTTCTTCTTGTTTTTCGTGTCATTATTCCATCCATTTATCGACACGGATTTCATATATTTCTTTGGGGTCACTATATGCAAACTATTCCAACAAATCAAATATAGGGTCGGAAAAATAAAAAAGGGTACTAACTAATCAATAATAATCTGATAAAATAACTAATTAAGTTGTTGAATAAAAAGGAAGTCAAACAATAAAATCAATAAAAAATAAACAACTAAAAAATTAATATTCAAATAAGAGGAAAAATGGACCCCTTGAATTTTTGGACCCTAAGTCCATGCTTATTGAGCCTACCATAAGGCATGACCCGAGCCTACCATAAGATACAACCTTGCCACAATAGATCATATTGCATTTCGATTTTATGAGGTAACCCAAATGGGTGGGACCAATAGAGGTAGGGTGGGATCCATGTGTGATTGTATCATAACATATTTATAAATAATACATTTTTCTAAATAATTTTTTAATCATACATATCTTTTAAATTACTCTTCAATCGCATATTCTCGAAAACATAGGTAGCCATGATTTTGATTACAAAATAAGTTGATGCGTGTAATGTGGCAGACAAAATGTCCCAAGTTAAAACAAAAATATTTCACATGATTCATTAACAAGAATTTGGCCATTTTGCAAACTCCCACCACGTAGCTGCCCATATTTTTTAGCTGCATTATTAAGTACTTCTCATGTTTTTTATTAGAGAAATTTGTGCTTTTCACTTTCAATTTTTGGGAAATATAACAAATCTAATCTAAACCCTTTTTAAGATAATCCGTTCGCAACATTTCCTCTGTCCGGATGTCACCAAAAAAAAAAAAAAAAATCAACTATAAATCAATTTATAATCACCACAATTTTCCAAACCACTTTTTAACCCTACATCTTTTATTTCTCCAATTTTTAACCTTACATTTTACCCTTATTTAATAACATTAAATAATTTATTACATTAATTTATTAGCTAATATAATTTAATATTATATAATCTCTCATTTTTATATTAAATTAATTCATTATCTAATAATCAATATGATTTCATATTATTATTCGCATATTATTTATTTTTTATTTATTCAACTTAACTTTTGTATTTTAATTTACATTTATATTTATATTTATATCTGTATGAGAAATCTTTGAATAGCTTAATTTACATTTACATCGTCATTATATTAAATTTATTATCCAACAATTTACAATGTTATAATATAATTTCATCATGTTATACTTTTTCATATATTTAGTAATAAATTATTTTATTATCTAATAATTTACAAATTTGTAATATGATTTCATATTATTATAACTCTAATTTATTTAATTTATATTTATATCTAGAATCTACAATCTGCAACTTATTAAAAGTAGAGACGGGTAAGAAACTTTCAATTTTCCATTTACCCTTAAATTATTATGTTTTCGGTCATTATTACTTTTAACATTTAATTTGTTTTCATTAAATATTATTAGTCTTTAATATTAATCTACAATACATTTAAATATATATTTTTTTCAATAACACGAGTGTTATGTTTTCAGTTAATATTATTACCCTTATTTTTTAATTTATTATCATTAAATACAATGTTTATTAGTATTAATTGACAATACATTTAAATATTTTTCTCGTGTCAAAAACACCATTAAATTTACTAAAAAAATTAATTATACAAAAAGAAAGTATAAAGATTTTAATTATGCTCTAATTAGGAATATAAGAAATAATTTCAAAACTCCTTTGATGAAAATCAAAAACAGGAATTTTGATTTAAACTTGGATAATACTTAAAAAAAAAAAAAAAAAAAATCATTATAAAAATATGCTCCTAAAGTAATTTGATTTGTTTATGCACATCTTTTTATATTTTTTTTTCCTAATAATAAATATTTATATATCAATTTTTGATTTGTTTAATATTTTATGATGTCACATTACAGCTTGAATATGACACTGGGTTTCTTTATTAAGCCACCAATATTTTAACAATTGTCTATATTTATTTCAAGTAACTTTTCGATAAAATAATGATTTATTAAAGACTGTAGTCAATTTATAATTTTGATTTTTCCTTTAACAATATCAATTACTTTGTTACGATCATGCCTAAATGAATATGACACGTTATCCATAAAGGCACAAACGGGACCTACGGGTGACTTGTCATCACGCGAGACTCTTTGAGCCGGGCTCATCCTCATAGGTCTCATCACTCTGGATGCTTTTCACAGCCTAAAGAATGCCCTTTACTCACACATATCGAACTGATTATACTGGAGTAGTAACAGTCGGAGTCCACTCCCCCGAACGGTGATAAGACTTGTCGGTGTGATAGAGAGATGTGACATGTCTACAAGAGACGACTTGATGTGAAAACGTCTTTAAAGGGATGTGATAGCAGTCGCAACCTTATAGTAGAAGGTGATGATTATTACCAAAGAAATTGTTTACCTCATGAAGGGATGGAGTTCTGCCACATGGTAAAGAGTAACACATGAAACGATCTTAAACAACAACTCCTTCTATAAACAGATTGCGATTACCACAAAGAAAGATGTTAGTAATTAAACTTATTTTACACAACGTACATAAGCTCACTTCCCTTTTTCTTTTTTTACACATTTATATTTCCCCCATCCAATTATATTCGCTCACAATGAGTCATGACTTAAGCTTCGGAGTGCATGTGGGAGCCACCCCATCTCCTGTTGCATACTGACCGTTTGACCAAGTACACAGGAAATTCACGTGTTCAATAAGGGAGGAACTGAGATATATTAATTCAAGGTCCTACCATATTTTATAGTCAACAACCTCAATTATTATCAATAAATAAATAAATAATTGGCACTTCTAAAACATTAGGTATATCATTTGACATTTATTCTTATTTAAGGAAAAAGTAAAACAACGATACTGCAAATGAAGTTCCATAAGTTCTAAGGCCATCTCCAACAATTTACTTTACAACAATTTACTTTATCCCAAATTTGGGGTAAACTTAAATTCTTCAACAACAGCTTGACCCCAAATTCGGAGTCAAGTGAATAATAACCATTTTTCTTCTAATTTTTTTAATATTTTTACCTTGATTATAAATTTTTTAATTAATAACTTTAATTTAAATTAATAGCTAATGCATATCAAATTAAATTAAATTAAATTATTATGAACAAAAATAAATTTTTTAGAAAAAATTAAATTAACAATTATAGAATTATAACATTTCAAATTAAATAATAATTATTATAATATTTACAAGTACGATTATTACTATAACAACAATTTATTGGACTAATTATCAATGTTTGACATTTAAATTAAATATGAAAATGACAATTTGGTAAATAAAAAAGCAACCCCAAATTGGGGGTTGTGAATGAATAGTGCAACCACATATTCACAACTAGGACTGAGATTTTATCGGTTCGGTTATTAAATGAATCGAAATCGAACGAAAATTTTCGGTTTGGTTTCTTCAAAGACAAGAAACGAACGATTTTGATTTCGGTTATTTTTCGATTTTTGTTCGGTTCCAATTAAAAAAACTTAAATTTGATTCAAAATAATAATAATAATTGTTTACAAAAATTAAAGGAAAATACACCAAATAAAGCTTCCGATTAAAATTAAACTTCAAATTCATGTAAAATATACTATGAGTGTGAATCTTAGAATCTTGATGGTAAAAACCTTTTTTTCTACTCTAAAATCATTCTTATTTGAAAAGAAGATTACGTTGAAGGAGCAAGAACATTTGAATCTTAGTAAATTACTAAATTCCATAATAATAGTATAATCAAACAGATAACATTTCATACTCTGTCTAAGTATCTATACATTAAAGTGTGGTTCTACTAGGAGAAGATAGTGAGTCATGAATTTCTAATTAGAATACTGTACCAATCTGGACAACATTTCTCAAATGAAAAGATTGTGAGTAAATTTATACTCATCGGCTCACTGTCTACACATTAAAGCGTGTGTATAAATATATTTTGCTGTATAATTCAATGAAAAATTCAAAAAAAATATGTTTTTATCGGTTTTGATTTCGCTTTTCATTTTGAGAACCGATCGGTTTCCTTTTTTTTTTTTTAAATCGGTTTCGATTTTGGTTTTGAATTTTTTTTTTTTTTAAGAACCGAAATATTTCGATTTTTTCGATTCGGTTTACTCGGTTTTGATTTTTTTATCCACCCCTATTCACAAACCCAAATTTGTGGTGTAATTTGATGTACTATTGAAGAGGATTTTATCCCAAATTTGAAGTATGGTTGGAAATAGCGTAAGAATTTTTTAGAAATTTATTATATTTAAAGAATTAAATTAAATACACCTTCACACACACACACACACACACACACACACACACACACACGCACACACACACACAAATGTAAACAAAAAATTTGTCTTCGTCAACTCTTTCTTTTAACGACGTTTTACATCACTAAACACCAAATTTAAGGAATTGCAAATAATTTTTTTTTTTTTATCGTAGTATTTTATACATAATTAGAATTTTGAATTGTGCTCAAAATAATCAATTCTATAAAACTTTCTCATATTTCTTTTATTGCTAATTGCTAAAAAAGTGATTGATTTAAAATTTAAAGGGTCAATTCGTCATTTTCTAGCTTTTGTTCCGTTTTGAACGTTGCATTTATTTTCCCGGGAAAATGTTTTCTACATTGGCATCACGCGACCTCTTTGCCATGGATTTGAGGGAAAACAAATTCTTATGAATTTGGCCTCCTTTGGCCTTTTTTGTTGTGAAGACTTACTTTTTTCTTGGTTAACATTATTATTTATCAATTACAAATATATAAAAAATAAAAATTATTTTTTATTATTAAAATACCTCAATTTTGTCAAATTTATCATAAAAATAATGTCAATAAATAATAAAACTTGAAAAATTCTCCACTTTTTCACCTAGAAAATTAATCAAATCAAAATACTTTCAATTGATATTTTTCACGTAATAATTTCTCGAAAATTCAATTCCCTCAAAATTCTTTTCTTTACACTCACTTTGCATCTTTTCAATCAAACAGTCGGTTACAGATTCCCTTGGTTTTAGCTTTCCAACTAGTTATGTCAAGAGAGTATTCAGCTTCATAAAGAATCTTGTTCTGTTCACATGTTTTAAAAGGATTTGAAAAAATTAATGTTGTTTTTAAAGAATGTATTTGAAAAAATATCTTTTGAATATTGATTTTTAAGAGAATGTATAGTTAAAAATTAAACAATTTTTTATGAATTTATGTTTAATATTATTTTATTGATAAATATGCACTTTAAAAGACGAGAAAAAAAATGTATTTTGTTTGTAATAAGAGCCAAGCATGAGCTTAACGTGTAAACTGTAAAGTGACATCTGTTCTTCTGTTATACACATCGTTCTTGTAAAGAGATCAAAGAATCAAACACAACAAAAAAGAAGTATTATTATTGATTTACAAACAACAAGAAGAGATTTTTGTATCAAAAAACTAGTTTAATACAAAACTATGTTTAATACAAAAATATTGTAAAAACATAAATCGCAAACTGTCAAAAATTCTCCGAAAACTCTCAAAAACTCAAAACAAATTGTATTTACAATGAACATATAAATCTCTCTTAACAATTTCACAAGAGTATTACAAATTTTTTCTGAAAGACCAAAGTAAAAGAGAGAATAATCGCCAAGAACAAAGTGGCGTGATGAGAGAGAGAAAACAGTATCAGAGAGAGAGAGAGAGAGATGAATGAATCAGAATAACAAGCATCTGGACTCTCCTTGCCTTTTCATCTGGCTTATCAGATAAGGGTGATCCAACGGCTCCAACTGATCCAGGTGGTTAATCAAACGGTTGAACTGATTCAGTTATAAACAAGAAAAACGTGATTTGGCAAACAAGATTTGGGCTCCGGATTTTGCAAGGAGATGGGCTCAGCAACTCAAGAACTAAGTGGCCTGATATACAGATTTTGGGCTGGAACTTATGGGCTGCAGTTTCGGCCAATATCCTCACAGTTCTTTTACGCAATGATTGCAATTTATAAACAAATTTATAAACAACTCAATTTTCCAAACTATTTTTTAATCACACATATTTTCTCTCTCCAATTTTTAACCATTGATCTACCTCGAAAACACCAAAAATTAAAAAAAAAAAATTACGGCTGGCTTATCCGAACAGTCCGATAATCAGCTTTTCTAATTAGGATACGTTTGATACGCAATGAATTCCATGGAAAATATTTTCCATGTGATTTTCCAACTTTGCCCTGTTTGATTACCTAAGTTTTTTCATGGAATTCATTTTTTCATTTGCCTTGAAATTCGGTATTTTCCTTTTTTGAATGAATTCGTTTTACAAGGGGGGATGAGGTTTTACTTTCCATGAAAAATCTTATACTATTTCCATTACTTTGATCATTTTTGTTGTTGTTAGTTGATTTTATTTTTTTTCTAAAAATTAACATTATTATTATCAAGTACAAATTTGTGAAAAATAAATTTTTCTTTTTTTATTAAAATAGATAAATTTTACTTTATTTCTCATGGAAAATAATGTCAATCAAACAACAAAAATTGAAAAATTCCCTACTTTTTCCTCCTAAAAAATTTAATCAATCAAACACATTAAACTTCCAGTTACCAGGAATTCAATTCCCTAGAATTCATTTTCTTTCCACCCAAATTTCACCATCGCTATCAAACAAAACCTTATTTGATTGTATCAACTATCTTAATAGTCTGTTTCAACCCATTATAATAATTTTTTTTAGAGAAAATGTAGTTTAGAGAATGTAAGGACATGTCCTATTTACTGTATTGAGATTATTTTCTGTTTTTATTTTCAAAAATACTAAAAATGTGTTTTCTTTACCATTTTCGAAAACGCATTTTGGAAAACAAAAAAAAATTGTAAACAAAAAGCACATTTTAAGTGTATTTCAACAAAAAATGTTCAAAACGCGAAAAACGTTTTTTGAGATTTTTTTTTAAAAGAATTATCCTAACTTGGAACTAAACTTAAAATAAAGTTGATTTTTTTTTTCTTTTTTTTCGAGAATTATCTTAATTTGAATCTAAATCTAAAATAAAGTTTTATTGAATTCAATATCAACATTACAAAAAAAAAATAAATTAAATGAGAATTCTTTTTGTTATATTTCAAAAAATTCTTTGATAAATGGATTCTGGGGGTTTTGAAAGAACTTGCGTTTTCTGGATTTTAATAGAACCAGAGATTCTTCAAATCCGCTGTGTTAATATAGATTCTTATTGCTCACATTAGTGTGTTGCTGGTAACCATATTTTCAGTGTATTGTTAAAAAAAAATTGAGTTTGAGCCAATGGTATTCTGCAAGCAAATTAATTAAAAATAGTTTAAGTAGTATTCTGCAAAATTTCAAACAGAACGTATTTTTCAGCTTTTCATTTTCAAAACACTTTTCAATAATGACAAATTAAACGCTTTTTCAACAAATTTGAAAATAAAAATAAAAACAGGAAACACAAAATATTTTCGAAAATGAAAATATAAAACAAAATATAAACAGAACGCCACATAAGGGTGCGTTTGATTTGCATGTTTTTCCATGAAAAAAAGTTTCTTTTCCTACTTTCTCAATTTTTGGGTGTTTGATTTGCATGATTTTCTATGTAATTCAAATTCCAGCTTTTGCATCCTCGCGTGGCTTTTCCCGTTTTTTAAGCAATTCGTTTTCCAGCCTACATAGGAGGTTTTATTTTCCAGTCAAAATTCCATATCAGCTTGATCACGTTTGATCATTTTTGTTGTTGTTAATTAATTTATTTTCTTTCAAAAATTAACATTATTATTTCAGGTACGAACGTGTGAACAAATAATTTTTTTTATTAAAGTAGCTAACTTTTGCTTTATTTGTCATGGAAAATAATTTCAATCAAATAATAAAAGTTGAATTTTTTTTCACTTTTTCCACATAACAAATTAAACTAATCAAACACATTACACTTCAAATTCCCAAGAATTGAATTCTCAATTCCCTGAAATTCATTTTCTTTCTACCCAAATTCCAATTCCCTAACAAAAGCAGCCTAAGAGTAAAAAATGATGAAAACAATTTAATTAACGTGCAATATTATTTTATTAAAAAATGTGCTGTTAAAAATAAGACAGAAAAAATGTACTTCATCTGTCCCTTAAAGATATGATTATTTCTTTTCTCACATAGATTAAGAAAATGTAATTAATATAGTTTGAAATATAAACTTTTTTTCTTACATTTTACTAATATATCTCTATATTAAATAACGTAATAAATATGATTATTTTATATTTGATGTTAATAATGAATATTAAATAAGAGTATATTAGAAAATTTAAAAATATCCAGACTTTCTATATGGAAAGCGACCTTGAGATGAACGAATCCATGTTTGAGTCTTATTATAATTTTAATACATTTTTATCTCTTATTTTTTCAATAAAATAATATTATGCATTATTATAAATAAATAAAAAAATCTTATTTTTAACTACATATTCTTAGAAAATCACATTCGAAAGTACATTTATTGAAAAACCTCGTTATATAATGAAGCTCAAACAAGGGCATAATTACTTAACCCTATAAAGATTTTTCAAAATTCATTTTTTAATCAAATATTCTCTCAAAAAAATATTGTAACTGGATTCATAATTTTGAAAAGTTATTTGAGGAAAAGTGTTATTAAAAATAATTTTAAAAAATAAATTATTTATTAACAAATTACCAAACAGAAGTTTAATCATGTCAATTTTGTTACTTATGATCATACAATTCCAATTTGAACAAAATTAGAATTTCTCTAATTTTTATGCTTGCCTATGTACCTCTCACTGGAGCATTTCCAATCTTTCCTTCTATTTTGAAAATTCATTTATCAAAATTATCGACTTGTAGACTGTTTTTATTTTTTATTTTTGGGCATCTTGATTGCTTATATGAAAACAATCAGCAATGTTGCAAAGTGATTTCGAAAATTGTATATGATTAAAAAATGGTTTGAAGAAATGTGAAGAAAATAATTTGTTTACGAAAAGTTTACCAATAAGTTATATTTAGTACTTGTTTGAGCCTCTCCATTTGGTAACACTGTTTGGTTTATTTGTGATTTTGAGGTAAAAAATAGTGATTGAAAATATGAGAGAGAAAATATGTATGGTTAAAAAGTGATTTAAAAAATTGTGTAGTTTATAAACACGTTTATAAACCAAAAAAATGAGCCAACCCGAACACAAATATATTTTTATTTTTCCTACTTTCAACCACACATTTTTCAATAAAATAATATTAAACGTACATCAATTATTATTATTATTATTATTATTATTGACTTTTAACTACACATTCTTAAAAAATCACTTTTTTCAAAATACATTTTTTCCAAATAAAATATATAGTTATGGGGCTCAAGCAAGATTTATAAATCAGTCCAAAACTACGCATTACAAATCAGTTTATATCTTCTGACCATTTAGCTAGTGTTTGGCAAACTTATGCATAAATATGTTTTTCTTTACATTTTTCAAAATCACTTTTTAATCAAGTAAAATTTTGAAAGCTACTTTAACTACACATTTTATCTTTAAAAAACTCAAATTCCTTGTTTATAATGTAACTAAACTGGGATGGAAATGGGTGGAAAATTCAATATTTCATAACTTATTTATAAATAAGTTTATAAATAACATGTTTTTCTGAATTAGTTTTTAAATACATATTTTTTTGAATCACTTTTCAACTACATATTTACCAAATAGAGGCTTATCTATCTACATTTAGAATATCTTAAAAGTGTGGATGAGTGAGAATCTTTTGATTCCCCAACATTCATTTCTTCTTAATAATACTCTTAATTCATTTATTGAAACTTATTTTACATTTATTTCAATTTTTATTTCAAAAGCATTAATTTATTCACATTGATTAAATCGAAATTGGTTATTCAATCAATATTAATTTAGTGTCGTTACTTTTTAATTACTTTTAGAATATTGTCACATCGAATTTTTTTTCTATTTTTAATTCAAATAATTATCTTTTAGCCCTCTTTTAGGCAATACTATTTCGTTAATAAACACCTTTGAACAATTCAAAGACCATATTTATATTTTTAATTCAAACAATTATGTTTTAGTTACCGATAAAAATAAATTTTATTTTTTATTTATTTATTTTTTTTTAAACTAGGGTGAATGTGAAACTTTTTATAAAATCCCTTAAGTTCTTATCAAAATCAAAACTAACCATTAATTCATATAAAAAGAAAATTATTTTTTATTATTTTTTAATTAAGAATAAATAATTTCAAAACTCTTTGAAAAAGAAAAAATCAAAAATGAAATTTTAGAATAAATTTATATAGTCATTGTTTAGTAGTGACTACATCAGATTTTTAATAAATATCGATAGAAATTAATAAAATGTGATTGAAAAATTGTAGGTTCGATGAAATGTGTGATTAAAATTATCTGTTGACTTTGACTTGTATTAAAATCTTATTTTAGCCTCTATTTGAAAAAGGTATTTAAAAACATGTTTTTCACATCTTAATTCACAAAACTACTTTTTAACCATATATATTTTCTCTCGCCATTTTTCTACTACATATTTTACCTAAAAAACATGTTTTTAAACACAAGATTTTTAACAAACAGAGCCAATTTCTCTTGTAGAGGAGCATAATATTAAACTTTTTTCATTATAAGAATATGTACAAATTAATTTAATTTATCTATGCACAGTATTTCACTTTTTTTTTTGCGACTTATCATACTTATTTTATAAAAGAATTATTGATTTGCCTAATATTATATTAGATTACTTCTTAATATATCACATGCGATTTATTTATTAAGCTAACATTTCAAATAATTGTCTAATATATATTTCAAAGATCTTGACGAAAATTTTAAATAAAATATAATATATATTAAGAGTTGAAGTTAATTTATTATTTACAATTTTCCTCTAACAATATCAATTACATCAATTATTTTAAAAAACAGTATTAATAAGTAAAAAACGTTACTTTAACATTCATCATATACAAAAAACGTGCAAAACACGTACTTACTACTAATAATCCTAACAGTGCCTAAAACTTCAACTCTACACTAAGTGCATCTCTGACCCAGAAACTTTATTTAGGTGTAAATTTACATCAAAATAGTGTAATTTTCGCACTTTCCTACAATCATTTTCAACTCGTTATTATTTCAAATCTTACATCAAATAAATAGAAACTTTATATTTCTTTATTATTTTCAATTCTCAACAATTAGTTTATTTCGGAATTTTTTAATTATACTACTACTTAAATTTTATAAGTTGATAATTTTAAGTAATTACCAAAAATATTATATATGTTTACTGAAAGAAATTATAAAAGGCACTAATCTTTAAAAAAGGTTGAACGCCAACTTTAGGCGTCCCAGTGCCCATTGCCTGAGGATTGGTGAAGGAGACATTAATCTTTATTATTTACTTCATTTTGTGTTTCACTCTTTAATGTTTACTCTTTGTGTCGTGATTTATTTTTATTCATTTTTAACTATCAAATCAAATATATAACTTCTTAAATTTTAATTATGAGAGCAATATTATTTTAATATGATCATTAATTGTTATTTATATTAGATTAAAATTTATTATTTTAATAAAAATAATCAAATAAAAAAAAAACACAAATAATTTATAGTAATCAAATAGGAATTAACAATGAATATAGAAGGATAAAAAGCGTTTTCTATTATTGTGTATATACAAAATAGAGGGAAAAATTGAAAATAAAAAAACTTTCTACTCAGTGCACTGTTCAATGCGCCATTTTGGCGCTGTGATTTACAGTCCGGTAGGAACTCCGATTGGAGATGACATAATGATATGCAGCAGTATTTCTTGGGTTAGGAAGTTCAAACAATTTGAATCCTTGGGCAAAACAGTGAAGGGTGCTTTTTTCGGTTTCTATTAACTACAGTCACGGATTGATAAACATTATTTAAAACTTATTTTCTTATAGTGCACATTTTTAATCACATTTACAGAATAAAATGTTTTTAATGTAAATTCAAAATTTTTCTCTACTTCTTAACCATATATTCTCTTAAAAATCACTATTAAAAAACTTTTTTTTTCTCAAATAATGGTTATCAAAAAGGAGCATAATTAAAGAGATACGATACCGTTTTCCATAAGTTAATATTCAATTTAGTGTGTGTTTGTTTTTATTTAAACTTGAGTTTTTTTCATTTTTGTACAGTGGTTATATATTAAAATAGGGTTAATAGCACAAAACGTCCCAACGTTTGACATGTATTGTGCAAAAAGTCCCATCGTTTTGATTTTTTACGCTAAACATCCCAACCTTTACAATTTTTGGTAGAAGACATCATTTCTGTCAATTTTAACCCCATTTCACCGTTAACTTCAAATTGAACAGTAAATGTCAAGGGCATTTTCGTCCAAAAAAAGCAGCCCATTCATACTTGGGTAATTGGCACAAAACGTCCCTACGTTTGACACTTATTGTGGAAAAACGTCCCTACGTTTATTTTTTTGGCGAATAACGTCCATACGTTTATTTTTTTGGCGAATAACGTCTCTACCAATTGGAGAAAGAAATTGTGTGTTGTTCAGAAAGTTATTAGAGATTATAACATAGCTCAAATAGGGGCTAAACATACCAATTTTTAACCAAATATTTTACCTTAAAAAGATTACAAAGTCAAATAAATCTAATTTATAAATTCCGCTGGCCGCCGAACACACACTAAAATTAAAATTTCACTATTTCAATAAAATTTACAGAAATCAATTTACGTCAATCAATTATGCCCTAACAAAATAAGTATCTACTATACAAAAGTCAAAACGAAATGTTTAATAAATGAGCACATGATACATCATAAGAAAGATGGTTGAATTTGGAGTTCAACTCAAAAAACGGAGTGCAATTCGGAGTTGTAGATCAAAAGTTATACAAGTTTGAAGATAATTACCTTTAAATAAAATACAGAATGACTAAATTGAAAGAAAAGTAAATTTTGGGGACTAATGAACAAGAATATTTAAAGGTAGGGACGTTATTCGCCAAAAAAATAAACGTAGGGACGTTATTCGCAAAAAAAATAAACGTAGGGACGTTTTTCCACAATAAGTGTCAAACGTAGGGACGTTTTGTGCCAATTACCCAAGTATGAATGGGCGGTTTTTTTTTTGGACGAAAATGCCCTTGACATTTACTGTTCAATTTGAAGTTAACGGTGAAATGGGGTTAAAATTGACAGAAAAGATGTCTTCTATTGTAAAGGTTGGGATGTTTAGCGTCAAAAATCAAAACGTTGGGACGTTTTGCACAATACATGTCAAACGTTGGGACGTTTTGTAGTATTAACCCATTTAAAAATTGTGTCAATGTCATGGGACCAGATAAAGCATCATTTTGTACAAAAACTGTTGAAATGTTGTTGACTGTCAATATCCTTTATTAAAACACTTGTCACTAGGGCTGCACAAAAAAACCGTCAAACCGCAAACCGAATCGAAACCGTTGGTTTTAAACCGTTGGTTCGGTTCCACGTGGACCCGCCAATATTTTCAAACCAAACCAAACCAAACCGTTTCAAAATGGTTTGGTTTAGGTTTCAACTTTTAAAAACCGCTTAAACCAAACCAAACCGCTAATTTTTTTAATTAAAAAATTAATTTTTATTCATTTAAATTTAGAGTTTTTTCTCAAAAATTTTCAAATTTATCTAATGAATAAAAGTTCTTGTCTTTTTTCTTTTTAAAAAAAGTTATTGTCTAATGTCCAACCACAAAATCTGATTAACCTTTAACTCATACCACATTTTAACAACATACTTCAATCCTAAAACCCCATTAACATATAACCCACACCATCCTTAAATCACATACTCAACGTTCCCACTTCTTAATTCAATCGGTAACTTTTTGTTTTCATTCGTCTTCCTTGTTTCCTTCCAACTTCCAAGTTCCTCTTCACTAATATCAATTAGATTCTTATAACAATAGACAGAGGTGACAGGTGTACTTTCAATTTTTTCCTGCATTTGATTTTATTTTAGAGAGTCATGGAAGATGTTTCGATCTATATCAGAAGGTTCGAATCAAGGTAAGAATTTGAATATCACTTGTTTAAGTTTCTTTGCAAGCAATATCATTCGATTATTTTATTTATTTTCTTAGAATTTACTCCTTGCTAAATTTCAGAATCTGGACAACAAAGATAAGCTAGCAAGAAGAGAGCCAAGACAAAATATAATTACTGTGAAAAATTGTATAAGCATCATACTAATAATTGCGGGACTAGTACTTTATCAAATCATATCACACATTTATGCGTATATGGTTTCAATGCAATTATAAATTTACAATTGTTTTTTAACTTCATGTATTTATTTTGAATTGAAAACAAATTCGAATGAATTTAACATCTAACATTATTAATTCTCGTATTTGCTTATATATTAACTTATTTTATCTTTATATTAAAATATATGAGTTAATTTAACGTCTAAAATATATTATATTATGTCGATAGGTAAAAACCGCGGATTAAAACCGAACCAAACCGCAAAAAATGGTTTGGTTTGGTTTGGTTTGTAAAATGAAATGGTTTGGTTTGGTTTGAGAAAATGCCAAACCGCTTGAAATGGTTTGGTTTGAAAATATGTCAAAAACCGCCCAAACCGGACCGCGTTCACCCCTACTTGTCACCATACTAAAAACAATTGTAAACAACATTTGAGGGCAAATTGGGAAAGTGAAGGAAATCTACAGACACAGTTTGCGTAGACTTTTTCCATTGAGGGATCCACAACAACCTTTGTGTGATTTGACAAAAAAACTCGTTTTAACGAGTACAAAATAGACGCTTAATGCAATCAAAGTTGTAAGTAGACACATAAAGCAAGTCGGGCCGGTACTCATTCTACGATTTATATTTGATTGATGTGTCATATTATTCGGTACTCAGCATAACATCTTAAGTGCGCCTCTGTTTGGAGGTCATATTTGGTTTAAAATCAGTTATTTTCACTTTTTTTGACAGATGGATGGTTAAAAATTGAAGAGAGAAAATGTGTATGGTTAGAAATTGATTTGAGAAATTATGTGATTTAAAATTTGGTTTATAAACCAAAAAAATCTATAGATCTGAACAAAGACGAATTTACTTTGCTAATGTTTGAATCTCTATTATGTAGTGAGTGTCAAACACGGGCAAATAGAAGATCGGTCCTTGACGGAGATCTTTTGCATGAATGTGACCAATAATTAAAATTCACCCGAAAACTTTGAAAAAGGGAATTCACAAGCGTGGAGGCAGAAAAAGCAAATAACATGGACAAAGTAAGGTGTGAAATTGATGCCCACGGATTTTATATGTATTTTCAGAAAGTTATCACGGCCTTAGCGTAAAAATTCCGTGGAAAGGTTAAGAAAGTACCTTGTGTCATTTCACGCTCTTATGTTATAATAATAATAATAATAATAATAATAATAGTTGTCTCATGATTAATTGCATGCACTTTTTTTTTTTAAAAAAAATATATATATATATATATATATATAACAAAAACCCATGTTATTCCCCTCCTAATATTTGATGTACTAAAAGAACTATTTGAATATCTATGTTGTTGGATATTGGTTAATAAAATCGATTAAAGTTTCGAGAGTTTAAAAATCGATTAAAGTGACTTCGTGTCGATTTCGGCTAAATACTCAAAACCCGACCCAATCCGTTTAGGCAAAATTATGTTTGCCGCTTCGCCGCTTCGGGGCGCACAAACGGGGTTCGACCTGCCCGGTCAGGTCGCGGGGGTCGAGGGGGCAACGCCCCCGAAAGAGAATTTTGATTTCTCTACATGTATTGAAGGATATATTTGGCATCTCGAAAACCAATATCGGATGAATGAGAAATTGCGGAAACGGACAAAATATAATTCGGATTTTTGCCCGTGCGGTCGCAAGGTGTTAAGAACCGTGCGACCACACGTCGTTTTTATTTTCCGGTTTTCGCTAAAGCCGTGCGGCCGCACGTATTATAACCGTGCGGTCGCACGGTTGTCCGAGAAAAGGTACCTTTTGGAATTGGTGCATCTTTTGGAAGGGTTGCATGGTTTGGCTTGAACCATTCCGTCCACAACCCTTCATACTCTATAAATAGGACCCCTTGGGAGTCCTATTTGAAAACAATTGATATGCAATACATATACTATACTCATTTCTCTCCCAATCAAATTCATAAACATTGTTTTTTTTTGGATTATTTTTCATTCATTTCATATTTGGAGTACAATAATCAATATTCGGTTCGTCGAACTTGTGTTTTGGAGTGCTACTAACACAAGGGAAGCCGTTGTATCTTGGGAGTCGATTGTCGGATTCCGTCGACACCGTTGCGGGGCAATTTCGACTTAAGGACAAAGAGTCCAACTCTTGCCTCGGCTTATCACTTTTCTCCTTTTCTTTTCTCTTGTTTATTTGCATTTGTCTTGCCGTTATTCTGTCCAAATTTTGGCACGAATTTATAATATATTTTGGCGTCACTATTCACAAATTCCACCAACATATGTTACTACTATGGTTTTTATAAAATTAATTAATGTAATTATTGATGGCTATTTAACATTGTTATATGTGTCGGAAAGCATTATAATTTATTTTAAGATCATAATATTCGATGTTTATTAATTGGCTCGCTAAATTTTTACGTCAAAATACTGACAAAATTAAATGAAAAATAGTTTCTAATTTTCTATACGCCCTCCGTAAACTTAAAGACAATAGAAAAATGTTTTACGATAAAAATAATTTGACATAGTACCTAACCATAATGTTATCTTGATATATTTCTCGTACGAGCAAGCATGCGTGTACACTTTGACCCAAAAAAAAAATATATAAAAATTCCTATATGTTTCACTCCCCAACTACTATATATATTTTATGGTCTCTATTATTTTCCAGTGAGTCTATTCACTCTTTATTATACAACTAGACTAGCCTACATTTACCAATTATATAAGCATGAAATATTGGTAAATTAATTGTT
The DNA here is from genome assembly GCA_963555705.1 of Ligustrum vulgare. NCBI lineage: Eukaryota > Viridiplantae > Streptophyta > Magnoliopsida > Lamiales > Oleaceae > Ligustrum > Ligustrum vulgare. The sequence goes on along the minus strand of OY743173.1, from coordinate 43,597,520 downwards.
TTGTCAAATCCCAACAACTTAGGTCTAAAATAAGCAATTTTTAAAGTTTAATCTGCTGAATAATTGTCGTCCTGTCTACAAAATTGCAGCATTTGATAATGAAGAAAGGCGACGACGTCAAAAACATTATATAGTTACGTTCTACCAGCTGGAGATTAAATAATTATTTATTAATAACTAATTTGTCGTCTAGTTGTCATCGCAATCAAATTAAATACTTATTGGTCAAACAAAGGCAGCTTGATTATATATTAACATAAAAATATTAGATGAAAATCACTTCACTCTTTAAAAGTGAAACAATATGAAAATCTTCATCACAAAAGCGGATTTAAATTTTTTTTTTTTGGGGTGGGGGGGGGGGTTTATTTTTGAATGGATTCAAGTATAATAGATAGATTTTATTAAATATTTTCACAATTAAAGATCACAAAATAGGTGCCAAGGTATTAGAGACAACAAATAGTCGTCTCTAAATCTATTGTTACCACTCTTTTAGAGACGTTTTTGTCGTCGTTGTAAGCTCCCTCACAAAAGAGAAGACTATTGTCTCTAATTGACATCAGTTACGAGCCTAAAGTGACGACAAATAGAGACGACTTTGTCGTCTCAAATATGAAATAGCAACGACATTCGAACTTTCAAATACCACTTTTGTCGTCGCTGTTAGAAGATATTCTTGTAGTAACAAAAAGTGATGTTGCTACCTTGAACAAAAGATTAGAAACGTGCTAAAGCAATGTGACCGCCCCCTCACATGGAGGGGGGCGGAGCCCACTTGCGACAAGAGTGGGCTCCGCCCCCTCCATGTGAGGGTGAGGTCACATCGAGGGTAAGCCCAGAGGTGACATAGCGTGATCTCAAAAGATTATACAAATTGATCTATTGGCGGGTCTTACAATCCAAGTTCACGAGTTGTGCCAGGGCGTTGCTAAATACTTGAAGTGACTCGTTATGAAATAGGAATGGGGGAAAAAAAAAAGTCCCGACTCGAATTCAATTGGGTCTCAACAGTAAAATGGGGCTAAAATTAACAGGGGCAGATCTCGGATGCCCTACTCCGGACGCCCTACTTGATTATTTAGAAACAAATAAACATATGTCCATATCCATCACTCAAAAGCCCCAATCCAATTATAATCATCAAATTTCCATTCATGAATTGACTTAAAAAATAAACGAATTAAAAATAAACGGGGCAACAGGAATGACCAGTTACTTCCCAAACCCAAACCTGAACCCCCCTAACCCCGGGATATTTGCAGGGTGCAAAGCGGGTCAAAGTGCGACAAACTTTTTTTGGGGCAGGTACCGAACCCGCACCATTGCCAAATTTAGCTTTTTTAAATCCGTTCTTCTAAGAAGCACATCCTATTTGAGAATTGATTCCACCATAATTTAATTTTACCTCTTAAGACATCTTTCCTACACCAAATATGAAGGTTTATTCATTTCGTAACCGTATTCCATACAACTTAATTCTTGATTGAACCCCTCGTCGAGGAAGTCGTGCAAGATTAGTCAAGTGGAGAAAGGGTCTCTTAACTCCCAACTAACTAGACTTGTCTTAATATGAACATGGTAGAACCAAAAACAATAAAACAAAGAAATTGACAACAGTTAATGTTGTGCACGAATAGTGAATGGTCATTAACGAGCACGAAATGCCCTCCTAGGTTGGGCCGTAAATTTTCCAACTGTCAATTGTTTGGACAACGGATGTTTCTCAAATCAACATCACTCATTAACTCAAAGCAATGCATCTTATACAGGTCTCCAGCCCATATTCGTTGGACCACATTATCATCCCAATTCCCATGCATTCACATATTTCAACGTATTTTGGATAGATAAAGATAGACAGGAACTAAGCAATAAGAACAGAATACCAAAGGCTTTTCTCGAGGAGGAAAACACCCTTCTTAAATTCTCGACAGGGAAATTTCAAGCTTATCTTGGAGAAGAGAGAGTTGTTGTGGAGTATTTTTGAACCCATATTGCGTACAAATGGAGTCGTCAACGTTATGTAGGAGAGGGGGCCTGGTTTAGTGCTCAGTATCGACAAAGCATGGATGATGGATATGGGGAAGTAAATTAATAAGCCAGCTAGCTCTAGTCTAGGAGTAGGTTAGGATTTGATAACAATCTGCTTAAAAATTAGGGAAAAATACACAAATCATGTGGTTACAATACCACAATTTTTTTTATTTTTTGAAATGACAATACCACATTTCAAATATAAAGAAATAACTTTAAAACTTCACACATCATGTTATAAATAAAATAATTCATAGATTATATTAATCATCCCACCCCAACCTCCACCCAACCCAAGCTTGATGTATATTTGACTGCACATCGTCACCATGTAACACCACCACCACCACTACCATCACTTGCCTGATCGCCCCCACTACCGCCATCGCCACCCTCTCACCACCACCACCACTGCCATCACCACCGCCGCATCATCTTTTGTGCACAACCACAATCACCCGCAATCTTTGACGTATTTGTCACCACCATACACCATCATCGCCACCATATTCGACGCACACTGCTACTACATCCACTCCTTTACCCTAAAACTAACAAATTAAACCAATTAAAAAAATTCAGAATCAAGAAGAAGAAGATCTGAACTAATAAGTGTGACCAATTATTTTAAATTTGTGATTGATTGAAATTGATATGTGTGACTAATAAAAAAGTGACTTGTGACCTGTGAACTGTGACTTGTGACCAGCAACATATACAAAGTGACATGTGAACTTGAATCTATAACTTGTTATTAGTGCAAAAAGAAAGGAATATGTGAGCATATGAAATCTATTTGACATATAGAATGTGACATGAGACTTGAACATTTTTGAAGTGCAAGTCATGATTTAATGCATCAAATGTGACCTGAGACCTGGACATTTGAACAGTGACCTAATGCATCACATGTGACCTATGACCTAATCCATAAAATGTGACATGAGAAATGTTGTCAAACTTGACCCGGCCAACCCGAAAACCCGCGACCGGGCCCAAAAATTGGGTCGAGTCACATTTAAAACCCAGTCGGGTTAAACCCTGACCTGGGTTTACCTGAGAAACCCGACAGATCCGGTCGACCCAGACCTGGGTTTGACCAGGGTTTTGATAATTTTTTATATTTTTTTATTTTTTAAAAATTTTTAAATATTTTTTAAATATTAATTAATGGCCGGGTCGACCCCGAGTCGACTCCGAGTTGACCATTGACCCAGTCTCTCAGCCGGGTCTGAAAACATTGGACATGAGCATTTGAAGTGCGACTCGTGACATAATGCATCAAATGGGTGGTTCATTAAATTATCTGTGATTATATGAATTGTCAAGTGTGACTTAATTAATGTGATCGTGACATAATTAATATGAATGTGACCTAATTAATGTGACTGTGACCTCCATCATCACCACCATCACCTCTACGCTCACAGAAACCCACACATCGCCATTGCAACCATCTACCACCACTTCACCATTGTAACCATATCCAACCACCCACCACCATCTCCGATGAGCCACAAACTACACCACTTCACCTCCATCGCTGCCAACACACACACACACACACACACACACACACACAGATCTGCACATATCGGTACCCCTAAGCCACCGCACACACCACCACATGCATTGATTTGTGGCACACATTTTGGAGTTACCCATTTTACAGTTTTCTCCGGTGTTACCAAGGCAGTTTCGGTGCCTGCAGCTGTTGTGTTTATCGTAAAATAGCAGCAATGCTGGTGTGGTGCCTGTCTATGCTAGTGAAGATTCTTGTAGGTAAGCCACTGGAAGTGGGGAGAGGAAAGAGGGGTCGCCAGAGAGAATAGAACACATTAGCCTCCTCATCACCACCAATGGAAGGGGGAAAATACGGCCATATTTGTGGAAATCAATCCATCAGATTGAGCGCCTTCGGTGTATAAGTCGACCGATGGTGGTTTGAGAGAGTGGGTGTGGACAGAAACCACAAGAGAGGAGGAGGAGGAGGAGATGCTGCTGATTCAGCCATTTGTGCCGGAGCTGAGGATCACATCTGAGAGAATTAAGTTTGGATCGTAAACACCTATTTGGGGTGATTGAGTGTGGTAGGTGGACAAGGTATGGGGTTAATAAATTATAATATTATTAATTACGACCTCCGTCCCAAAAACATAGTCATATGGTTATTTTCACACGGATTAAGAAATGATAGTTAGTATAGTTAGGGTATTAAATTTAATCAATGTTTTTCATTTATATCCTTTATCCATTATTTATTGTTTTAAATGGACTTACTTTGTTTTTCACAAAAAAATTGAAAATACAATAGTTATGTAGTTGGTGTGTATTGTACCAAGATATATTAAATAAGGGTATATGTGGAAATGAAAAATTTAATACATGCTCAATATGGAAATAAGACTATCTTTTTGGGACAGACAAAAATAGTATACATGACTATCTTTTTGGGACGGAGGAAGTAATATTTTAAAGATGAATTAACACCTAATTGTTGTATTAAAAACTTACAAACTTGCTTTTTGAACTGTTTATTTTAATAACATGATGTACTATAATCTCCACTAAAAATTATGGTCATGCGAGAATCGTTTATTTATATGAACTAGGATTTGAGACGAGTCGAGCTCAGTTGGTTTAGCTCATTTATGTTGTACATATTTATCTTTTTAGTTGACTTTAATCATTTTACAAGTTTAAAAACGTGTTCGAATCAACTATGTCTTATCATTTTGTAATCCGTTTTAATTAAATTTTGAAACGTTCATTATTATAATATGTTGATGTGTCAAAAAAAATGGATTAGAGGTGATCGGACGAAATTTCAATCTCACTAATCAAAGGATAAAGAAATGGATTCAGAGGTCAAGGTCGGCCTTCCTGGTAAGGTCGGCCCATTTGGTTAAGGTCAACCCAATTGCTCGACCATGCCTAGATGTCTCCCATCATCATTCATAAGATCAGGCATAATTCTCAAGCTTTTTCTCTTGGACAAGGTCGATCCATTTGCTCGACCTTTAGTTGTTGCCCTTGGCCGTATGTTTCCAAGCTCGGCCTTATCTGGCCAGCAGTACTTGAGGCCCACATAAGATTATCATGGATTATTCTTGGTTTCTAGTCTTCTTCATAAATGGGCCATATTTTGGACCCAACGAATCATATATGTTCCTATTTAAAAGCTACTTCTCTAATAGGAAAGTCCAATCCCAATAGGAACTTTTCTTCTTCAGGATAAAATTATTCAATAAGAACTCCCTCCCTTAGTAGTGGAAGATGATGTGCTTTGAGCACTATAAATAGAGCTCATTTGATCAACATACATATAGATCATCACCTTTAAAATTTATTCTCTACTTTTTATCTTCTCCAGAAAACTAATTCTTACACCAGAGAGGCGAAGAGGAAATTCCTCCCCGCCTCTTTTGCAGGTCAATCTAAGACAAGTCAGATCATCTTTTCTAGCAATCTCACAGCCCTTGATCTTGCCACATCAATATCCGTAATTTTTACAACATCAATTGGCACTACATGTGGGAAAAGATACAATTAGCCACGTTCAACACTCGTCAAACTCGTCCCTCCGCATCCATATGGCCTTCTTTTCTAACCAACGCATCGGCTAGGGAAGATAACCCCCATTTCTCGAAGATATTTTGGAAGCACAAAATCAATAAACATTGCCCGACAACAAACTAGTAAGTTGATAGGCCTTTAATGAACTCTAACCACAGCTAAACGACTTCTATTAGATTCTTCAATGGAAAGCCTAGCATCAGGGATACAAGAAATAGAAACTCCCAAGATCGGGCCCCAAAGTGGTCATAGGAAAACCAATCCCATAGAGATGAACTCTCCTGGAACCAGGGGAATTCACCCCATTGCTGAAGGATCAGCCAATATGACACAACAGGAAATCTCCAGAATTATTCAACAGGGGATAGCTGATGGAATCAGAAAAAACACAGAAGCTCAGGTCTCTTTCAAGAGAAGAACACCTTCCTGAAATTACAACATTTTCCCTGCCAGAACGATTCAACTGCCCTCGAATAAGGAATATAATGGAACTACGGATCCGAATATACTGACGTCATGGATATGCAGAACACTCCTGAATAGATATTATGCAAGACATTTCCTCAAACTTTGACCAATGCAACTTAGGTTTGGTTCTCCAGAATCCCCTCTGGTTCAATCTCCTCTTTTAGTGCCCAAAAGGAAAGCTTGATGTCTTTGCATGGAGCACAAAATCCATGCCCGAGATTGAACCCACTCTCATCATACACAGACTCAATGTTCATTCCGATAAAAAAACTGTAAAACAACGGAGAAGGTAAATTTCCACCAAAAGAAGACAGATCATCAAGGAAGAGGTTGATGAGCTTCTGAAGGCAAGATTCATCAAGGAAGTTAAATACCAAGAATGGTTAGCCAATATGATCTTGGTGAAGAAGGCCAATGGTAAATGGCAATTTGCATAGATTTTACAGATCTGAACAAGGTGTGTCCCAAAGATAGCTACCCCCTCCCCCGGATTGATTTATTGGTTGATTCTACATCAGTTTTCGAACTCTACAACTTCCTTGATGCTTTCTCATGGTATCATCAAATCAAAATGGCTGAGGAAGACCAAGAAAAGACGTCCTTTATTGTAGATGGAGGTATGACTGTTACAAAGTCATGCCACTTGGTCTAAAGAATGCAGGGGCGACCTATATATATCAAAGACTTGTGAATATGGTCTTTTCCAAACTCATAGGACATGGCATTAAGGTCTATATAGATGACATGGTCGTGAAGAGATCGAGAAAGAAATATCATGTGGTTGACCTCGAAGAAATTTTTTCCACCCACTGACAACATCGTATGAAGCTAAATCTACCAAGTGCGCTTATGGAGTAAGTTCGGGTATGTTTTTGGGATTCATGATCACCCAGCGAGTAATTGAAGTCAATCGTAACAAAGTAATGGCCTGTATATCAATGAAACCTCCTTCTATATGTTCACTTTTTATTTTTCGATGCAAAATATACCCACAAGTGTACGAATTGTGAAAAGTAATAAGGTGGACAAATGAGTCCGGATTATCGTTCTCACGAGGACTGCTATTTAGTACCGAAGTATTTTAGTTCTTATCCCTACTTGAACATACGAATGCCTTTGATGTTTGAAATCTAAAACTAATAAAATTAACTAAATAATTAAAATTGCAAGATTGTTTTGTTTTTTAAAAAATGATTGTAAAGTAGTTGAGATTCACAATTTCACATAGCCAATTAAATTAACTAAAATTCCAATTTTATTTCCGAAATATACATTCGGTCGAATTCACTAATGTATATTGAGGTGCCTCTCTCGAGTTTAAATCAATTCTACATAAATAAGTGAACCATGTATCTCTGAAGAGGGTCCGAATATTCCTTATCTAGATCCAATAAATACAAGAATTTACATACGATTGTGATAATAACAAAAGTATATCTCTATCTCTTATTCAATTACCGGATTTATTACCTTAATCTATGTTATTAACTCATCTCTCGAATTATGAAAATAACACATTAAATCATAAATTAGTGGTCAGTTAACACATGCATTAAACACATACATGCAACAAATTATTAAAACAAAGGAATATGGAATTAAAATAATCAACTAGGCTACATCGTTCATCCCAACATTAAAATTTAGCCACACGTCATAATTAAACAACAAAAACAATAAAACATAGTGTTCGTTGAAAATAACATAAGAGAATTGGAAAGCATACACCAAGTTTCAATCCTCCGAGTGTTCTTCAACTCTCGCGCCCTTTACAATGCGTTGATCTCCCAAGAATTGAATGTCAAAACTTTAGTTGTGACTCGTTCTTAGGTGAGGCAAATGTCCTTTTTTCGTGCCTCACAAGTTGCACATATAGGTATTGGGAAGATCTAGGTGAAAGACGAGTAAAATCTAATAAAATCCATGCAAAAATCCCAAACATGGCCCAATTGGTAAACCACACGATCGCGCAGTGCAATACCACGCAATCAAGCAGTTATGCCCCAAACTTTTGGGGTGAAGATTTCGCCCTATTGCGTGCCTGGTGCTTCTGTGATCACGTGGTAATAGGTTAAAATGCAATTTTCTCTTTTTTGTCTGTGTAAGTTGCCCCCCTCCCCCCCCCCCCCCCCCGCCTTTTACTTGCAGCTTCAATCCTCAACTTTCAATTGAAGCGATTTAGTCCACATACTTTAGAATCTTCTCGATTTTGTCGTTTCAGCTCTCAACTACTTCAATTGATTCCTCCAACTTCTTATGTACTTACTTTGGCACCATACATGTTTCTCGGTTGACGTCATTAACTCCTCACTTGCTCAATTTAGCTCCAATTAGCATCCAATGTGCATTTCTTTCCTCAATTTCTTTATTCTTCATCTTTTTGGGATATTCTCTGAAAAGTAAACAAACAAATATAAATTAAATAATAATTATTCTAAAATTTAAACATAATATTCTAATTTAGACATACAAATAAGTGTATAAAATACACTTATCAGTATAAGAGAAGTACAGAAAGTTACATAACGAGTAGCAACACTAGGTGTTTCATTTCAAGAGCAACAGACAAATGTTTTCCTTTTTTCAAATTTCTTAGAGGAAATAAAGAGTTTAAGTGGGACGGGGAATGTGAGCTTCCTTCAAACAGCTAAAAGAGTACTTGAGGTCACCATCGACATGGTCAAGCCAAATAGAGGGGACAATCTTCTGCTATATCTGGCAATTTCATAGCACGCAGTCAGTGCCATATTGGTCAAAGAGAAAGGAAAGAATCATAAACCAATCTATTATGTCAGCAAGATGCTAGATGCTGAGAGTTGATATACTTTGGTAGAACAGCTTTCGCTTGCTCTCATCACAGCAGCCAGAAAATTGTGGCATTACTTCCAAGCCCATACAACAACAATCCTTACAAACCAGCCACTAAAATAGATCTTGCAAAAATCAAACGTCTCAGGTCACCTCCTTAAGTGGTGGATTGAGCTTGGTGAATACGACATTGAGTTCAAAACCCGACCTTCCATAAAAGTACAGGTCTTAATAGATTTTGTTGCTGAACTCGCCCCAAGACGTAGAGGGGCCAGCATGTAGTAGTAGAAGATAGTTGGACCTTAAAAGTAGATGAAGCATCTAATGCCCCGGGCTCGGGTCCTCGCATCATATTGAAGAAAGATGATGGTACAATGGAAATTCAATGTGCAGTAAGATTTGATTTCCCAACCACTAATAACGACGCAGAATATGAGGCTATCATTACTAGGTTACAGGCCACGAAACATCTAGGGGTTGAGCACGTCAAGGTGATAAGGGATTCACAGCTGGTAGCTGAGCAGATTAATGGAACTTTTGAAGCAAAGGACGAAAAAATGTCATCTTACCGAATGATAGTTCTTGAATTGCAAAGGAATTTAAGATCATACAACATAGAGAAAATACCAAGGGTGGCCAATCATAAAGCCGACGCCTTATCAAGACTCACATTCTCAAACTTGGAAAGAGCAGTATTTGTGCGAACACTTTATGAGCCCAGCATTACTCCCCTTCCCGATGTCATGGATATCTCGAAACACAAACCATGTTAGATATATCCAATCATTGAATACTTGACTTCAGGAAATATACCAAACAATAAAGCAGAAGCTAGAAGGATCAAGTCAAGAGGTCCAAGGTATACCATCTTGCAAGGCACTTCATTTCTTTGAAGTTTTACGCTCCCCTACCTTTTCTATTTAACTTCGAAAGAAGCTACACTAGCCATAGCCTAGGTTGACGATGAAATTTGTGGAGGCCATCAGGGGGCAAGAACTCTGGTAACAAAGTTGGTAAGATATGGGTACTACTAGCCAAGTATGAGGAAGGATACCATGAACTACGTAAAGACCTGCGATAAATGCCAAAGATTTGTAGCCAAGTTACATCAGCCAGCCAAAGAACTCTCCCGATCATGTGCCCATACCCTTTTATGAAGCTATTCTGTTCCTAATGGTGAATATTTGCAAGATGTATAGTTTCTTCCCTAGGATAATTAGCTGGTCATATTCTGCTCATGTGATTATATTTTTGGCAATGTAATTATTCTTGTATTTTTTGTGATGTGATTAGTTTTTAAATATTTTTTTTTTACATGAATTGTAGCTGGAGGTTAAAATCTTAGAACCTACAAATCTATAATAGAGTCAGATGTATTGGAGACACAATTGATAACAGAATTAATGAACGTTTAGGGATTGTTGAATCTAAGTTGAATTAGTTGGATTGTGAACATAGTGATCGTTTGGTTGCTATTGAAGATAAGCAACACAAATTAGCTAGTATTCTAATATATGTGAAGTTGAAAATATGTAGCTTGAGAAGTGATTTCAAATCAATGTTATTTGAATTTCTAGAATTAAGGCAATGAGGTGAAGGATAAGAAGTCTTAGTCTAATGATCTTAATTTAGGACAAGAGATATGTAATATGATTCTTTTATTTCAATTATACTTTGTAGCTAATTAAAATTGTAACTTAATTTTGAATTTGAAATTAATTACAATTATAAATATAGTTTGTAATTAATTAATCTAATTGTAATATATTCATTTTTTTCCTGTTGGAAGAATGACGTTGGACTTGATGTGAAAATTAGGTTTGGTAATGGGGCGGGGAATCTCTGAACTCGACGGGGACCTATCCCCAACGGGGCGGGAAATTTCCAACAATGAAGGGGATGAGGCAAGGATGAGGATGAAAAAGTATCCCTGATCGGGGATGAGAATTGCTGTCAAATCCCCATCTTAGCTTCAGACTCGCCCAGAAACCATCCCCGATTAATAAGTCTAATTAAAAAAATCCAAACAAATTAATAGTGTCCTAAAATACCCGAAACCCAAATATATAATTTCAAAACTAAGCCCTACATTTCAACTTTATAATAATCTTCATCTCTCACTCTCAAGTCTCATCTCATTCTCCCCATACATACTTCTTAACACAATTAAACTTGTACTGCTCTATAAAAGCTGCTATGATTTTTTATTAATGTTAATCATTCTCTAGATCTTAGGGGTGAGTATCGGGTGGTTTGGTTCGGGTATTTTAAGAACCGGAACCGAACCATACTTTTTCGATTCTTGTAAAATGGAACCATTCGGTTCCATTGAATCGCAAGAACCAAACCATTCGGTTTTGGTTTGATTTCGGTTTTAATTCGTTTCTACAATAATAATTATTTTTCGAGAGCCTTATCGAGGAGTATCAGGGATTCAGGCCTCGGAAAGTGAGCCAACAACCTGAAATAAACTTCTACCGAATATACCAAGATTAAGGATTTCGAGAATCCTTTCACCCTAAAGAAAGTATAGAATTCTCCATGAAACGGAAGATATTCATAAACAAAAATAGGAAATAAATGGCCTAGAAAGTTTTTCGAGCACGGAAATATAGTAAACTTGTGGGATGAATCATGAGTTTTAAACGCATTATTATTAATTATTTTTTATTTTTATTTAAATATTTAATTAACCCCATCGTGGTCATTTACAACTTTGTTTATTAATAAGTTAGTCTCCTTCGATTTTCATTTATTAAGAATTTCAGTCCAAGTGTGAAGTTAAGTGTTACAATGAGGTAGAGACGTAACAAATTTCATAAAAAGAAATTAATCATTTTCACTTTACCCAAAAAAATTACAAATTCTTTTGATTTTTAGTTTTAGGACAACCAATTAAGAACATAAAAAAATAAACAAAGATCAAAGACCAGTTCTAAATTCGGTTTTTCAGTTCTAAAGGCAAAACCGAGAACCGAACAGAAAATCAATTGGTTCTCGGTTCCGAAACCGATTTCCTATTTTATTTTTTTAAAACATACGGTTCTGATTTTTTTTCCCACCCCTAGATCTGTTAAATAGGAATTTTGTAAAATAATTATACTCTAAGAAAATAATTTCGTATAACTAATTATTGCTCGAAAACATCAATGCTCACATAAAATGGAATAATCACTTTTATATCATTTTCTTTAAGTCGTGAATAGATATCAAATTGAAAAATTAATTGTTCTCTTATGCATTGTCATCATTTGATAACTATAAATATCTTTACACTAATCTGCTTAGTCATACTTTTACGGTGTACCTGCAAACTTTTTGATTTAGCCGAGGAGTAATGTGCGGTATTATGCTAAGAGGAATTTTATTAGATAACCATTATAAAATGACATTAATGGACAAAAAAAAAAAATATATAAAATAAATGGGGATGTAAACGTGGATTATGGACATTCCCACCCCACCCCACCCCGTCCCGTCCCGCCTCGCCTCGCCTCACCCCTCCCCTGTTTAGACAGGGACCGATGGGAATGGGGATGATAAATCTCTGACGAGGTGGGGCGGGATGGGGATTGCATACTCTCCCGAACTCATCCCATTGACATCCATAGTGAAAAATGATGAGCCTTTGAGGGTGTTGGATAGTGATATAAAAATTCGTAACTTAGATGGTGAGATGCATTCTTCTAATTTGGGACCAGAAGTAAGTAATATGATTCTTTTAAATTTTATTATACATTTTTACTTTATAACTAATTACAAATGCAACTTAATTATAGCCAGTATTGAATTATAATTTGCAAATAAAACCAATTTAAATATATTAGCTTTATAATTAATTAATTTAATTGTGATTTAGTTTTAGCGATTTTACATTATAATCTATTCATTTGTTTTTTTGCTGTGGGAATAATGATGCTGGACATGATGTAAAAAATAATGAGCCTTCGAGGGTGTTGGAAAGTATAATAATAATAAAAATTCATAGTTTAAAAGGTTATCTATCTTCTCCTAATTTTAGTCTTGACATTAGTAGTTTAGAGGAAGAGGTGTGTGGTGGTAAACCAAATGATTACGATTTGTTTTTTATAAAAGAGGTCATGAAAGAGTTGGAGAAAAACGAGAAGATTGCTTTGGATTGCATTCTACGATATGCATTTGGAAAAATGTCTGAATTGAAGTCTTAATAATGTTAGGACACGGGTCTGATATTATATATAAATCTTCTATTTCCCCATATGTTTCTTTGAAGCTTTAAAAAAAAAAAAAAACAAAAAAAAAACAATTCTCAAAAGTTATCATTTTCTGAATCACCAATCCCAAATGCAAGTATATATATGCTATTGTTGGCATCTTTTCTGTAAGTTATTAATAAAGTCCTATCATAATTTCCTATAAAAAATAAACCATCAACAGAAATTACAGGTTTGCAAAATCTCCAACCTTCAATTAAAGCAGCTAAAGTTATGAATAGATACATAAATTGATTGCTCTCCTTAATTTCAAATCTCATAATGGAACAGGAATTTTTTCCTTCAACATATGTAAATAAGAGGGTTTCTTCCTAAAGACTCTTTAGGATCCCCATTATAGCACAAGAGAAACGTTCCTTAGCTATTCACGCCTTTTGATAACTCAAATCTAAACCATATGTATTCAACATATCATGGATTATGTCAGTTGGCCTATATATTATCTTTGTAGATGGGTATTTATGCTTACATACTTATTATTAAGCTTGTTGCATGCATATGATTTCTCAATATTATAGCTAATATTCATTTATGACTATTCTGTATTTTTCTTATCTTCAGCGTGTTTGTTCTATAAAATTTTGATGTCCTAAACATCCAATCACAGTCAGTATAAAACATTTAAGAACATATTCTTTCTTGTCTGATCTTTTGTCTACAAATTGGAATTTTTTGTTTATAACATAGTACTATACTCTTTTTTAACGCTCTCTTATTGCGGAAGACTTATCCATTTGTAATTGCATCACCTTTTGGATCTGTAACTACCTCCTCTTCTGTAATATGGATAATTTTTCTGGTTTGTATCACTTCAAAAAAATTTGAGCCACCTCATCTGATTATAGTATTCTTGTTGTTGAAATTTGTATTGAATCAGTTTGATGTACATGTATGCTAAGTAAATTTGACATCACGGGGTTAGCAGGTGTATTGGTAGATTGTTCAAGAGCCGGTGGTAAAAGCAATGTGTCTTCATAAGTTACTTAACATCTATGCACAATGTGAAACTTGTTAGATTTTTTCCCTTCATTTTCCGCTCCTATGGCACAACTGTATTTTGTATTCTCAATCTATTCACTGTTGGATCAAAGTTTAATCATGTGAAAATCATATCCAATATGTTGTTATGTAGTTGTAGTGGAAAGTAGGATCCTAGAACTTTCAACCCTGCGTAATTATTGATTTCATCCTGAAATTCACCATATTATATGAACATATTCGGTGAATTCATAACTACATTACATAGTATAAATATTTTTTGTTACAAATCATTACTTAATTTAAAAGCAGCTTAAATTAAGAAACAGTTGTTTAAAACTAACATAATGTACAATTTTGGAATCACATTATAAAGTTACAATTCATAACTAATTCAATTAATTTTAAAAATTAAAACTTTCACAATTCATAACTAATTCAATTTCAATTTGTATGTTTCCATATTGTCTAAAAAGGAATAATTGAATCCAATTAAAATTGAAATTGCTCAAATTGAAATTTACTCTAACTAAAATTGAAATTTACATGTACAATTTTGTTTTGAAATAAAACTAGTATTTATGTAAATACTAAAGTAAATAAATTAGAAGTTCAAAACTAAATATCATTTACCTGACTACATGCAACTCCCTGCATACTTATTTTGTATGCAAAAATGAGCGTCTTGCCAATCTTTTACGCACATTAATGCTTCCAAAATGTTTTCTTTGAGTTGGCTTTTTACTTTTGACAAAGTCCTTTTACCTGAACTAAAAGCATACTCTAAAGCTACCATGTTAATTGGATGTGTTAGTAGATTTTTTGCTATAGCAGATATAATTGGATATCTCCATTCGTTTGTTCGCTAAAATTCAAGTAAATCAAATTGTAAAAAATTAGTAGGCTCTAAGCTTCTAAGTAATTCTTGTTTAAAATAATTTGTCAGGCATTACAAGTGGACCGATGATTCAGATTTGTTATGAAAATTAGGGGACATATTGCAAGAAGAAGAAGTTACTAGTTTTTTCTCTAATTTCTTCCATCAGAACTAATAATTCTACTTTGTCTTCTTTAAGTGTAGTAGAACGTGATGGTGCGGATGGCGTATGACTAATATTAGCACCTAATCTTATTGTATATGAGTTATACATGCTCACTAACGTGCTTTCTAAATTATTATAAGTGATAGAGATGTCCTAAATCAACTCGTTATTGATTTTTGAAACAAGAAGTTTAATACCTTTTAACTTGTAATGCGGGTCCATTATGTATGCTAAAGGAAATAACATAGATAAATATTTTCTAAATTTTATCTTCGTAACAATTAACATATCAGTAAAAAATGAATCATTTTATACGTATGAAAAGTTCTTACAATAATAAAAAGGAATTCAAGAACTCTTGAACTATTTCGATTGCATATCCCAGGCAATATGTTGATTGAATAATAAAAACTTGTCAAACATCTTTTGATTTTAAAAATAATTTCTCAATCCTCTTCAATTATTACATATTCATTTTTCATTTCTAACAGTTCTACCATTATAGTATTCAGTTATTATGTATTCATAACATTCACATGATTTAAGTAACAAATATGTAGAGTTCCACATATACCTTACATTAGTGATAAATTTCTTAGCATATTTACCGTATTGTAAACAAAACTCTTCAAAGTATTGTTTCCTACTTGGTGAAATAGTTATGTATACTAATACATTTCTAATTCAATCAATTTGATCTTCAATATGTTCTTGAACAGCTGAATTTAAAATATGACATATACATCTAACATTGAATAAAAATTCATCAAATCCAAAATTAAGAATTCTACATAATTTACAACGAATTTATTTACACTAGCATTATCGAACGTAAATTGTAGTTATAACTTAATTATATTATGTACTGAAATTTGCAATTAATTAAAATTATAACAAATAAATTTATAAAACATTAGTGTAATACATAATTTTTAATTAATTATATTAGTATAATTTGTAATCAACCACCACCACCACCACCACAGTCGTCGCCAAACCATCGTCGAAAAGTCGTACAACACACTTTTTTGTTCTCTTCAACAACATCGCAAAAAGATATCTAAATCTCATTTGTTGAGATGAGATCTGGTTCTTTGTGGATCTGAAAAAACAACTACCAGGCCATCTTCTTTGCATCTACTGCCACCACCTACGGCTGAAACCAGTACCACTAAAACTACCACAATAGATCTGAGAAAATCTGCAAACACCACAAACCAAATCTGAAATTTAGATCTCAGTGGGGGCAAACATTCATCACCACTAGTATCGATAAGAAGAAGATCAAGAAGTAAAATCAGTAAGTGCAGATCTAATATAAAGATTATTGGACTTCCTTTACAAATTCCACTTTTCACTTTTGTGTAAACATCAATGTATGTAGAGTGTGTGTGTTTTGCGTGTTTAATGAGTATGAGTGTTCGTATGTTGAATCATCTACTTGATTTTGTAAAATATTTCATAAACATCTTATTTAGATAATTTAAAATTTAAAAGTACGATTGAGCCAAATTTACCCTTTATCTCTTGATCGATTATCACATTTTCCAATGATCAATGATTCCTAGGTCTCGATGATAAACTCCAATGATTAGTCTCTATTCTTTAATGCAATCATTATAATTATTAATTAATTTATAAACAACACAATTTACAAACACTTTTTAACAACACATATTTCCTCTCTCCATTTTTTAATAACACATTTTACCTCAAAAATATAAATAAACTAATTTATCTATTCTTTAATGCAATCATTATAATTATTAATTAATTTATAAACAACACAATTTACAAACACTTTTTAACAACACATATTTCCTCTCTCCATTTTTTAATAACACATTTTACCTCAAAAATATAAATAAACTAATTTATAATTGCTTGTATTCCGAAAACATGGGACGAGGCATTGCTTCTTGTTCAAATGTGGAGATCATCTGTGCGGCTTAGATTTTTAGTTGGATTTTGATAAAAATTGATACAATGTGCAGTTGAAAGTTGTAGTTCTCATGAAATATGTTATTAAAATTAATTGTTATCATCTTTTTTAACTGAATCAAATAGGAAATAGATCAATCTCCATGAACTAAGGACAAAATATTGAGGAGAAATCTTGAGTAACATGAGAAAAAATAGATAGCGATTGCAATTGGTCAAGGTTGCTCGCCTACTAGGCAAGCTTGCTTTTGAGAGCTCGTCTCATGGGCAGTTTGACTCATTACACCATGAGCCCATGGGCATGATTCGGCTCAGATTTCGTCCAATTGAACCTATTCGAATTTCACAAGTAAATCCCATGGGCTTTGTTTGTGAGCCAACCTACGATCGCTCGCAACTTTCCTTTTCTTATTTATCTCCTTTTGGCAATCATTTCAAAGAGAGTTGATGTTTTGAACAACATTTTTTAAGTGAAAAAAGTATGGAAAAGTTTTGAATTTATGTGTAAAATATTTTATTGTTTGAATGTGGGTTAAAATGAGTATGAGAGGGGAAAAAATGGGTCATCAAACGGGAGCTTAATTAGGTTAAATTTCCTTGAGTTACAACGTATTTAATTTTGGGAAAGTACACAATTACCATAATTTAAAGATACACTTTCAAATTTCGGACACTTGTGGAATTTTGTTAAAAATCAAGTGGTCACATTTACTTATTAATTAATTAAACATGTCAAGGTCATATTAACACACTATCATAGTCACAATCACACAACGCCATAGTCACGAAGACATAAAATGTGGGTCACAACAAACTTTGTAGGTCATAGCTTATTTGTCTGTTACAAATTATCAAATTAACTGATCATAATTATCTAATTAAATGGTTACAAATTACCATTCATGTCCCCCATCTCATCTCACCCTACTCCACTCCACTCAATTCCCCACCATCGGCACCATTCAAACGTCGTTACTAACTCTAGACTACCACAACCATCCCACTGCTACACCAACCACCACCACCACCACTCTCTCCCTCTCCCTCCACCTCCAACCAACCACACCTGCACAACCACTACTTAACTAGAACCGCCACCATCACTGCACCACATAACCACCTTCTCCACCTCCACCTCTGCTTCACACAGATTGCAGAACCATCATCTTTCCTATCTCTACCATACCACAAACATCGCCTACACCTCCTACTAGAGGTGTCACCCTAAGTGGTTCGAACCAGATCAGTCTTCCAACATATGAGTCCAGTAACAGTACGCGTTAAAAAAGATCGCCCACTGCAGATTTATAGGTCCGGGTTGGTCCAAAAATTTTGAAGTACAACCCAGGCCCGCCCGCTGACCCATGCGGGTCGCAATTTGTTCTGATTTAGTCTGTATGAATAAAACATAGAAGAATTTTTCATATTTATAGCAAAAAAAATATTTTTTTATTAAACTGTTAAATACGAAATGAGCAAAATGATAAATTTATATTTATAACAAGAAATGTTTACATTGAATTCAAATTTATATCTTATGTTACATGAATTATTTCTAACTTTATTGTAAAAATTTGTCACACCTCCGATATATGTTTTTTTCCTTGAAAGTTTAAATGTTTCAACTTTTGCAACATTATCATCTTCTAAATCTATTGGAGAAAAACTACCATTGAAAATAGGATTTTGAGAAGAAAAAATTGGGAAAATTCATAATACAGTAGTGTTAAGCAATTAAATGAGAAGAAATAAAGATGATAGAGATAAATTGATGATATTGAATAATTGCAGTGAGTAAAATAGTTGATAATAGATCAAAATTGGGTTAAATATAACTAATAACTTGAATTTATAGAAAAAAACAATATTTTTATTATTGGGGAAAAAAATTAAGCAAAAGGAGAGCCAAAAGGCTCTCTTGTAAAGCATGCAGTCCACTTCCACAGCCAGGCTTCAGGCATGCGACTTTTCACAAAACGGCTCTTTGATTTTATTTTAATTATTTCACGGGTCAACGGGGTTAACATGAAGACGTGACACGCGAAGCCCGCGGTTCACACATTTTTGACACGTGAATCATCCGCTCAAGTCACAGGTCAGCCCGCTGTCCCAGATCGATTTTATACAAGGGTCTGATCGTCCGTCCATTTTGACACCTCTACCTCCCACCAACCACCCTTTCTCTTTTAAGGCTGAGAATCTGAAGATAGATCCCCAATTTTATTATATTTCATTTTGATTTATCTGATAAAATATACGTGAACCCATTGGGTCATTGGGCAAAACATTGAAAGTGGGTTGAGGTGGAAACATTTGTAAATATGGTAATCATATTGAGACTTTAGAAATTTTTTATTTCACAATAATTTTAAATAGTTATTTTATCTACTTAAATAGCCCAAAGTAAAATTACATAAATATACATTCTTTTAAATATTTTTTGAAGTACATATTTTTTTTATTTCCATTACAAATGTTAAACTTGTTTGTTTCTTCTACAACTTTTTTTCTTCATCGCAGGTAGGCATTTCTTTTCCCTCACTACAAGTTTTTTTTTTTTTTTTTTTTTTTTGGCGATGATTATGGGGGATTGTTTATCTTATTTATTGATTTTGTATTGTATGTGAACTATGAAATTTTACTCCCCTCTCCGTGACAGGGTGGGAGTAAAATCCCCGCCTGAGAGGGGGAGTGGTTGGATTTTACTCCCCTCCCAAAGGGGGGGAGCAAAATTGGTAAATTATGATAACTTATGGTAGGTATGTGTGGGGTAGGGTAAATCTGTGTGGGCAGAATTAGAAATGGGGTTGGGGGTGAGGAGAGGGGGCTGAGTGGGTAGTGTTGGGTATTTTTTGGATATAACCTAGATTTTGAAGGACTTTTTTGATGATTAAGCTCCAAAAAGAATTTCGTTACTACCCACATTTCATATACATCAACCATAGCAGTCACCCTAGCTTGACAACCAGTTTGCATTGATGGTTGCGACTTCAAAAGAACTGCTTGTCGAGCAATCTCTTCGGCCTTCTCGAGTACATGTGTACGTGACATAACATTTCAATCCGTCTTTACCCTTCCTTGAACTTCTTTTCCTCACGGGAAATCCCACATGAAATGGATAATGTTTATAAATTTCAAGTAATTCGTTGTCGTCATTAAACTTCATCCCAACGGTTGGCGTAATATCATTGCATTCTACTTTTGGGAACTCTTCATCAACCCCAACAAACTTCTCCTATTGCATCAATGTTCTCCAATGTGTCATCACCTGCTTGTGTTGTTGTAACATTCAATTCCTCATCATCGGAACAAGTTATCGAAACTCCGACAACAATTTTTTTTTGCTATTAGCTCTACTAGTTTATAACCTTATAATTTTAATTCTACTCATATTACTAGTTCATACTTTAAGAATTTCAGTTTTAACAATTGTAATCTAATTTCAATATGGTATTGTAGCATGATCTCGTTTTCACATATAGTTTTTAATCGAAATTGTCTAAGCTATGAAAAATGGATGAAGAAGCAGTGAGTATCTAACACATGGAAAATGGATGAAATTGGAAGACACAAAATACCAAGCAAATTATTTTCCTCAACATTTCAGATTTCAAATCAACATAAAATAAAAAATACCTTCTAGCACAGACATCGCTAAAGAATGGCGGTCAGTAGGCCAGCGGTTGTCTGAATAAAAACTCTCCCGGCAACTGGCAATCTATGGCTTGCCAAAGTGCGACCATAAACACGAGATGAAATGGAGCAGACGGATATGGTGCTAATACGGGATACTGAAATCAAATATTGAAAATGGTCGCCTTAATGAGGTCGGGAACTGAGAGATTACTAGATTCCGGCGAGATCTGGTAGATGATTTCATAGACAAAAACATTAAACAAGAGAGGCATTTTTGGGACCAATTTCAAATTTTGTACTAACAGCATGAATTTTAAGTTCTCATTTTACATTTGAAAGAGTCAAATTGTCATTATATCGCGGTTTCCCAATTTATCTATTGATGATGCTAAAAATAGCACCTGGAATAGTTCGAGCTTGAGCAATAAATTAGCACGAACTGGATCTCCGAATACCTGCAATAAAGGCGAGGAGGTGTGTCCTCGTCGCCCTTCCGATGCTTAAGTCAGTAAGGAGGAAGGAGAAAATTTATGCAAGAGGCTATAAATTGTAGAGATAATTGTGTACCTGAATAATGGTTGAAGACCTTGTATTTATAAGAATAAGTAGTGTATTTTAAGTAGGATTAGGTTACCCAAATTGTTTGGAGATTTAGGAGTTTTATTAGACGTATGAGTCTTGATTAAGATAATGTTGTAATAGTTGTGTTGGAATATGATTTGTGGACTGAGAATCCTATTGATGTTGATTATTACTTGAGAATGATGACTCTGAACCCATCTCGAATGAATGAGCTCGAGATAAGGTCCTCGAGCATTTAAGTTTTACGTGTGTACCAAGATAGTGTTCGGGATATGTACTCCTCGGGGCTCATAGGTTGTTCGGGGGTACCAAAATATAATATAAGTTAATAATTACATGTTCGGGTTCGAGGCTTTTGTAAGGGCCCGGGTATAGACAAAATTTGTACTCATCATAGGCCCCCGCGCATCCATTATCGAGTTCGGGGAGAGATGGATGCGCAATAATGAAGTATCGTGATTAAGATGTGATGCGGAGGTTATGTTAAGGGGAAATAAACTAGAGCTTATGTTTAAGCAATAATAAGTCGAGCTCTTGTTAAGTAATGAGATCAAGTATCTCGATCTTATGTTATGCATTGAGCTTTATGTTAAGTGGTGAGAAGCTCAAACACAAGCAATAAACTTAAGGTGATAAACCCGAGCATGTGAGTTTTGATTTGAGAATTCCAAACATTTAAGTAACATGAGCGAACAACTTTTAAGGCGTGAACATCGCTTGGGACCTGAACAATGTTTGAGGCCCGAACAATATTTGAGCTGCGAACAATGTTTGAGGCCCGAACACAGAATTAGGCCCGAACAAAGTTTGTGGCCCGAACAGTGTTTCCGGAATCATTTCGTGAGGTTGATGCTCGGGGTAAATCTTTGATCTTGCTCGTAGGAAAGTTTTTTGGTGCCTGCTAGTAGGCAAGGCTTTGAGTGCTTGCGTAGGGCAAGACTTTGAGTGCTTGTACGGGGCAAGGCTTTGAGTGCGTATGCGGGGCAAGGCTTTGAGTGCGTGCTCGTGGACACGGCTTTGAGTGCTTGCGCGGGGCAAGGCTTTGAGTGCGTGCTCGTGGGCACGGCTTTGAGTGCTTGCGCGAGGCAAGGCTTTGAGTGCGTGCTCGTGGGCACGGCTTTGAGTGCTTGCGCGGGGCAAGGCTTTGAGTGCGTGCTCGTGGGCACGACTTTGAGTGCTTGCGCGGGGCAAGGCTTTGAGTGCGTGCTCGTGGGCACGGCTTTGAGTGCTTGCGCGGGGCAAGGCTTTGAGCGCGTGCTCGTGGACACGGATTTGAGTGCTTGCGCGGGGCAAGGCTTTGAGCGCGTGCTCGTGGACACGGATTTGAGTGCTTGCGCGGGGCAAGGCTTTGAGCGCGTGCTCGTGGGCACGGATTTGAGTGCTTGCGCGGGGATAGGCTTTGAGCGCGTGCTCGTGGGCACGGCTTTGAGTGCTTGCGCGGGGCAAGGCTTTGAGTGCGTGCTCGTGGGCACGAATTTGAGTGCTTGCGCGGGGCAAGGCTTTGAGTGCGTGCTCGTGGGCACGGCTTTGAGTGCTTGCGCGGGGCAAGGCTTTGAGTGCGTGCTCGTGAGCACGGCTTTGAGTGCTTGCGCGGGGCAAGGCTTTGAGTGCGTGCTCGTGGACACGGCTTTGAGTGCTTGCGCGGGGCAAGGCTTTGAGCGCGTGCTCGTGGGCACGGCTTTGAGTGCTTGGGCGGGGCAAGGCTTTGAACGCGTGCTCGTGGGCACGGCTTTGAGTCCTTGCGCGGGGCAAGGCTTTGAGTGCGTGCTCGTGGGCACGGCTTTGAGTGCTTGCGCGGGGCAAGGCTTTGAGTGCGTGCTCGTGGGCACGGCTTTGAGTGCTTGCGCGGGGCAAGGCTTTCGCATTGATATTTGCACCTGTCAATAGTCCGAAGGCAACAAGCAAATTCGAGAAAAGAACGTGCACAGATATTCATGTAATTCGATTACTCGGCAATCACGTTAGCACATATTTCCCGCTAAAACATCTATGAATTTAATTGGTTCAAAGCAATCATTTTTCTAATTAATGTGATTGACCATTAAAGGAAGGTGTCAAGGCGTGTTGATCAATGCAGATTGTACCCAAGAAGATCATGCTAAAATATATTATGTGTTTCTATTGGTGATCACATAGAAATATGATGTTTTATATAATTGGTTACTGTGTGAGTCACTTTATATGTTGCTACTTAACTCAGCTAATTTCCAAGTTATACAAACTTTAGATCACAGAAAATAGCATGAATCAAATAACTTCAAACTTAGCAAGCAATTGAATTCAACTTGTGTGTTATTGATCAGATCGTACTTGAGGTTGTGTAAATAATGAAACCAAAATTACAATCGGATTTCATCAATTAAATTAGCATATTAATAGATTATGAGGCTTTCATGATTTTCACAAAGATCAATAATTAATCGATTGTAATCTTTTTAGGCATTTTACTCATAAATCATAATGGTTTCGTCAAATTGTACCAAGAATGTTCTATTTTGAGTCTTGGTCGCAACTCTCGACTTGTTCTAAGAGGTAGAGGGACCAACAAATAATTTATGATCGGAAAGCATATTTCTTGAATTCACATATCGCAAGCTATTGCAGATTTAATAAACTAGTCTCAACTTACCAAATAGATTATCAATTTGGGCAAAGATAAGTAATCATATTTAGAGTTTATTAGCTCTTTATTTAGCAGTAACCACAAATAATATGGGGTTGCAAA
This sequence comes from Ligustrum vulgare, assembly GCA_963555705.1. NCBI lineage: Eukaryota > Viridiplantae > Streptophyta > Magnoliopsida > Lamiales > Oleaceae > Ligustrum > Ligustrum vulgare. Next base: position 43,573,473 of record OY743173.1, on the reverse strand, counting down.
ATTTTTAGCCTTAACACATGATCGAGATTATATAAGGATTATTGAATTAATAAAGAGTAGGGTTCACCTTATTTCTGCAATTCCTCGAGCAGATTCAGAGATGAGAAATCCTTACTTAGCATTAAGTGATAGTTGCTTTGGCGGCTTCAATCAGAAGGCTTAGCTACCACATCTGATGTCTTCCTTTTCTTGAGCAGGTCCAGCAATAACCAAGAATTTAGGGAAATCCTTGCTTCAACAGAAAACTTTCATCTGTGGTGATCACCCCTGCTTTGACGATGACCGTTGAGTTAGGATGTCAAACCTAAACTTTGCAATTGCCAACATCAGTAGTCCATTAGGCCAAAGAGGAGCAGAGACACGGAGAAAGCAATGTGAGAATAAATTCCAGTCTTTCTTTCTCATTTTTGCATCTCTTGGTCGTGACTCGTGAGAATCAATTGCAAGATTAATATTTCCATGGGCATATCCCATATTTTGAAATAGGCATTTCTCGCTGTGCATGCAATTGGTGTGATTGTCTTCTTGTTAGCCACTTTCCAATAGAAAAGCAAGCAACGCATATGAGTCCACAATAGCTGAACAGTAACCAAATAAGAAAACCCCATTTCTGACCTACTAGCAAGCAGCCTCTTGCACTAGTGAACCATAGTGTACCAATAATGGTCCAAGCCCAAAGGAATGGCCGAAGCAGTAGAGCTAGAATGGATAATACGACTATCCTTCCACAAAAACGGGTATATCTTTGTTTCCAACCAAAATCCTGGTAAAATGTTAACTGTAAATGAAGAACTGCATTGGTAATAGCAGTCTCGAAAGTGTGAGTGGCATAGGTGCTAGTTTAGCTATATAATGTTAAGCTTGGTTTTGCTTTGGCCTCAGATTCATGTCACAAGTGCGTTCGCTTCGACGGCCATTGCTGAGCATATTTTTATCACACCGTTGTACGAGAAAGAATTTTGTTGGTTCATTTCATCGAGCATCTAACATGTCCTTTAGTTTCTATAGCCATTTGAGTCGTCCATTCCACTGAACAAGACGGGTAATGTTTCCCACCATTTGGCTCGAGCAGTTAGGACAATGAAATCCAATGGTTGCCAAAGACTTGTGAAATATTTGATAACAGTAGTTGACATCAAGTTCCATAAGATTGAGACACCTAGAAGCTGGGCACAAGAATAACTCTTGATAGAGAGAATTTTAATGTTTGGACAACTTAGTGCTCCGTTTGAGTGAGACATGGAATTTGGCATAAATTTGCTGAATTTTGGGCAACATCACTAATTCTCCGGTCATGTGGTTAAAAAATCGTTCAACCATGGGATTACCCAGCCACAAATCTGTCAACACTGGCCATTACTGGAACCGGAGTTTTCCTTCAGATTGAGCAAAATAGCGTTGGTCCAGATTTGCAAGTCAGTGGGTTGAGTCCTTGTTGTGCTAACCTTGAGAGCTGTGGCTGTTGGCAGCCTCGATTAACATCGGTCCTCCATGGTTTTTGGTTCTTGCACCTTGCGAGGAGGGCTGGACGCTTGGAATTGGAAAGTTGCCTACCGCTTGCCTGTGGAGTCGTGGATGAGCGAATGGCTGAAGCCTGGAGCAGACTGGCTGGTGGGTTGCAGTGAAGGCTCTGGAGGTGGAGTTGTTGATTCGAGGAGGGAAGTAAGATTTGGCGTTTGGAGGTTTTCCATAGTGCTGCTAATCTGATTTCTCTTCTACTGGGTTTGATGAAATATAGAGAGTAAATCTCGTATCTAATACTAATACCAATTGTGATATTTATGGTTCAGACTTCCGGTCCAAAATTAAAAAGTGCTAATTTTTAGAAAGTGGGATAGGCTGGAGATGTAGAATATCTGGTTGCGATGACTACGAACGAGACAGAGAGAAGATTTTCTTTGGAAATATTTATTTATTTTGAAATCGATCTTTGAACATGATTTTTCGTTCGACTTCCCACAGACGGTGCCAATGATGATGCTAAAAATCGCACCTGGAATAGTCCGAGCTTGAGCAATAAACTAGCACGAACTGGATCTCCGAATACCTGCAATAAAGGCGAGGAGGTGTGTCCTCGTCGCCCCTCCGATGCTTAAGTCAGTAAGGAGGAAGGAGAAAATTTATGCAAGAGGCTATAAATTGTAGAGATAATTGTGTACCTGAATAATGGTTGAAGGCCTTGTATTTATAAGAATAAGTAGTGTATTTTAAGTAGGATTAGGTTACCCAAATTGTTTGGAGATTTAGGAGTTTTATTAGACGTATGAGTCTTGATTAAGATAATGTTGTAATAGTCGTGTTGGAATATGATTTGTGGACTAAGAATCCTATTGATGTTGATTATTACTTGAGAATGATGACTCTGAACCCATCTCGAATGAATGAGCTCGAGCTAAGGTCCTCGAGCATTTAAGTTTTACGTGTGTACCAAGATAGTGTTCGGGATATGTACTCCTCGGGGCTCATAGGTTGTTCGGGGGTACCAAAATATAATATGAGTTAATAATTACATGTTCGGGTTCGAGGCTTTTGTGAGGGCCCGGGTATAGACAAAATTTGTACTCATCATCTATGTTCTCGCGATATATCCAATGTTAGTAAAACTTGTTAGTACATCTAGCATTATTGTTTTTTGGGTAGAAGTAGAAATGGGGATTTATGAGTGGGGTGAAGGAAATTTTTGACATTTTTTCTTGGTAGAATTAATCTTGGTTGGTCGTTTTGGGGGGGTGGGGGGGGGGGCGGCACTCATCGATGATGGTAGGTCGAAATTTTTGTTCTCCATGGACAGAATTAGAATGTAAATTAAAAAAAAAAAAGGAGGATTGATAATGGATGTTGTCATGTTAAGCACACCACAATCTTTTAAAACTATTACAGGACTATAATCGTAAAACGAATGCGGTGAGAGTCATAAAAAAGTAGTTGAAAATTAATGTGGACTATAATGTATGGTTAAAAAGTAGTTTGAGAAATTATATAATGTGTAGTTTACAATCATGTTTATAAATCATTTTTTCTATTTACCGAACACATATTTGGGGAATAATTATAATGTGGTATAATGAAAAATATTTACAGTGGCAATGTATCACCCTGGTAAACATTCATTCTTGTCACTAGAGTGTGCTAGCTAGGGTTGAATGCGATCCGATTTCGGCAGTTTTTAACATATTTTCAAACCAAACCATTTTTAGCGGTTTGACATTTTTCCAAACCAAACCAAACCAAACCATTTCATTTTACAAACCAAATCAAACTAAACCATTTTTTTTGCAGTTTGTTTCGGTTTTAATCTACGATTTACCTATCAATATAATATAATATATTTTAGATGTCAAATTAATTCATATTTTTTAGTATATAAAGCTAAATTAAAAGTTAATATAAGTTAAAATATGTTAACATTCTTTGATAATTTGAATCTTTCTTTACCTCATTACCATTGCAATAGATTGATAATAAAAGTGTAATAACGAGTGAATAACTTCACTGAAATGTGGGAGTATGATTTTCAGATTGTCAATTGTCTATATATACTACACATCATTGGAAGATTTGATAGCTCTAGTCAAGGATTTGAGTTTCTCTTCATTTTCAGCAGTTCTTTGTAATTATGATTTATTGTTACATTATCTTGGCCACTTTTCTTGCTTAGTACAATATTTTTACCTTCAGTGTATGCATAGCTCAAACTGTGAAGTGGAAAACTTCTATGCATTTTTTCTGGGATCATTACAATGCAATGACAATGACAATGAGAATGAGAAAAAATATACATGAAAATTTTATTTTCATAATTAATTTGACTTTTTGAGCAGGAAAATGGTAAATTCAAATTAATAAAATTAGTTTTTATTTAAAAATTAAAAGCACTTTGGTTCGATTTTTTGCGAATTTTGAAAATCAAAACCTAAACCAAACCATTTTAAAACGATTTGATTTGGTTTGAGAGAAAAGAAACCACATGTTCATGCGGTCTCAAACAAACGAGTTAGGTTTGATTTGAGATTTCGCGATTTTTTTGTGCAGTCCTAGTCCTAGTGCGAGCTACTTTCCTTAACCTGTCGAAATCAATGCGTCGTATCTGGGCCTATACTAGATCTTATCCCCCTCTTTTAAAAATCTGATTTTTAAAAGAAAATCTTATGTGGCATTCTGTTTGTATTTTATTTTGTATTTTCATTTTCGAAAATGTTTTATATTTCGTGTTTTTATTTTTGTTTTCAAATTTACTAAAAAATGCGTTTGGTTTATCATTTCTGAAAACTGTTTTTGAAAATGAAAAGTTAGAAAACACGTTTTATTTGAAATTTTACAGAATACTAATTAAACTATTTTTAATTAATTTGCTTACAGAATATTATTGACTCAAACTCAAATTTCCTTTCACAATACACTGAAAACATGGTTACTTGTAATACACTAATGTGAGCACTAAGAGTGTATATTAACACAGGTTGGTCAGATTCGAGATTCGAAGAAGCTCTGGTTCTATTAAAATTCAGAAAATGCAAGTTCTTTCATAACCACCAGAGTCCATTTATCAAGACATTTTTTGAAATATAATGACAAGAATTCTCACTTAATTTTTTTTGTAATGTTGATATTGAATTCAATAAAACTTTATTTTATACTTAGTTCCAAGTTAAGATAATTTAAAAAAAAAAAAAATTATTTAAATTTAATTCCAAGTTAGGATAATTCTAAAAAAAAAAAAAAAAATCATTATTTTAAACTTAATTTCTAGTTAGGATAATTCTAAAAAAAAAAAATTCTCAAAATCGCGTTTTGAACATTTTTTTGCTGAAATACACTTAAAACGCATTTTGCGTTTTGTGTATAATTTTTTTTTTTTCCAAAATGCGTTTCGAAAATTGTAAAGAGAACGCATTTTTAGTGTTTCCGAAAATAAAAACAGAAAACGACCTCAAAACAGTAAAGAGAACATGATCTAAGTTTGTTAGGTTTAAAATGTAAGGTCATGTTCTCTTTGCTGTTTTGATGTCGTTTTCTGTTTTTATTTTCGAATACACTAAAAACACGTTCTCTTTAACATTTTCGAAAGCGCATTTTGGAAAAAAAAAATTATACACAAAACGCAAAATGTCAAAACCTCGTTTTGGGCATGTTAAGTGTATTTCAAAAAAAAAAAATGTTCAAAATGCGGAAAACGAGTTTTGAGATTTTTTTTTTTTTTTTTTTAAAGAATTATCCTAATTTGGAACTAAGTTTAAAATAAAGCTTTTTTTTCGGAGAATTATCCTAGCTTGGAACTAAGTCTAAATATTTTTTTTTTTTTTTGGAGAATTATTCTAATTTGGAACTAAGACTAAAATAAAGTTTTGTTAAATTCAATATCAACATTACATAAAAAATTATGCGGGAATTCTTTTTGTTATATTTCAAAAAATGTCTTGATAATGGACTCTGGTGGTTTTAAAAAAAAATGCATTTTCTGGATTTTAATAAAAATAGAGATTCCTCAAATCCCGAACATGACCAAGATTTGTTAATATAGACTCTTAGTGCACACATTAGTGTGTTGCAGTTAATCATGTTTTCAGTGTATTGTGAAAGTAAATTTTAGTTTGAGTCAGTAGTGTTCTGCAAGAAAATTAATTAAAATAGTTTAAGTAATATTCTACAAAATTTCGAATAGAACGTATTTTCCAGCTTTTCATTTTTAAAAACAATTTTCAGAAATGACAAATCAAAAGCGTTTTCAGCAAATTTGAAAAAAAAAAAAAAAAAAACAGAAAATATAAAATATTTTCGAAAATAAAAATAGAAAATAAAATACAAACAAAACGTCACTTAATAGTTTGTGTAGTTATGTAATTTTTCCAAGTTTTTATCTTTTTAAAAAACTCATGGGCCGAGGCTAGCTCATTAGTGGACAAGGTGAGCCTAGGTGAATAGCCCATTTCCTAGATAAGCTTGACTTAAAAGTAGGGAAAAATATATAACTATACAACTAAAACTTTCACTTTTTAAACATAACAGACTTAAGATTTTTTTTTTAAAAAAAATCAGGTGTTAATTAGCTAATTAATTAATATAATATTATAATAATTATCATTTATATATTAAATTAAAACTTATATAATACTAAATAATAAAATCAAAACAATACCTAATCCACAATCACTCCATCCCAATCCAACCCCGCACTTACCCCCACCCACCCCACCCCACCCCGGCAACACACCCCACCCCACCTCAAAAAATGACTTTTTTCCTTCTACTTTTCAACCCCCACCCCGGACACCATCTACCCACCCCACCCCCACTCCTCCCAAACCAACCCCATCCACCCCACCCATCCCGAAAAATAAGTTTTTTTTTTTTTTTTTTTGAGATGTGTTTCCCACCCTTCCCCACCCCACCCCATCCTGAATCCACCCTACCCTACCCCACCTCACCTCACCCAAAATGATTTCTTTCTACTACTTTTCCACAACTCGTCCAGACCCTACCCTATCCTACTCCGCCAACTACCCCAACCTCACCCACCCCACCCAAATTTAATTTTTTTCTTCTAATTTTCGACTCACCCACCAACCTCGCCCCAGACCGTACCCCAACCCACCTCATTCCACGACTCGCCCTGACCGTACCTCGTCACCCATCCCCCACCCCACCCCACCCCACCCCAACCAAAATTAATTTTTTTCTTCTAATTTTTCACACCCCACCCACCCCGCCCCGACCCGACCCTACCTCCCCACCCACCCACCCACCCCCACCCAAATATGATTTTTCTTCTATATTTTCACACCCCACCAACCCCACCACAATCCACCCCACTCAAAAATAATTTTTCTTCTATTTTTTCACATTTCACCTCAACTGCCTATCCTATCCCACTGCACCCCACCCACGCATCCTCCCCACCCTACCCCATCAAAAATTAATTTTTCTTCTATTTTTTACACTCCACCCAAAAATGATTTTTCTTCTATTTTTTCACACTTCCGCCCAACCGTCCCACCCCATCCCACCACACCACACCCCGCCACCCACCATACCTCATCAAAAAAAAAAAATTCTTCTATTTTTTCACACATCACCCCAACCACACCATCTCAACCCACCCTACCCCTCCCCACCCACCCAAAAATAATTTTTCTCTTCTACTTTTTCAGCCCTCAACTCGACATCGACCCCACCCTACCCACCCACTCTACTCAAAAAATGAATTTTTTTCTACTTTTCCTCACCTTGACCAACCCCACCCACCAAAAAAATGATTTTTTTTCTTCTACTTTTTCAACCCCGAACCCACCCACCCTAACCCTACCTCACCACAAAAAATGATTTCTTCTACTTTTTCTACCCCACCCGACCTCTACCCAACCATCCCCCCCCCCCAAAGTCACGGTCAGTCACGAAAGTTGACACGAGATCGCAGTTAAGTCACACAAGGTCACATAGAGTCACAATTACAAATTTAGTTGTAAAATCCACCCCTCCAAATTCACAGTTGGTCACACAAGGTCAAAGTTCGGTCACACAACGTCGCAGTTTGATCAAACGAGGTCACAGCTAGGTCACATGAGGTCACAATTAGGTCAAACAAGGTCACTGTTAGATCACACGAGGTCACAGATCGATCACATAAAGTCACACTTCGTTCTTATAAAGTCAAAGTTCAGTCATGCATAGTTATATTTGACACAATTGTAGGTCACATCACATTCTCGTCCAATGGTCACACTAAGTCACAGTTGGTCACAATCTATATAATTGGTCACAATCATCCATAATTGATCACATATTATTTATTTATTGGTCATAGTTACCTAATAATTCGTCATAGTCATCAATAATTGATCACAATTTATTTATTGATTGATCAAAACTTACTTGTTTTCTTGATCACATTCGCACTTATCATAAGTCGCACAAACTCACAATTAGTCAATATTTTGATCACATTTACTTATAATTGATCAAAATTACCATATAATTGGTACATATTATTTATTTATTGGTCATAATTTACTCGTTTCCTCAATCACAATTAGTTAACATTTTTGTTACAATTACCTAATATTTGTTCACATTCCGTATTCTTAGTTTTCTTGGTCACATCCCCCATTTCTCAAAAGTCACAAGTAGTAAATATTTTGGTAACATTTACCTAATAATTGGTCACATTCGTACTTGATCACACAAAGTCACGATTTGAACATACAAGGTCACAGTTTGATCACACAAAGTCTCAATTCGGTCTCACAAGGTCACACTTCAATCACACGATGTCATAGTTCGGTCACATGTGTTACCAAACTATGACCTAATGTGATCGAACTGTGCCTTCGTGTGATCGACTGTGATTTTATGTGATCGAATTGTGACTTTGTGTGATCGAATTTTGAAACTAAACCAATTGTGATCTAACTGTGACCTCTTGTGATCAAACTATGACCTTGTGTGAGCAACTGTGACTTTATGAATGTGTGGTTAGGTGGGTGAGGTTTTTCAACTAAATTTGTAATGTGACATTGTGTGACCAATTGTGACATTGTGTGACATGTTGTGACTTTGCATGTGGGGGTGGGGTAGGGTGGGGTGATCGAATTATTAGGTAAGTGTAACCAAAATGTCGACTAAATGTGACTTTTTGTGACTTATGACGATTAGGGAATGTGACCAATTATTAGGTAATTGTGACAAAAAATATTAACTAATCATGAAAAAATAAGTAAGTTGTGACCAATAAATAAATAATATGTGACCAACTATAAATGATTGTGACCAATTATATTAAAGGTTGTGACCATCTATAACTTTTTGTTACCATTGGACGAGTAAAAGTATAAGAAAAAAATCATTTTTGGGTGGGTGGCGGGTAGGGACGGGGTGTGAAAAATTATAAGAAGAAAAATCATTTTTGGGTAGGGGTGGGGTTGGTGGGTGAAGGGTGTAGGGTCGATACGGGGTGTGGAAAATTAAAAAAAAAATCATTTTTTGGTGGGGTGGATAGTGGTGGGGTTGTTGGGTGACGGGCGTAGAGTCGGGATGGGGTGGGGTGGGGTGGGGTGGGGAAAAGTAGAAAAAAAATCAGTTTTGGGTGGGGTCGTTGGTTGGGTGGGTGGCGGGGTAGGTTCAGGAGCGAGGTGGGGGTGTGAAAAATTGAAGAAAAAAATCATTTTTTGGGGGTGGGTAGGAATGGGATGGGTGGGTATGGTGGAGTAGGTGAGGGCAAGGGCAGGGTCTGGGTGGGGTGGGAAAAAGTGGAAGAAAAAAATCATTTTTGTATGGGGTGGGGTCGATTAGTTGGGTGGGTAGCTGGTAGGGTCGGGGGCGGTGGTGGGGTGGGGTGAGAAAACATGGAGAGATAAAAAAAAACTCATTTTGTGGGGTGGGATGGGGTGGGCAGGGTAGTGTTGGTGGGGGCGTGAAAAAGTAGAAGGAAAAAAAATCATTTTTGGGGTGAGGTGGGATCGGTAGGGTGGTGTCGGGATGGGTAGGGGTAGGTGGAAAAGTATAAGGAAAAAAAATCCTTTTTGCGATAGGGTGTGGTAGGGGGAGGGCGGGGTGTATCATGGTCATTTGCTAGGAAAAGATCAATTTGTCACTTTGCAATGAGATTGTGTAGGGTCAAGTGGAGTGAGGTTGGGTTGGGTTGGGGTGGGGTGGGGTGGTATGGGGGAAGTGTAGGAAAATATCGGGAGAATATAAAAATAAACTTATTTTGGGGGTGGGTAGGATATGGGTGGTGAGGTGGGGTGGGTGGGTGGGTGAGGTCGGGGGATGTGGCTAGGGTGCACTTTGCGATGAGGTGGGGTAGGGTAGGGTCGAGTGGGGTTAGGTTGGGTTGGGGTGGAGTGGAGTGGAATGGGGAAATGTAGGAAAATATCGAGAGAAAATAAAAATAAACTTAATTTTGGGGTGGGGTAGGATATGGTTGGTGAGCTGGAGTGGGTGGGTGGGGTCGGGGGATGTGGCTAGGGTGAGATCAATTTGTCACTTTGATATGAGGTGGGGTAATAAGGTGGGGTGGGGTGGGGTGGGATGGGATGAAGAATGATAGGAAAATATCGAAAGCAAAAAAATAAAAAATATTTTTGGTGTAGGATGGGTGGGGGTGGGGTGGTGGTCTGTGGCTGGGATAAGATCAATTTGTTACTTTGCGATGAGGTGGGATAGTGTCGAGTTGAGTGGGGTTGGGGTGGGGTGCGATGGGGAAGTGTAGGAAAGCCTAGGGAGAAAATAAAAATAAATTTATTTTTGGGGTGTGGTAGGATGTGGGTGGTGAGCTTGTGTCGGTGGGCAGGGTGGGTGGGTGGGGTCTGGGGATGTGGCTAGGGTGAGATCAATTTGCCACTTTGCGATGAGGTGTGGTGGGGTAGGGTAGGGTAGGGTCGAGTGGGGTTGGGTTGGGGTGGGGTGGGATGTGGAAGTGTAGGAAAACATCTAGAGAAAGTAAAAATAAACTTATTTTTGTGTTGGGTAGGATATAGTGGTGATGTGGGGTGGATGGGCAAGGGTGGGTTGGTGGGGTCGGGGGATGTGGCTAGGAAATGAGATCAATTTGTCACTTTGCGATGAGGTGGGGTAGGGTCTGTGGGGTTGGGATCGGGTGGGGTGAGGGTGGGATGGGATGGGATGGGATGGGGAAGTGTAGGAAAATATCGAGAGAAAATAAAAATAAACTTATTTTTGGGGTGGGGTAGGATATGGATGGTAATGTGGGGTGGGTGGGTGTGTGGGGTCGGAGGTGTGTTTACGGTGAGATCAATTTGTCATTTTGCGATGAGGTGGGGTAGGGTCGAGTGGGGTTGGAGTGGGGGTGAGATGATGAATGATAGGATAACATCGAAAGGAAAAAAATAAAAATTATTTTTTGGGTGGGGTAGGGTGGGGGTGGGTGGGGGCGGGGTGGTGAGAGGTTTTGAAGTCAAAATTTGAGTTGTTGATTTAATATTATAATAGTTTTAACATAATATATAGTAGATAATTATGTCTGTCTTATACATATATTATTATATTTATTTTTAATTATTAAATATCTAATTAAATGAATTAGCACTTGAAATTTAAAAAAAAAAAAGATTTCCTTCACATGATTTTTGAATTGCATATTTGAAATATAAGGTTTTATATAATTTTCCCATAAAAGTACTACAGTATAGATTAGACTGTTTGGTAAATGTCCTGTTTTTATTCATAAATCACACAATTTTTCAAATCATTTTTTAACCACACATTTTTCTCTATCCAATTCTCAACCATTATTTTTTACTTTAAAATCATAAATAAATCAGTTTATAAATCAAACAGTATTATCAAAACGGAGGCGTCTATTCATATCCAATGAATGAGCCTCTATTCGGATACTATGGTTTTTTTTGGGGGTTTTTTTTTTAAAAACTAATTTTTAAACTATACAATTTCTCATATCAATTTCTGACCTTAGACATTTTCTCTCTCTATTTTTTAACCATTCATCTATCTAAAAACAAATTTTTTTTTTTTTTTTTTTTTTTTTTTACAATAGCCGTCGAATAGGCCAATAGGGGCTGAATAATATCGTGTGTCCAGGGTGTCAATGATGATTAACTTCAAGCTGGCAAAGAAATGATTACTTTAAGCCTTTTTTTTTATATCGTAATGATTGTTTCTTCTCTTTCACCAGACCAGACAAGCTTACCTCCAAGACTATCTTGCAGCTAGCTCCCTTCTTTCCAAGGTCTCTCTCTCTCACTCTCAATATCTGTTAAACTTTTGTGTAGATTTGTATGTATATGCCCTGAATAACCCTAATCGTGAATCTTATTTTGGTAGTTCTTGTTTTTATATTGAGTAGGGAGTCCTAAGTCAGCTCCTGCAAAATTTTGTTTTGGGTAGTTCTTGTCTTTATATTGACTGGGGCTAGTCCTAAGCTCCCTCCTGCAAACTCTTCTTCTTTGGGTTCTAATTTTGCTATGTGTTGGAGTTTAGATTTCTTGGCACGCTGGTTATTTGATGTACTCAGTGAATGTGTTTTACTACAAATCTGGGAATTGGGTTTTATGTTTATGCATTGTTCTATTTTCTTAACTTGATTCCTCTTGGGAGCATATGTGGCTTCTTTTGTCCGATCATTTTCTTGCTAATTTGGAAATTTGTCCTTGAAGTTTCATGAACCTGTCAAGTGTTGCAATTTTTTGTTTTTTCCATTTACCTCTATTTGGTAATACTTTATAAACTGATTTATTTATGATTTTGATGTAAAAAGTAGTGGTTGAAAGTTGAAGAGAGAAAATGTGTGATGCAAATCATGTAACAATTGTAGCTACGTGTAATTGACACGATCCAAGAACGCCAAAAGAATCTCGATTTAGAGATTGATTCAAAATTAATTGAATCAAGCAACCAAAACAATCGATTGGTAAAAAACACTCAATATGTTTATTAAAATCAAAGTTTCCCTTATATTACAATGAAGATACCTTTATATAGGCTACCGGAATAAAAATTCTAGTTGACTTAAGAAACTAAATAAAATCTAATATAATTAGGGAATACATAAAATCTCTAAGTATAGAGTCCTAATTTAATTGGAAACAATAATAAAGAGGAAACTACACATAATCTTGAAATTAGGGAAATATTATAAATTCTTGTTAGCATAATTGACTTGTCGATTTGAAGCCTCAAACAATGGAATTCGGCCATAAAATCAATGGGCTCAAGGGCTTTAGCCGATGAGTTTTGCTTAGTGACCCGTTTCTATTCGAAAAATATATATTATGCATCCAATTCCGACATGGCTGACTGAATTGTACTTTTGTTTGGCTTGAATATTTAACTTTTCGTCAAGCACACTATAATTCATATTAATGTGTGGTTAAAAAGTGATTTCGAAAAGGGAAAATTACATGGAACCCTAGATTCTAAGTTCCAATTTTAAAGATATGTTGGTCATGTTTACCTTTTTAAAAATTAGGTGCAAATTACCCGATTAATAATTATTAATTAAATATTTTATTCTTCAAAATCAAACTAACCTACTCAATATTCATCTCTCTCTCTCTCTCTGTGCACTCTCTCACAATAGAGGATCTCTCTCAACAATTTGATGACTCCTCTCTCTACAATCCTGCGTCTCTCTCTCTCTCTCTCTCTCTCTCTCCACACAAGGCGTCCGGTGAAGTAGAGGCGAGATCACCACTTTCATGGGTGGCAACGGTGATCTTGTCGCCAAACAGTCACCGCTGCTGATGCGGTAGAAGAAGGGCACTGCCACTTCGACGAAGCAGCGACCTTGCTGGTATGATGAAGTGGGGAATTTTCGCTAGAGGAGAGAAGGCCATGTCGACGCCGGAGGAGAGTGGAAGGGGTTGGATTTGTATGAATTTAGGATTTGGGTTGATTGAAGTTCGGTAGTGTTGGATTTGTGGTTGCGACCACTGTGGTGCGTAGTGACATTGCGATTTACAGCGCCAATGCTGGACAGCGCTGTAAATTTCAGCGAATTTCTGCTTCGACGTCAACTCTACAGATATGTAGGTTGTGGTGGTAAGTTGGGGTGGTGATGTTTTGTGGTGCTTGCAGGTTGTGGTAGAAAGGTGTTGTAGTGACTTGGTGGTGAAAGGGCTGGTGGTGGTGATGGTGGCCGGTATGGTGACGGTGATGGTAGCGGTGGCTGGTATGGTGAAGGGACGGCAGTGGATGGATTTAAGCAGTGGAGGAGACTAATTTCTTGGGTTGGGGGGTGGGTCCGGTCCGATCGTGGTTGTAGGGACATTGGCTGGGTTGGGGTTGAATAACTTGAATAGTGATTGTGACCAATTCTAGATAATTGTGATCAAAATGTCTACTAAGTGTGACTTTGTGTAACTTGTGATGAGTCAGGAATGTGACCAAATTAGGTAATTATGACAAAAAAATAGTGACTAATCATGACTAAGAAAATGAGTAAATTGTAACTAATAAATAAATAATATGTGACTCATTATTCGATAATTGTAATCAAAATATTGCTTAATTGTAACTTTGTGTAACGAGCACGAAGTGTGACTAATTATTAAGTAAATGTGACCAAAATATTGATAAATTGTGGCTTTGTGAGACTTATAATAAATTCGGTGACTTTTCTCTCTACAATCCGACGACTCCTCTCTCTCTCTCCCTCTCCCCACCCAGGCGGCCGGTGAAGTAGAGGCGAGATCATCGCCTTGCATGGGTGGCAACGGTGATCTTGCCTCCGGCCAGTAGTCACCATAGATGCGGTCGAAGAAGGGAGTTGCTGCTTCGACGAAGCAGCAACCTCGCTGGTACGACGAAGTAGGGAATTTTATCTGGAGGAGAGAAGGCCACGCCGATGTTGGAGGAGAGTGGAAGGGGTTGGATTTGTATGAATTTAGGATTTAGGTTGATTGAAGTTCGATATTGTTGGATTTGTGGTGGCGGTCACTGTAGTGGGCAGTGGCATCGTGATTTGCAACGCCAGTGCCGGACTACGCTGTAAATCCCAACGAATTTTTGCTTCGACGTCAACTCTGCAGATACGTAGGTTGTGGTGGTAAGTTGGGGTGAGGTGCTTGCAGGTTGTGATAGAGAGGGGTTGTGGTGACTTGGTGGTGAAGGTGGCGGTACGATGGAGGTGATGGTGGCGGTGATCGGTACGGTGGAGGAGACGGCGGTGGATGAATGTAAGCAATGGTGGAGACTAATTAGTTAGGTTGGGTTGTGTTGGGTTGGGTTGAGTTGTGGTGGGTTTGGTCGGGTTGGGGTTGTGGTTGTGGTTGTGGGGGGCACTGGTTGGGTTGGGGTTGAATAACTTGAATAGTGACTGTGACCATTTCTAGGTAATTGTGATCAAAATGTCTATTAAGTGTGACTTTATATAACTTGTGATGAGTACGGAATGTGACCAAATTAGGTAATTATGACAAAAATATTGACTAATTATGACCAAGAAAATGAGTAAATTGTGACCAATAAATAAATAATGTGTGACTCATTATTCAATAATTGTAATCAAAATATTGATTAATTGTAACTTTATGTGACGAGTACGAAGTGTGACTAATTATTAAGTAAATGCGACCAAAATATTGATTAATTGTGGCTTTGTGAGACTTATAATAAACGTGGGATGTGATTGAGAAAACGAGTAAGTTGTGACAAGTAAATAAATAATTTGTGCTAAATTATGAATGATTGTGACCACTTGTTAGGTAATTATGATAAAAAAAAATATTTACTAACCGTAATCAATAAACACATAAGCTATGACCAATAAATAAATATGTAACCAATTATGGATGATTATGACCAATTATATTAGAGATTGTGACTAATTGTGACTTCATGTGACCATTGGATGAGAACGTGATGTGACCAACAGTTGTTTCAAATATGATCGTAACTTTTTGTGATCGAACTTTATCTTGTATGATCGAATTATGACCTTATGTGATTGACTTGGTAAGGAGGAGGTGGGTGGGTGCGGGGTGAAATATGTAACTAAATTTGTAATTGTTACCGAAATGTGTCTCAGTGTGACCAACTGTGACCTGGTGGGGTGGGTGGGGTGAAATTTGTGACTAAATTTGTAATTGTTATTGTAATGTCCCTTAATGTGACCTGGTGGGGTGGGGTGGGGGGTGCTGGGTGAAATGTGTGACTAATTTTGTAATTGTTACCGAAATGTGTTTTAGTGTGACCAACTGTGACCTGGTGGGGTGAGGCGGGCTGGGTGCGGGGTGAAATATGTGACTAAATTTGTAATTATTACCGAAATGTGTTTTAGTGTGACCAACTGTGACCTGGTGGGGTGAGTGGGTGCAGGGTGGTTGACATTTGAACTTTTTTTTTTAATAGATGTTGGAACAGACTTATTGTAACTATTATTTAAGTTTTTTTTTTATTTAATATTATATTTGTTTAAATTTAATATATATGTGATAATTAGTTTATATTTATATATAATATAATATTATATTTATTAATTACTAATTAATACCTGATTTTTAAAAAAAAAAAAAAACCTTAAGTTTGTTAGGTTTAAAAAGCAGTGTTTAGAAAACCGGACCGGACCGGCCGGTTTGACCGGGAAAACCGGGAAAAAACAGGCCGGTTCAACCTGTTTTCATTTTCGTTTTTTTTTTTTTTTTTTTTTTTTTGGGTTGTTTTAAGCTATTTTTGTGTATAATTTTATTTTCTAAATAAGTAAATATTAGTTTATTTGTAAAATAACTTGTTTTTTAAAATTTTTGTGATTTTTTAATAATTTTTTATATTTTAATTGAAATAGGTTCGACCCCGATTGGACATTTTGACCCTTGACCCGTTACTTTTCCGGTTCGAACCGGTTTCCGGTTTTCTAAACATTGTTAAAAAGTGATAATTTTAGTTGTATAGTTATATACTTTTCCCTTTCGAAAATTGTGTAATTTATTAACTGATGATTTATAAACAAAAAAAAGAAGTATGTTTAAACAGAGAAGATTGTGAGCTTGCATTTGCTGATAATTCTCCAAGACCTATTGATTGCGTATTATAATTGTATCTAGCGTCCCTTACATGCTATATTGGCCATATGATTCCTACGAATATAGGATCTTGAAGATTAATGGATTCAGACATGATAGTACATAATGGTGGATGTCATTGCAAGAAGGTGAGATGGAAAGTGAGTGCACCATCCAGAGTTGTAGCCTGGCGATGCAACTGTTCTGACTGCTCCATGAGAGGCAATACACACTTCATCGTCCCGTCGGAAAGATTCGAGCTTTTCGAAGATTCCAAACAATTCCTTACCACCTACACCTTTGGTACACACACTGCGAAGCATACTTTCTGCAAAGTTTGTGGCATAACCTCCTTCTACAGTCCAAGGTCAAATCCAGATGGCATAGCAGTTACATTCAGATGTTTGGATCCTGGAACACTGACTCACGTGGAGATCAGGCAGTTTGATGGAAACAATTGGGAAAGCTCATACAGTAAAGCAGGCATTGCTTCTTGTTCGAATGTGCCGGATAAAAGTTCTGAATCATTTCTGAATCCAAGCTGTTAGGTAATGAACGATGAAATCAGTTTATACAGGATAAAATAAAATCCTTGTAAGATAAAAAAATGTGTTGGTGATAATTCCAGTGTCTGAATATGCACTCAGTTTTCAGGTTGATAGAATTGGTGCACTTGTATCCCCAACAACTATTGTAAAGAGACAATGATGATTTCAAATGATTGAAACCAGGGTCGATGATTTGGCATAGTCTGCTTCTCTTATTATTTAGGCGGAAGTAGATTAAAACGAGTGACCACAAATTTCCAGTTTATTCTTGGTTGATTAAGTTGTAATCAGTGCTCTATGGCAATAAGATTCTATATCGCACTAACACACACACGCACACATTTAAAATATTTTTGACTTTCATGTGAGTTGCTTGAACATAGTAAGAGTATAGGCAAATGACATAAGTTTAGGTTTCATCGCCATTAAATTTGTGTGTGATCGGGCAAAATCATCACATGGGCATTGAAATGTGTGAGCATGTTTAGTTGTGCTACTACTTGGTTTCTACCATTTTTTGACGACTTTCTTATACAGTGTGTGTTAGCTATTGTGTAAAATGAGTATTTTTTAAATGAATATTGATTTTTAGGAGAATGGATTGATGAAATTTGATTGAAAAATTAAATATTGTGAATTTGATTTTTAATAGGTGGTTACGATTGAGTACTATAGAAAGATATGAGAAAATTTTAATGAAATCTAAACAAGGACACAATCTTGGATTTGCAAATACTTGCATTTTAAAGGCCTGCAACAACATAACCTTTAATGTATCACCATCATCTCCGATAAATCACCACCATCGATTACCATCACCACCTCCGATGCACGAACACACTATCTCCGACACATTACCACCACAATACTAACCACCACTTCACTATCACACATAAATATAGAGATCTGGAAAGACACTGAACATATAACACGTGACATGAAAATTTGAACTTGTTGCCTAAGAACCCAATATGTGTCTTAAGACTTTGGACATGTGACTTGAGACAATCATTAAAATGTGAATTGAAAAATCCAACATGTGACCTAACAAAATCGTCACCACACCACACAACACAATAATTGTCTATTCCTCCACCTACACCATCGCACGTACTATACCAATCTTCGAGAATTTGACTGCACACCGCACCACATTACCACAACGTCAACCAAACCAAACCACTACAGCCACTAGATTAACAAAAATCAGCTCCACCCACCATCAAAACAACAGACACACAACCACGAGAACCTCCACCTACAGCTTCTAAAAATGGGGAGAATAGGGTGCAACCGTGCAAGATCAAGAACAAGGCATCTGTCATGAAAAGAATAAGTGGAGCAATCACCGGAATTGTTGCAGGCACAGTTGGCCGTCACAAAAGATGATGAAAATTGAAGACACATTGGCCGCCACAAAGAAGTGGAGTTGCAGTCGTCGGCGTTGAAGCTACGTCGTTGGTTACAATGTCTCCGCCGTGCTTGATGGCACCTGATCTATTGTATTTTGGTGTGTGGCTATATGTGAGGGGAGGAGACGGTAGATTTGCAGCAACGCTGACTGCCAAGATGGGATCTGACCATGCGGGAGAATGAACGAAGGTGTATATGTAAGTTCTGAGTGGATAGAGTAAACTGATGGAAAATAGATATAGAGAGAAACTAATTATTAATTAGGGCTTGAGTTAGCTTTGTTTATTTTAGAATATTATATTATTATACTATTTTATTAATTAGTAATTATTTCCTAATTACAATCTGAATTTTGAAATTATACAAGTTTGGGGTGTTTACACAAATACCCTTATTTTTGGACCACTTACAAAAATACATTTTAAAAATTTTAGTAAGTAAAAATACTTTGTAAATTTTGAGTCACTTTTTAATAATTTTGTCACTATTTTAAAAAAGTAACACAATGTCACTTATTTTTTAAAAAGTGACATGTATATTACTTTCTTTAATCAAACATAAATTGAAACCTTAAAATAAAATTATGACTTGTTATTTTTATTAAAAATATTAGAATAATTGTGCCACTATTTTAAAAGTGACACAAAGTCACTTAGAGAGAGAGAATGTTATTTTTATCATTTTTTTTAACTAAAAAGTGACAATTTGTTACTTTCTTTTTCACTTGAAGGTCATTTTTTGCAATATTCATCGTTAACTAACAAATTACACTATCCCACAAATACATTAGATACATTACACAATGTCACCCAATTTTTTTTTTTTTTTAATAAAGTGACAAAATGTCAATTTTTTTTCTCACTTTTTCCTTTTTCTCACTTACTCTTTTAATTAAAAAGTGACACTGTGTCACTTTTTATTAAAAAAGCGATATTTTTTCACTTTTTGCTACTTCAATGTCACATACAATTTTTGCGATATCCACCATTTACCATTCACTACCTGCGTTAGTGTAAGAGCGTCTCCAATCGTGATTTAAAAAAATTGTAAGTTAATATTTTCAAAATCATTTTTACATCTCCATTTACATGTGGATCTAAAGGGGACTTTGGACTGATGTCTTGTAATGAAACCCGATTATGATAATTGATATACTAAATAATTTAACTGTAAATATATCACCTTGAAATCATGAAATTATAAAAAACTGCAATCCTACAAATCAGGAACTAATTAAGGATTATATTAAATTAGAAATAAAAGTAATTTGAATCAGTTTCATACGCAATTCTCGTAACTGAACAATAAACACACCCATTGAAGAAAATGCAAAACCTGTAGAGAGAGTATAGTTTCTGGTAATCGTTCCGGCGAAATTTTTGAACTCCATTAACAGGTATTAATCTTCTTCAATTCGCCATGGTTTTGAACAATAAAATCATGGAATGAAATTAAATTTTATTTAAAAAAGAAAAGAAAAGAAAATCATCAACTTCATTTCATATTAATTATATATCTATAATCAGCATCGAAGCACCTTGCTACTGCGTTTTCACTAACCAGCTGAAACGAGTAATGAGTTCTGGTTGCTGAACATCATTCAAACTCAAAGAATATTGGTATGGATTTCTACATTTGATACTGTGTTGACAAATATTCATTATGAATTCTGTGTAGGACAAGAAAATATTTCATCTGAATGCATTATTCTTTCTGCTTCATTTATTATATTTTATTTTAGATAAGAACTGAAATGATGCATATACTGAATCATTGCAGCTCCGTTGACATAATTTTCTAGTAAATCTGTGAATCTTAAATAATGTGATATGGATGAGGACAGTGTTACGTATTCTAAAATGTTTCTTTCCAACATTTTATGTATTTGTATGTATACATATATAGATGTGAGCAGATTTTTTATACCTATATAATTTGTATCGAACATCAGTGATCATCGTGGAAATGTTTATGATAATGTGCAATTATTATATTGTAATAGGGAAATGGCCACAGTTACTGTGTTTTTGCACTTTGGAGGTGTGTGGGATGATGTTAACAATTATATCAATTACTCTGTAAGTGGATTAATTGTGCCGCTGGATATTACTTATAATAAACTAGTTGAATTGGTAGCTAGTCGATTAGGCAAGGATGAAGCTAAAAATTCCTTTAAGTTGCAGTATCAGTTTTTTGCTCAAGGTCCTAGGATTCCAATTTGTGATGATTACTCAGTTGAGTTTTATGTGGATTTAAAGAAGGGGGAGAATGATAAACGGTGTTATCCAATATGCGTTGATGTTGATGTTTTGGAATCATGTTCGCTGGATAAAGAAAACTGTGATGTGCTTCCTTCAAACACTAGCACCAACATTGTGCACGAACAAACTGGAATGTGTACCGAACAGTATGAAGCAATAAAATATGGCGGGTTAGACCAATATCCCACACTGGAAGAAATGGGGATGGAATTGGCTGAGCATGTGGAAATGAGAAGTGACGATGTCGGAGATGCATTTCATATGTTAATAACAACCCCTAGTCTTGAAGGGATTACTAAGAGTAGTGTTTTTAGATCGAAGGATTTGCTTGTTACAAGTTTGGCGTTGTTGGCAATTGAAAACAGGTTTCAATACCATGTGGTGAAGTTTGACACAAATTTCTATTGGGTGAAATGTATTGAAAAGGGGTGCACATGGAACTTAAAATCCTTGAGAACTGGTTGTGTCGGAAACTTCAAAATAAGGGATATGAATGTTAAACATACATGCTCATTCGACCCCGTCGCTGTGCATCACAGACAAGCTACCAGTATTCTAATTGCTAATTGTGTGAAGCACAAGTTTCTTTCAACAAGAAGGATCTACACACCTCGCGACATCATTGACGACATGCATCATACGTATGGCGTAGTGGTGAGTTATGATAAAGCTTCGCGTGCGCGGGAGCACGCAATATGTATGATTAGAGGGGATCCATATGAGTCATACGGAAATCTTCCTTCATACATGCATAGATTGGAAGTTGCCAACCCCGGTTCTATTACTAGGATAAAAGTTGATTCAGAAGGGAGATTTGTATCTAGTCTTGTAGCTTTGGGGGCGTCTATATCTGGGTGGATGTACTGCAAACCAGTTATTGTAGTCGATGGGACGTTCCTAACGAGTAAGCATGGAGGTACACTATTCACTGCATGCACACAAGATGCGAACAATAACATATTCATTTTAGCATTTGGCGTGGGGAATTCAGAGAACAATGATGCATGGGGGTGGTTTTTGTCAGAGGTGAAGGAAGCATATGGTGATCGGGATGATCTATGCATCGTATCTGATGGTCACCGTAGTATAACAAACGCGGTTGACCTGGTATTCCCAAACGTATTTCATGCAGCATGTACCTATCACCTGCTTCAAAATCTAAAGAAAGAGTTTGGGAAGAAAGGAAAAGATATGAGACATCCATTTATGGCTGCTTCAAGAGCTTACACGGTAGCATAATTTGATATCCACATGAAAAGATTGTATGCGATTGACCCTGGCATACGGGGATATTTGGTAATAATTTTTTGAAATTTGTATCTTCTTTATAAGTAGTTTGTACTAATATATATGCAATTTTTAATGGATTTTTTTTTTATCATGTACAGAATGATATGGGTTCGAGAGATGGTCACGATCACACGTGACGAAAGATAGATACTCTACTATGACGTCAAACATAGCAGAATCTGTTAACTCGGCGATTAAGTATGCTAATAATTATCCCATTGAGGCCCTCTTTGAGTGCCTCAGGTGCACAATACAGAAATGGTTTTCCAAAAATTTAAAGGATGCTATGTCAACTTTTACAAGCCTTGGTAGGCGTCATGACAAGATGTTGAAAGAAATGATTTGCATGTCAAGGCGATTACGGGTTAGATGAGATAATTAAATTATTTTTTTGATAGAATAATGCATGTCTATTAACTTATGTTGATTTAAATGTTATATATTGAAAAAATGTTGAAATAATAATGTCGTTCTCTGAGTTTTTTTTTTTTTAGGTGCACCCTTCAAGTGACACACTATACCAAGTGAATGATGATAAATCAAAGTATGTGGTGGACATGGATGAAAGAACATGTTCGTGCAGACAGTTCTAAGTCGACCATATCCCATGTGCGCATGCAATTGCTGTGATTTCCTTGCAAAACTACAGCACATCAGAA
The DNA here is from genome assembly GCA_963555705.1 of Ligustrum vulgare. NCBI lineage: Eukaryota > Viridiplantae > Streptophyta > Magnoliopsida > Lamiales > Oleaceae > Ligustrum > Ligustrum vulgare. Next base: position 43,550,830 of record OY743173.1, on the reverse strand, counting down.
TACTGTTCAAAATATTTTAGCAAGGAAGAGTACCTGGCAGCATACCGTGTACCTGTGTACCCACTTGGTAATAAGGATGAATGGAATGTACCGGTTGATGTGAAGGAAAAGATGGTGCTCACACCAATGAAAAAGCGTGGACCTGGAAGACTGAAAGAAAGTAGATTCAGATCTTATCTCGAGTACAGGAAGAGAACTCGGTGTGGAAAATGTGATGATTTCGGACATAACAATAGGACATGTCAGAATCCCATTTCGTCGAGAAATGTGAATAAAAATAAAAGGAGAAAACCTTGATCAGGTAATTGCAAAAAATACAATATATTACCCATTGTCGTTTGGCACATCCATTTTATTTTATTTTTTTCAATTATTTTATCAAAAAAATATTTTAACCAAAAAAATGCTTTGTGTACAGGTTGATGATTCGGGGGAGCGCAATCGTTCGTGGGATAGATATCATTCTGCTTTAGGAGGCATTGACTACATTGCAACTTCGTTGAAATTATAAAGTTTCATTTAGATTTTTTATTCTATGGAATGTTAATTTACCCTATCTTGATTCAATGACATGATAAATGCATTACATTGATGTTTATTTTAGTATTTTCAGACTTAAAAGGCATTGAACTGATGTGTAATAGAATTTAAATTATTTTTATTGTAGTTTTAGGTGCAGCTCCCTAGACAAAGTTATCTTTAGAAATGATGTCCGAAAGTTCGATTGTGTTACCAACATGTAGTTACACTTACAGACACACAAACATAAAGAATAGGATGGTGAATGATGTACCAGCATAGCTATTAGTTATTCCAACCCTCCTCTAAGAAAATGTAAGAGGACATATTTTGAATCATATCAAATATGATTTAAAATGACATCCTCCAAAAATCAGTAAATGTAGAATAGAACAAGAAATGGCACTATAATTAATAAATTATAAAGTTCTGAACTTCATTAAACTGAATTTGGATCTAGAAACAAGTAGAGTATAATTTCCACTGTGTTCTCCCACAAGATGAGGTAGTTTTTCCCTGTGTTACCCCATTTTATTAGTTAAATCATATTTGAAGATTTATGAGCATCATAGTTTATTTGAGATGGATGAGAAAAGTAAGTGAATTATATTCATACTAAAGAGGTTAGTCCAATGCTGATGATATATAATTTGTCACAAATGTTTGTCCATAGTCGATGATAGTCAATTTAAGGAGTTAATGTAATGGATGGATGATGGTTAATGCTTCAATTATTATAAATGATTAATGATGAAACTTGCATAATGTTAATCTGATGTAAAAAATTATGTTGCTGTCAGCAGAAATATTTTTCTATTTCATCGAAAGAATGCCGACTTTGTGATGCTAAAGAATAAATCTGATGAACATCGTGTTCACATCATGATTAATTTCCAATACGTATAGTTAATAAAATTATTGCTTATTTGTTACTAGTGAGTTCACTTTGTATTTAGTATCCCAGTGACTTTTGATTAATAAATTCCGTGAAGTTTAATGAAAGATGAAGTTCATTCATGCACACACTGACAACGAATAAAATTTATTAATGCAATGACTATACATGTTGATCGAAAGACATGAAAGAATGAAAAAAAAAAATCTTTTATTCATTCAGATATTTGGATAGACTTGATAATTTGAAATAACTTGGTTCAACGTGAAACATTCCGAAAAACATCAAATGAAGCTCTCTAGCCAGGAAATAAAGATTGCTAAAATTTCACTACGGAGGATCAGGGTTGCTAGGTATTTTTTTTAGGGACATGGCTCCCGGACCATTGAACCAAATAATGTCATGCTCTTCCATCATATATTTATATAATTGGGTGGAGATGTTTTTTCGAGCAACAGACACATCGAACTCGGTAGACATGTCTAGCATCCTTCCTTCAATTATGTATTCAGTGTACTTTATGACATAGACACCGTAGTCCCCACTGCACGGATGATTGGAAATCAAATGAATGTTGATTGAGTAACATGAAATGAACAAAGATGAATAGGTAAGTATTGATTTGGACTAAAAATAATGAATATCATCTTAAAAAATTATTGAAAAAAAAATTGTATAATCATTCAAGCATGTGCATTTTACGAAATAAACTAACCCGTTTTGTTGTTGGGGACAATCCTCAATTATTCTACATCGCAATGGGCTATCAGGGAACGTGCGGATTCCATCACTCGTTGATCTAGCCAATATTGGTAATGCAATTCTCATGGGCCGAATAGCTTTATAGACGAGGCTGCTCTTTATTATTCTATTGTAAGAGTTGTAGATGTCTAGGCGCCAATTATTCATGTCAAAATGAGCTAGAATCCAGTGACTTGGCGATTGTATCCACATGGGTATCAGGATGTGATCCACTTCTTTCCAAGGGATATTGAATTGAATCTTGGTCCCATTTACGTACCCATACAAAGACCCATGCTTGTTCAAAGCTCGTGAGTCAACATCAAGTTCCTTGGAGATTTTTCTAATTTTAACATTGAAGTTGCAGTCTGTCGTTGTAGCTTTAAACTTTGAAGAGTTTTGCAATTTCAAAAGCATTCGAATGAAGTAGAATGCGACATCAATGTTCTTCATCATGAGATAACCAGTATGCGAGATAAATTATTGGTTTAAACATAAAGAAATAAAAACGTGGATAATAGTTACCCTGTCATTTAAAGGACGTGCAATCTCATACAAGTCATGCCACCACATGTCCGAGTCAATGAAAATTGGACCAAATTGATTGGGAGGTCTAAGCTCGACTAGATCAATGTCATAGTCCAGGTTCCTGAAATTATTTTAAAATCAATTATAAGCTAATATTTAAAAACTAGTAAAATGATAAAATGCACGAACTTGTACACTAGTTGATACCATAATACTCTTAGCTACCCATCATTGAGTTTCAAGCAGTCTCGGTAGAATTTGTTGAACTTGTTGGTGTACACATTTAGTGGGTTGTCCATGCACGTCATATATACAAATGTGTACCCATTTTTAAAAGTATGGTTGCCACAAACTGCTTCGGTCCCTTTGCTCTGTTGATTTTTAATGACATCTCCATATTCTAGGTTGATGACTTCGTCCATATGAAATGGTATCGGTGAAATCTTCAAAACATTTCACAATAGACGTTAGTTGCGAGGTTAAACTACTATTGGAAAACAACAAATGTACCAGGAAAAACCATAGGATGATTACCTCTCTGGAAATGGTGTGATTAGATCTGAACTTTTTATGAGGGTTATTTTCAAAGAAGTTTGTCTGCATGAAGGGAGTTTTGGTTGATGATGTCAATGGATGAGAAGATATGACTGCAGGAGACTTTAAATTTGGTATGTCATCGTGGTTTCCTGTATTGATTATTGTCCAATTTTACGTATTCTAGATAGGTAAATAAATGAAAAATACAATTTTGGGATATAAATTTTGTAATTTAGAGTAAAACTTATAAAAGATTTAATTTTAATTCTTAAACTCTAAATTGATTTTATTTGCTAATAATTTCATTTATTTAATTGCAGGTACATTTTGGACAAATTTTAACTCAAAAACCCCTGGCTTGATTAACCTGAAAAAGCCCAAAAGGAATAAATCCACACTCAAAAGCCGCTCCAGCCCATATGCATTCAACAGCCCAAAAATAAATTCCCAACCTAGACTCTCTCACACGAAGGAAAACCTACAGCTGTCTTCTCTCTTTTTCACTACACACACGCCAGACTTCTCCCTCTCAGCCTCAAGATTTTCTCTCCTTCTCAACCGCTGTCTTCTCTTTACCTTCAACCCATCCAGCAGCCTACTTCCATCAACAACCAGCAGCCAACCTCCCTCTCAACTCCCACAGCCGCCACCTATTCTCTCCCATCTTCCTCAACCAGCAGCTCACGCAGGTCTCTCTGTCTGTCTTCTCTCTCACGCAGCTCCTATTTCATTTCCAACTTCCAGCCGCAACTCCCCACCAGTAGCTCTCCTCCACCGTCCTCTAGCAGCAGCCGCCAGTCTTTTCTCCCCCACTTCTGCTCTCAATTCCAACAGCGCCTACTTCACTGTTCTCTGTCTCTGTCTGTCTTCTCTCAGTACTCCAGCTGCAGCTCCTGTGTCTTCTCTTTTCAACCTACAGCTGCAAGCCTTTATTCCAACAGCCCCGACTCCCCAGCAGCTTATCTCTATCCCAACAACAAACTAGCCTCTCTTCCGCACCAACTCCCACAGCCGCAAGCAGCCCTCACACAACTCATCCGCCTCTGCACACCAGCTCTCTCCTTTCACACGGCAGCCTCCTTTGGTTCCAGCTACTGCAACTGTTCCCAGCAACCAGCCGCGCCCAGCACTTCTTCTACCACATACAGCGCAGCTCTCATCTCTGTCTTTCCTTCCACTTCAGCCCAGCAGCAGTCCAGCACAGTACCAGCAGCCCCGGTTTTGGTTATTGGTTTTAGTTTAATTCCCGTTTTATTTATTCTTCTAGTTGTTTTAATCATTAGTTTAAATAATTTTAGATTATTGATATTAGTTGATTTTTAGATATATTTTTAGTTATTGAATTTTCATTTTCAGATTCGAATTTCATTTTCTAGAATGGTTATTGTTTGTTTGAACTTAATTTCGTTTAGTTTAATTATGTCCGGCTAGATTATATTTGAGAGGAGTTATTCTTAGCTTCAATGGGTGAATGTTTTAATTCGTTATAGATGAATTCTTGTGATTGATAATAATTAACCAGTGTTTTAAATTTTCAAATTATTTTGCTTGGATTAATGTCGTTGATGTGGTATGTATTGAATATGCACACAACATGCTCGACAAAACGCTGTAGAATAGATTGATTAATTTTCTCACTAATATTTTTACATCTTATCGATCTCAAGAAATTCATATTAATCTTAGTTGCAAACCCAATTGATAGCGAAAGAATAACTCCGCTCGAATTCCCTTTCATTGCAATTTAATTATATTCTCTTTTTATCATTTAAGTAATTTCGAAATTATAATTTAAGACTTGAATTTAGCAAATATTACGATACCAATAAAATCCCTAGGAAGAATGACCCTGGATTATTGCTAGGCTATAACTTGACCCCTTTATACTTGGAGGGTAGATTTAACATCGAGTCATGTATCAATTTGTGGTGCTAGGTTGCTCAAATCTTGTTTTTTGCCGCTGTTTGAAAGCTGAAATTTTGGAATGTAAAAGAAATGTGATCATACTGGAAATTGAAATTTTATTCAGACATTTTCAATCTTAATTTTAAAAACAAAAAGAGATACAATACTTAATGAATAAATGCAAACAGATACCACTTCCAGGACGATATCATCCATTTGTTTGATATTCTCTTCGGTGAAGACCAGTCTATCATCTAGAACAAATGAAACATCCAGTGTGTTCAATGCCAAGGTCAAATCTAGGTGATTCCATCTCAGCTGGATCTTCCTCCAAAGGTTGGTCACGTTGCATGCTGGACTTGTACAAAAAGGTTCCCTCTACATTTGCCTAGAAGGAAGTCAGAGCATCAGTGAAAGGAAGAATAAGCGATTGTGGAAATAAATCAAATACATTTATGCAAAATTCAGGGGAGTAAATGGACTAATTATTCAAATCTGTACCTTTGATGTATGAGTTGGCGTGATGCATTTCAATGCCGGAGATAGCAATTTTTCCTTACCAATAGATCCCTGGTAGCCAATAGAATCCTTGCATATTACATGTTGAGATCCATTGCAAATTCCTTGCACATTACCAGACTGTTCAATAACCTGGTAACATAAAAATCAATGTCTGTCAAAACATTTTCCTATACAGGGTGCATAATCACATTGATTTATCATTCTGATTGATTATACTGCCATCTCTTGTCTTCTCTTGGTGGATGAAGTCATATGTTTATTTTTTTTTCCTCAAAAGGCATTATAATAATAGTTGACTGATAAGATTTACCCGTGATTTATTATTTGAACTGAATGGCACAGATGTGATGTTGGTTGGGTACTGATGAGATGGACAGAAATTTATCAACTTCTGCACTCCTTCTAGGCAGGATGAGATCTGACTGGTAACGAAACTTTGCATTTTCTCAACTTCCATCTTTAGCAAAGTGTGCTGACATGCTAATTTAGAAGCTTGTCTAAATAAGATGTCTAGTTTTTGCACAAAATCTCACTGTTGCTCGAGAATTCCTGTTTATCATGCATAAATTTCAACTAAATGTAATTCCAGAGAACATCAGTAATGATATTGTAATAAAAAAATTAACAATACCACCATGGAAGACTTAACACCGGTAAATGTGTGGCATGAAATTTGATAAAAATTAATGCCATACCCTCTGTCCCTTGCTTTGTGTTGTAATCCTATCTAAATTACTTTGTTGGCTCTTCAATTGACTGCCTATATGTTCACCTTCGAATCCAATGTTCAACCCAGGTTTGGGTATACCTTGAAAGTTGGTCACGGTTTCAGAATCATTCTGCGAAAGATAACAAATTTAATGGATTTACTCATTGCCAAAGTGTTCATCTAAGAATTTAATAAAATATGGAATTTGTATGAATTTTATCTAGCTGAACATAAGACTAAGTGAATCGATTGAAGCTACAAAATCAGTGAAGCTGAAATCTGGATGGTAATAAAACCTGTGTATGATAGTTTCTAATGAAACTTGTATATATAATGATTGAAGCTCTATTCATTTACAAGCATTGCCTTAATAATTTGAAACTTTGAATTGGTTAGGATTTATAAAAAGAAGGGAATTTGCACATGATTACGCTGATTAATCATGATGACTTTCTTGGAGAGGAGATGAATCAACTCTCACATATTGGATGAAAAGTGTGGAGCAATGCCATGTGAAAAATAATTTTTTAACTACAATCCCAAAGCCTGCTTACAATCTTAGGACCATGTCTACCTAAGTCCTCCAAAAGAAACTCTTACTCATCCAAAACTGCAACTATGGGGGGTGACAACATTTTCTAATGTATGTGAAATAAAGTTCACATTTTGGCTACAGAAAAATAGGGAGGCAGAGAAATATTCTGAAGAACGCAGACTAAGAGGAGAAAGAAAAATGATTGAAGTATTGAATGTACTAATTAAATCATCAGCACCACAGATAGGAGCGTTGAATGTACTAATTAAATCATTTGAAACTACAGTAAGGATAATGGCAGTGCTGTGGTTCTATACATTGCACTGATGTTAAAGGAATTGACTTATCTGGCAAGCCCCAAAGCTTGCTGACAGAAATTGGGAGGCAAAGAAATATTCTGATTCCAAAATATGGGAATGCTACAGGGAGTATGATTGAGAGGGTATCAGTTTTTAAACATTAGAAAATTATGTCGAAAACAGAGCGTGAAAAAGAAATAATGTTCCATCAAATTTTACAACAACTATAGACACATGTTTTGATCATCAAAATATATGATAAGATGATTAGACCATACCATATATATTTTGCAGTGTGATACTTTGTCCTTTGAAGTAGATGGTTTCCCGTTATTTTTCTTGGATTTATTTTCATCTTTCCGATCGACATTCACACAATTCTGAGGATCTCGCTCGGTGATGAGTGATGTCTCGACATCAGTAACATCTATTATATTACTGCAGCTCACAGTTGGGCATTTACTGAATGATTCATTTGATAAGGAAACTCCATTTTTGTGTAAATCAGGTCCGTGACCTTGCGATGACTCCCTAGGGTACTGAAATAGTACATCATCTATATTGCTGTCGTCAACCACGTACACACACTCTTCATCACTGGAGTCATCTGCAATGAGTATTTCTTTACCTTTCATTGATTTTAGCTTGGCGTGTGACTGCTCCGTTCGAGGCTGATCTATTATGATACCTTTTGCTCCAAATTTAATGTCAGGAATATTTTCCCTTAATCCATTCAGGTGAGATTGGTCGAACCGAGGTGCTGGTTTGGACCTATTGTCAGTGAACAAAGGTGTTTCTGCTGTTTTGTTGGTGTTTTTGGTAACACCGATTTTTGAACAAGATGTTATGGGAGCATTCCTTGGTGGATGATGAGTAGGAATTACAAAATCATCATCATCATCATCAATAATTTGGAAAACGGGGTTTGACACGAGTTTTGTAGGCCTCGATGGATGAGATTTATGCTTCATATCTAGGTAAAGTGGATCTAGAGCTACCGCAACTTGAGCAACCATTTTTATAGGTTTAACCTGTGGCAAATTTGATATTTAAATGCATATGTCAAATTTGTTATGAAGTCAACCAAACAACGTGAAAAAAAAGGATATCAATTTTATAATGAGTGAAGAAACTAACATCAGGCCCACTGAAAACATCAACACCCAAATTTAGAGGTGGAACATTGCCATCAACTTCGGATGTCCAATTGAGGATCCTCAGTCGTCGAGGATCCTCGGTCGTCTGCTAGCAACCTTCCAACAAATTTTACTCTCGAGAATAGGGAGAACCTCATAGATCCAGACCTGAGATGCTGCAATGAAACCATTTAGCCTATAACTCATTGAGGGTCGACCCTCACCCTCGATCGTAACTTGTTTGTTCCTTAGTGTTAGCTTCAATGATGTAAATGTGAGCTTGAATATGTCCTTTCCCCATGGGTATACTTTCATGTCGGGTGAATCAACTAGGACAAGAAGCGTTTCGTCAACAAACCTCTCGTATGCTGTGCTATACATCAAATTCGTTAAAAGAAACAAGATCCCCATTATGACGACGTCGCGATTGTTTCGGTTTGACATTGAAGTGAACACCTCAAAAACATCTTGTATTGTAATGTGGGTTAGATTGTTGAAGTATTGACACCTCAACTTGCAATATTTTGAAGCATAATTCTTGCGACTATCGTCTCCAGAGCAACGTAGTCCCGTTATCAATAAGAAATCATCAATGCCGAAATTTACATTTTCACTGCCAATACAAAACCATATCTCCTCTTCGTTTGGCTGATTAACTTCCCTTAATAGAATTTGATGTATCAACTCTGGGTTCACTGCTATCTCCGGCATATCTAGATAATGACCAAAGCAAGTAGTTCTAAACATCCTCTTTTGTTCCTCTGTGAATCGTCCATTCAATGTGTCACTAATGAGATACGATGGCTTTACATTAACTTTCCCCTGAAACCAATCACGTTGATTCACCTTCAAGTCTCATTCATGCAAAAAGGTTAAATAATATTGGCAATGAATAAATGAGATGAACAATGTCATGTCTGATAGAGCACCGATTGATATATAGTATAAGAAAGTGAGAATTATTATTTTTTTAAATAAAAAAAGTTCGGACTTGATTTTGAACAGGGACCTCTTTGGATATCTTCTTCTTGCGGGGCGTCCGGACACGTTTTTGTGGTTTCCTCAAAAGGCTATACCGGATCCTTTGTTGTTAAATTTGATCCCGGATCCAGCCCTTTTTTCCCAAACGAGACTTTCCCATTATCCCTCGAATTCAAAATTTTGGTCCTACATGGTAATTGTGAGATAAATTCAGTAACAAACATAAAAATTTGAAGTTAAATGTCAGTGAAGTGCATTTAACCCAAATTTTGGTTTGACTAAAATTTGGAACAAAACATCAGTGCGATGCCTTTATTTCTATAGCTGAAATCACTCTACTTAAAATAAAAAAATCCAAGTAATTATGCTAAATACTTGTTCTTGTATATTTCCACTTGTTCTTATAACATCAGTGCAATTACAGTTAACTCATGCCTTTCATAACTTGAACCAAAATGTGAGGGACAAGAAAATAAGTTTCATAACAGTAAAAAAAAAATAGCAGAAATAAAATATGAGGTTAACAAGACATTGGACTTATGGATCTGTTTGTGTTGGAAAAATGCCAGTTTCAGCTTAATGTATCCTGACATTTCATGCGATCCTATTATATCATATAGGAAGTGTGAATCATGAGTTTTTTAGTGTCCTTTTGCTAAAAAACCAGATGAAATAGTCCAAACCAGATGAAAATGTCGAGGGAGATAGACTTGGACTTATCACAGTTTTTGTGAAAAATAAAAAAAAATTACATTCTGTTTCCAAACAAATGGCTACTAAGTGAGATAAATTTCTACACAGATGGTATGAATTTCATTAATATGTAAGACCAAAATAAGTTATAGTTGATTCCAAACAACCAACATTGGTCAGTATCCACAGCTCAGGTTTTTGCTAAATAAGACTCTAAAAAGGTGAAAAAATTGTTTGTCCTACATGGTAACTGTGAGAAAGATTCAGTAATAAAGCCCAAAAATTGAAGTCAATCATCAGTGAAATGCCTTTTAACCCAAACTTGGGTTTGACTAAAAATTGGAACAAACATCAGTGCAATGCCTGTCCCATCAGTGCAATGCCTTTAACTCATGCCTTTCATAATTTGAACCAAAAATGTAAGAGACAAGAAAGTAATTTTCATAACAGTCACAGAAAAATTTTCACAGATAATATATGAGGTTAAAAAATCTATTAACTCACGAATCCGTTTGTGTTGGAAAAATCTCAGTTTCAGCTTCGCGTATCCTGGCATTTCGTGCGATCCTATTATATCATATTGTGAATCATGATTTTTTTTGTGTCCTGTTGCTAAAAAACCAGATAAAATAGCCCAATGTGACATTGTCTTATAATGAGGCTGATCTCAGAAGCATATGAAACATGCCACTCAGTACAATGATTTGAAAAAGTCAAAGGGAGGTGGACTTGAACTGATCACAATTTTTGAAAAAAAAAAAAATAGTCTTACATTCTGTTTGATAAAAATGTGTGTTATGGGAGATAAATTTCTTGACAAAGGGTATAAAGTTCATTATTCATATGTAAGACTAAATAATTCATTGCTGATTCCAAACAACCAACATCAGTTTGTATCCACAGCTTAGGGGTATGGTAAATGAGGCTGTAAAAATATGACTAAATTGTTGCTTTTGAGCAACTAAGTGAGTCTCTAAATCACCTACAGAAATTAAGACATTTTAGTGATGTACTCACATGTTTAGTTCCCACTGGGTCTGGTAAATGAGACTATAAAAATATGACTAAATTGTTGCTTTTGAGCAACTGAGTGAGTCTCTAAATCACCTACAGAAATAAAGGCATTTTATTGATGTACTCACATGTTTAGTCTCCACTATTCCATTGCAATATGTAAGACTAAAAAAGTTATATCTGATTCCAAACAACCAACATCAGTCTGTATCCACAGCTCAGTGGTCTGGTAAATGAGATTGTAAAAATGTGAAAATAGTTGCATCTGAGCAACTGATTGTGTCTCTAATTCACCTATAGAAATCAGCATTTTAGTGATGTGCTCACATGTTTAGTTCCCACTATTCCATTGCAATACAGATTTCCCATAAATAATTTTTTTTGAATGTAATAACATATTTGCTTTTCCATCAGCTATAAAATCGATCTCAAAATGCACACTAATAATTCTTTAGAACATGAGAACCAATACATAAATTCATAATTCAATTTATACATAATCCTAACTACATGATTGCTCTGCCAAGCCCCCATAGTGATTGATTGAAGTATTGGTAAATTTGTATAGCTCATAGAAATTGGACACTTCAGAACTCTCATTTTACTGTTGAATAATCATAATCTCATATTGGAAGATAATCAACAAACCTTATAATGCACGAAGATAATCTTTCTGGTTCTCTTTGTGGTTGATACTGGATATTACAAAAATTGGGATTGATGATAAAATGGTTATACTGATTATCCGCTATAATACACTGACTTCAATCCTTCGAATATCATTTGAGATTTTGAAAATGCAGCGGATGATGCTTTGAATGTGATATTACTGATGTGTGTTACAAATCCACCATTCAAATAAATCTAAACTCTGAGATTGATAATCGGTAGTTTCTGACTGTGATATTGAGATTGATTTTTAATCTTTGAATAGGTTTAGTTTCAATTTTGAATTCTGATTTTAATGCTTCACTGCCATTACGTTGAACATTAATTTGAAATTGAGAAATTATATTCTGGCATCATTAACAGAAAGAGACGAATCTGGGTACGTTACTTGAGAGGAGAATCTGGTTGTTAATTTAATTTAATTTTTTTTTTTTTTTGATGGGATTTCACTGAAATCTTTTTATGTTTATTGTATATTTCTGATAAGAATATAAATGATGTCAAATGCTAAAAATCGTTTTTTGAACATGTTTGTAGGTCTAATTTCCACGGATGTAAATCAAAATTTGGTTCCAATGGATGCATGTCTATGAAAATTCTAGTACCACTTTTTTAAAAAAAATTTATCATTTTTTTTTTTAAGAAAAGTTAAAAATGTGACATGTATGTGAGTATCTCGATCAAACAAATTAAAATCTAAGAAATGCATGACTTGTTAATTTTATTCTACATGTAACCTTTTTGTGATTTTGGTGTTCTTCTATTACTTAAACATAGTAAACAACTTCATTTTAGGACATCATATTCTATAAGTTGAAAGTAATAAAAATTCAAAAAAGTCATAAAACTAAAAAAAAAAAAAATGACGGACACTCAAAAAAAAAACATTAACCCATATTTATATAAATATTAGAATAATTGGGTCAATTTTTCTTTTTTCTTTTTTAAAGTGACATAATGCCTTTTTTTTTTTAAAAAAAAAAAGTAACACAATACTACCTTAAAAGTGACATGGTGTCATTTTTTGGTAAAAGGTGGCATGGTGTAACTTTTTTTTTTTTTTTTTTAACTTGAATGTCACTTTTTTTTTTCTTTTTTTTTTCCTTTCATTTTTTGCAATACCACTTCTTGACTATTTGTGTAACTTAACAAATTAAACAATTTTACAAACACTAGTAGAATATCATATGGATGCAGTAAAATTAAATACAGGTCAAAGAAGCCTCTGCTTGGCAAATTTTTAAAAAAAAAAAATTTTAAACAACATAATTTTTCAAATCACTTTTTAACTACTTATATTTTCTCTTTTTGCTTTTTAACCACGTATTTTATCTCTAAAATATAAAAAAAATATGTTTTTAAATACAATTTTTTTTACAAATAGAGCCTTAGTAACAAAAGAGGATTTTGATGGATCTTTGCGGGTGGTGAATGATTATGAAAAGTGTAACATAGAGAAGCCGATAATAAAAAATGAAGATGAAAATTCAGTGTTGAAGTTTGGCCTTTCTACTTTATTAGTGGAAATAAAGGGAATTATAATAGTTCAAGTTTGACAAACATTTCCAACATGCACCACTTCCAACACCAAGGAAACAACCAGGATTATCTACCTCTCCGACAAGCCATGGTGATGTCTCATCTCTCGGAGCCACCCCTTCATCGCCTTCTTCGACAAAACACTACAAAAATTAAGGTCACGTTCTCTTTGCTGTTTTCAGCCCGTTTTGAGTTTTCGATTTTTTGAAATATCGAAAATGCGTTCACTTTGCCCATTTTCAGAAACGCGTTTTCCAAAAAAAAAAAAAAAAAAAAATACAAAGGAAACTCAAAACGAGATTATTGCGTTTTGGATATTTTGTGTTAAAAAGTACAAAACGATCAAAACGCGCGTTTTGGATTTTTTTTTTTTAAAGATAAATATGAGACACTTTCTTCACTTGAAATTCTTATATTATTTTGCCATTATATATAGATTTATGTTAAGATTTTTTTTTTAATTTTTTGTAATTTGTAATTTTCTATTATTATTATTTTTTAAATGTGAGACACTTCATTCACTTGAAATTCTTATATTATTTTATCATTATATATAGATCCATGTTAAGATTTTTTTTTTTTTTTTTTTTGTAAATTATTATTATTATTATTATTATTATTTTGTTTTGTAAAAGTGAGACATTTCCTTCACTTGAAGTTCTTATATTATTTTGTCATTATATATAGATCCATGTTAAGATTTTTTTTTTGTAAAAGTAAGACACTTCATTCACTTGAAAGTCTTATGTTATTTTGCCATTATATATAGATTCATTTTAAGATTTTTTTTTTATTTTATTTATTTATTTATTATTATTATTTTGTAAAAGTGAGACACTTCCTTCACTTGAAGTTCTTATGTTATTTTTCCATTATATAGATCAATGTTAAGATTTTTTTTTTTTTTGTAATTTATTATTTATTTATTTATTTATTTATTATTATTATTATTATTATTATTATTATTATTTTTGTAAATGTGAGACACTTCCTTCACTTGAAGTTCTTATGTTATTTTGCCATTATATATAGATTCATGTTAAGATTTTATTGGTATGAGATTAAATTTTTGTTTAGCTGAAACAATATTAATGATGAATTTATTAATATTAAAATTAATGTAATTCAACAAATTAACCATTTTTTACATATAAAATATTACAAAATAAATATATCAAAAAATTACAATGTAAACGAATTTTTCAGTTTTCTATTTTTGAAAACGGTTTTCCAAAATTATAAAGAGAACATGTTTTCAGCAATTCCAAAACAAACAATCAAAATCCAAAATTCAAAACAAAATCCAAAATCGAAACACAAAGAGAACGGCCCCTAACTAATTGATTCAAATTCCTATCATGAAGCATCGAATATCGAAATCTTTAAGTCATAGCTCAGAGCGAAGGAAAAAGGGCATGAATTCCAACTCCATTTCGGGTGGAAGTCGCCGCCACTGCCGTAACCGAGCAGAAGCTATTGAGACTTGAGCCGAAACACCAATAATAACATCAGTTACGAGCTATGCCCTTCTATGTCTCAACGTCGTCTTCATCACACTACTCATCGAAGACTCTTTAATGTGCAGCTCGAATTGTTCTTTGACAAGAATAGATTTGGAAATGATTTGTCTTCTGTAATTTGAATTAGTTTTATGGATTTGGGAGTTTTAAATCGTATTAATTAAGGTGTTAATGATTTGATTTGTTTAAATAGTGTATTTTTCAATTTAATTCTTTAATTAGGGTTTTTGGTCTAATTTGCCCATTTCCTCTATGTACTTTTTCCAAATTTTTTTATCTTTTTTAAAAAAACTCATGGACCGAGGCCAGCTCATTAGTGGACAGGGTGAGCCTGGGTGAACAGCCCATTGGATAGATTAGCTTGACATAAAAGTACTACTCTAGAGATTAGAATTAGTAGTGCTATTCATATCCAATGAATAGTGTGTCCAAGGTCTCAATAATGATTAACTTCAATTAAAAAATTGTTTGTTTCATCTAAAATTTTTACAAAAACTTATCAAATTCAATCTCAATCATCAATTTTTAATCAAATTCATAATTCTTTACTTTTCAAATTAATCTAAACCACACATTCATAAAAAAAAAAAAAAAAAATCATAAAAATCAAAACTTTCCCTTGACCAAATGGCTCTAAAGATTGCATATTCTAAAGACAGGAGGGGGCGGCTGGCTAAGAAATGATTGTTTCTTCTCTTTCACCAGACAATAACCTTAACTCCAAGATTGTCTTGCAGCCTAACTTCTTTCCAAGGTCTCTCTCTCTGAATCTCTGTTAAACTTTTGTGTAGAGTTGTATGTATATGCCCTGAATAACACTAATCGTGAATCTTGTTTTGGTAGTTCTTGTTTTTTATATTGAGTAGGGAGTCCTAAGGCTAAGTCAGCTCCTGCAAAATTTTGTTTGGGTAGTCCTTGTCTTTATATTGACTGGGCTGGGGCTAGTCCTACGCTCGTTCCTGCATACTCTTCTTCTTTGGGTTCTAATTTTGCTATGTGTTGGAGTTTAGATTTCTCGGCACTCTGGTTATTTGATGTACTCAATGAATGTGTTTTTCTACAAATCTGAGAATTGGGTTTTATGTTTATGCATTGTTCTATTTTCTTAACTTCATTCCTCTTGGGAACATATGTGGCTTCTTCTTTCCGATCATTTTCTCAGTTTTTGCTCTTTCTTTCGACGTTGAGGGTCTAATTTGCAAAATACTCATTTATTTACACCTCTCTGTGAACCCAGCCTAAATTTTATACACGATTCACTAGTAGATTGTGAGCTTGCATTTTCTGACAATCATTTCTCCTAGACCTATTGATTGCGTATTATAATTGCATCTATCTATTGTCCGTTACATGCTATATTGGCCATATGATTCCAACGAATATAGGATCTTGAAGATTAATGGATTCAGACATGATAGTACATAATGGTGGATGTCACTGCAAGAAAGTGAGATGGAAAGTGAGAGCACCATCCAGTGTTGTAGCCTGGCAATGCAACTGTTCGGACTGCTCCATGAGAGGCAATGCAAGCTTCGTCGTCCCATCAGAAAGATTTGAACTTTTCGAAGATTCCAAACAGTTCCTTACCACCTACACCTTCGGTACACACACGGCGAAGCATACTTTCTGCAAAGTTTGTGGCATAACCTCCTTCTACATTCCAAGGTCAAATCCAGATGGCATAGCAGTTACATTCAGATGTGTGGATCCTGGAACACTGACTCACGTGGAGATCAGGCAGTTTGATGGAAAAAATTGGGAAAGCTCGTACAGTAAAACAGGCATTGCTTCTTGTTCGAATGTGCCGGATAAAAGTTCTGAATGATTTCTAAATCCAGGCTGTTAGGTAATGAACGATGAAATCAGTTTATAAATGATAAAATCCTGATGAGTAGGATCACATCACGATGTGGAACAAGCTCTTAGCGTTTCCACGCATGGCTTCTACTGTCATGTTCAATGAATAATATGCCCAAGTAATTGTCTTTTAGTCTATGTTTGGTGAAAATTTTGTTTATAAACCAAGAATGTGATATTTTCGATGTAAAATATGTTGTCAAAAAAAGTGATTTGAGAATATATTTTATTTATAAATTTATCTATAAACAGTTTACCAAACGAAAGGTTAACTATCATGTTAATTGGCCAAATCTCGACACAGCATTCACCCAAAAAGAGCAAGTCATTCTTTTTTTGACTTGTTTAGTTGTTTTCCACGAGTAAACTCCTATACTTGTACGTTAACAATGGAATAAGTTCTTTGAGGTTTCGAGTAATAATAGCACAAAGATCGAATCGTATGTAGAGCTCCTTTATTGAGTCTAAAATCGACTGTATAAACAAATACCATTGCAACTGTTGAAGTCACAACACCTCAAGTACTAGTTAAGTTACAAAAAGGTACACACCATAAATAAACTTTCACGTTGCCATTTATGAGCACCACACTATGGCACTGCATTGCATGGAATATTTCCTGTGCCAACAAACAAAGAATCCTAAAAATGCAGGCAAAAAGTGAATTGAGACCTTTATTGAAGTATCAAACCCTACTAGTGATCATTTCTTCATCAACAATGCACTGCATTGTGCCATGATCTTTGATGCCCTGGTGACTGCATCAGTCATATAGAAGTTCTTGACAGCAGATTCAAATGGAGTAATATCCATCTTCTCCTTGATCTCAGGTCTCAAGGAAGAAGTTGAAAAAGTTGCTGGGTCTCTTTCGTCGGTAAGCAAAAGATTAGGTGCCACAGTCCTCATTCGAGATCTGATAGCACTAAGAGTATCATAAGGCAGCTGAGCACCAGCCACCTCAGACAATGCTCTAATTATTTTCCAGTCATCCCTGGCATCCCCCACCGTCGGGACTGCTGGTACAGTTGTTTGAGCACATCCTTCTGTATTTACAAATGTCCCTTCTTTCTCAGAGAAAGCTGATGAGGGAAGAATTACATTGGCACGATACACGCCCCGATCACCATGGTGACCTTGGTAAACGACAAAGGCATCATCTGGAACTTTCTCCAAGTTCACATCATCAGCACCCATCAAATAGAGAAATTTGGCAGATTCAATGCTTCCGTCGGATTCTGGTACAAGTCCAAGGTCCAGAGCCGCAGCTTGGGCAGCATTAAGTAGCAACACATTAAGCCCATTCCAATCAGATCTAACAGCATTTGCATTTCTGGAAATCGCATCAACTGCTGAGAAAATTGCATCATTGTCCTTCCGCTCGAAAATTCCAGCTCCAACAATGATTACTGGGTTTTTTGCATTTGAGAGGGCAGAGCAAAAGGGATGGCGTCCCTCGGCAAGTTCGTTCAGTGTTTGAGGGCCTGTGCCAAGATGTTGGTGATCATAGTTGAAATCAGTAGCAGGGCCTACGTAACCAACCGTTGCATTGGTTGCTCGTACTGTTTTACGGATCCTGGCATTCACCATAGCCGCTTCTACCCTTGGCTGTCAGTTAAAGAGAATAAGAATAAATTAACAAAAGAAAAATGACCAAAACCAACACATATTAGCAAGTTATTAAACATTGATAAGGATACCACGTCACCAAGAAAAACTCTAAGCACGTTTAAGTCAGGTGATGGAAATTTGTCCCTGTTTGAGCCCCATTTTTTTTTTTTTTTGAGAATTAGTGGTTAAAGTAGGAAAACATTTTGAATTTACATGCAAACTTATTGGGAGAATGTGTGGTTGATGATGATCTTGGGAAAAAATGAGTTTTAAAAAACAGGACTTAAACAGGGGCTTATATTTTACGTTCAAGGCATCTCCAGATATGATATTAAAGTTCAGATATTTGATTTCCAGCTTTATAACTTAAGCCACTCGATATGACTACATGCAGTAAAATAACAAGGACATCCGAAATCTAAAACAAGGAATAACTTGCACGACCAATGACTACAAAGTACAAATACTGAAGTTAACAACAGATATTAAATCCCGTTGAAAGCTCAGCTCTAAATTGTCCTTCATGATCTATTCTCCTCATTGTAAATAGCATTAACCTCAAACTCATGTGGATGTTGTCCCATTCTTTTTATCTAATGATTTTGGGGGTGCATTAACCACACTGGCGTGCATGTTCCCTTACGATGCCCAGGGCATAAGGGGCATAATGACTCGACTTAGTTGGCATGTAACATCATCATAACACAGACAATTATTTGTCTGACGATCATGTCATTTCAATCATCTCATATTTCTCAATCTGCCCAAATGGAGAATCCATTAACCTCAATTATGCTCCCATATGGCCTTGATCTCATATCAGACTTAAACTCCAATCTTCAATCCAAATCACATTGCTAATGGATCTGATGGTTCTCTTAAACATGAGTAACTTCCCACCTAAACACGCAGGCAGAAACCATCATATTATTCAACACTGCTTATTTTTATTCTGCTTTCACAAAAAACCTGAAGGAAAATCATGCGTGAAGAGATATATCCCTCACACGTAACAACGATTGATCCTTTTAACCACATTTTGTCTAATATGCATTGCCGATATAGTAACATTGGTCCGCAAAATTCTCAGGTTTGTGACGCCACAAAATGGTTTATCAAGGAGGCAAGGATAAATTGTGGTATCACCTTTACTCCAGTTATTGAACATATACCAATCAGAATTGTGATATCCATTGCACTACCTTGAGGATGGTGTATCTTCCAATTGAGTTTACAATATGCATTTCTCCACGGTCAGCTCAATGAAGATATTTTTAGTCATCTAATCAGCACAGCCAATATGTCACCACGAGCAGAAATGATATTGCCTAGTAGTCAAACAACGGCCAACTTCATGCACCAGTCAACTGAATGATTATTCGGCTGTTTTCAATTATTTTGAGGTTGGATTAGCAAGTTAAAACAGCCTCTTGTTTACTGAACGGTAGACAATCAGTTGTAGTGTACGTCATTCTCAAAGTTTTCCAGTCTTTCTATACTAGTCCACCAATAGCATATCCCAAAACTACAAGTATACAATATAACCTCTTTGAATTAACAAGGTTGGGACCAAGAAACTTATTACTCCCTCCGTCCCATAAAGATAGGCTCATTTCTATTTTCACACAAATTAAGAAAACATAATTAATATATGTTGGAATTATAAATTTACTTACATTCTACCTAATATATCCCTACATTGAATAATGGGTAGTTCATATTTGTTAATGACAATAACAATGCATATTAAATATGAGTATACTAAAAAATTAAGATATTAATATACTCTCAACAAAGAAAGTGGTCTATAATTTGAGACAAATAAAAAAGGAAAACGAGTCTATCTTTGTGAGATGGAGAGAGCATATAATAGAGGTTATAAACTTATAGAGGTCATACTGTATTATGATAAGAGTATTCAGATCAACATTATGACCAAGATTAAGATACTTGCTCCTAAATCGAAAAACCTCACATTGTTATACCCTGTTAAGCATCCAATTTAAAGCAAACTGGCAATGGTTGGTTGGAAAGGTCTACCAAGTTCAAAAGCTATCTTGAGGGTGATGCTAGACACAGAAGTCATCAAAAGTGATAACATATACATATCAATTAGCTAGGATGTTTACCTGTGTGCCAACTAAAAGAAAAACATCTCCTTTCTCCAACCCACTGATGGTAGTATTCATGATATATCCAGAACGCAGGTCAGCATTTGGATTTGGGCCATTTCCTTCACACCAAATATTATTTGACCCCATCTTGTTCGAGAAATCTTTTAGTGCCATCATGGATTCTGCATCAGACAATTTACCAGCAACCCCAACAATTTCCTCTGGTTTAACTTGGTGCATGACCTCTGCGACCACAGCAAGTGCATCCCGCCAGCTTACAGTCTTGAAGCGCCCATCCGCACCACGAATCATAGGGTCATTTAGCCTCTGCCTCTTCAGGCCATCATAAAAGAAACGTGTCTTATCTGATATCCATTCTTCATTGATGTCCTGCATATATGTGAAAATATGATTAAAACCTACTCTCATGTTTCAAAAAGACAACTACCAAAACAAATCAAAAGAGTTGGCATGGAAACTGTGGACAATTTGCTAACAATACATAACAAAGGAATAAATAGCATCTTTTGAACAGTCTGAGAGCAACTTAGCAATATTATGCAACTTATGCACCAGGAGGGGTGGGTATATATATAAATAAAGGGGGAAGTCAATCATAAAACAAGACAAATAGAGGTTCTCAACAGTGGATCAATTTGATTAAGTAAACAAAATCAGACATCTACATAGGACTTGCAGAGACACAATTTACAATATTCTTTGCTAGATATTGCAGATGCTTTATTACATCCATGTCTAAGCAGCATAAGTTATGAATACACTAAAAGCATTTTTTGACAAAAATCAAATTCAATTAGTTGAGATATGACATTAATTTTTGAACTGGAAAAGATGTCGCCTCTTAAACAATTGGCTACAATATCAAAGTTCACATATATTTGATTCAATACATAATCTGTTGTTGATCCTCTCAATAGCCTCAGTCGTGACTTACAACAACTGATACATGAAACAAATTGATAGGAAAACAACACTACATTTCAAAATACCTCATTCAATCGTGGTAGAATGCGCATGACCTCTGGACCTCTACTATCAATTCGGATGTTTGAGCCAACAGCATCAGTGACGTCAATGCTCTCTGTTCCCTTCAACTCCCAGTTTCGGGCTTTAAAGGCAAAAGGTTTTGAGGTGAGGGCTCCTACAGGACAAATATCTATTACATTCCCAGAAAGTTCACTTGTCATGAGTTTCTCAACATAAGTTCCGATTTCTTCTCCACTGCCACGACCCAGCATGCCAAGATCCTGAACGCCAGCGACTTCTGTTGCAAACCTTACACACCTGCTTGATGAACATATTCTTACTGAAGATGGTTCTCACAAAATCAGCATATGTTTGACTAACGTTTATAAATTGTTGTTGGTCAGTCAATACACTTTTTATACACACATTTTGTGGGGCCCGTAAGTACTACTACTCATACACCACTCATTTCTATCTATGTACAACTTAAACCATTTTTATACACTTCCAAAACATGCTTTTAACTTACATTCACTTTACATGTTATTTATAAATAGATCAGCATATAGAAAACAGCAAGAATTACATTAATTCAACGCATTTGGGGGAGAATATAAATGTCACTTACCATAATGTGCTAATTCGGGTTTGAAAATGTAGTTAGTTATAAGTTTGAACGAGTACAATGTCAAATGGACTACATTATGATAGGTTTCAAATATTACAATTTACTAGAGGATAGAATAGACCTCTCTGATAACAGATACTAACATAATCAGGCTCTATGTCCCTCTCATAGCCAACACATCAATGACAAGGTTTGTTCCAAAAAGTTTCAGCCAGCTTATTCAATTAATTAGCTTCTAAATTCAAATAGCAACTGTAGCAAGCAGCCTAATAGAGATGAAGCGTTATATCCCCAATTTCACTTCTATCTAGAAGACTGAAAAACTTAATTTCCACCCATTAATGAAATAGAAACTGAGGTTTCAGTAACCTTAGCTGATATACATCACTATGCCCAATTCTAAAGTTCAATCATAAGTGAACCAGATACAAACCTTGTACATTGAATACATCGAGTCATAACAGTCTTTACCAACGGGCCTAGGTTCTTATCAACAACAGATCTCTTCATTTCAGTAAAACGACCTCGATCAGAACCAAATGCCATAGACTGGTCCTGAAGATCACACTCTCCACCCTGATCACAAATTGGGCAGTCCAATGGATGATTCATCAACAAGAACTCCATCACTCCTTCTCTTGCCTTCTTTGCAATAGGCGTATCAGTTTTAATCTTCATCCCTGAAGATAGATTGAGGAGATTATACGAAACCATAAAATGGTTAGTTTTAAAAAACACAACATACAAAGAGGGTAACATGCAGACAAAGGTTAAACCAATATTAAGATGAGAATGAAAAAATAGTAATATCAAACCAAAAACTATTGTTCGTTCACTACACCCAAGCGAGGAACAAAATGAATCAGAATTCATACCAAATGTGCCGAATAGGTCTAAGGGTCCGTTTGATTCTTGAGCTTTCCATGGAAAATGTCACATTCGAGAATTCAAATTCCTACTTTTGCTGTTTGGTTCGAAGTTGGAAATGGAATTCGAATTCCATGGTACAATCACTTTAAGCTCATTTTTAGCAAATTCCATGGAAAATGAATTCTTAAGGGGGTGGTAGGAAATTCTTTAACTTACATGGAGTTCGTTTTCTTTTCCTACTAGAGTAATCAAACACATCCTAAGAAATAAAACCTCAAGAAACCAAATTCCTCAAATCAAAATGCAAAATAGAAGACAATCAGCAGAGAGAGGAAATCTGTCTCATTCAGGGAGATAGTCAAGCATTTTGATACTGGGAGATGAATTTACATCATAAACAGCACTAAAGCAGAACCAAACTTAGAGATGCATTGAAATGATTTGAAGGAGTAGCTATGTGCCCCAACAAGCAGAGAGAAGAAAAAGAAAAAAAGAACAATACAACAATCTGCAGACAATCAATCACAATCACGTATATTTTTTTTAATTAATATTAGGATTAGGATCATACAAATAAAAATGGGCAAATCAGGTTTGGTCAGGAAAATGTTCTAAAGCGAGTGGAGAACTTCAAAAAAATTATACAGACGATCAGACCAGAGATAATTCAAACATTCAAAAGATAGCAACCAATGTAGTCTTCTCAATTTCATGTTATGGAACTCTAAAAGAAACCAATCGACATAAGAAGATCCAGTTTTAATCTTTCTTAGGCACAATATAAAATTGTCATTACATATACTTGAGTATCAATCATAGCATTTTGGCAGTCGAGAAACGACTAACTAATAAGGTCAAGAATGCACCCCCTTCCTTCCTGGTGAGCGGGTGCGACGATTAGAATCAGATAAATTGAAAAATAGCACACGTTAATAAACCAGATAAATCAAAGAACTTTTAAGTTAAGTCCAATCTAAAACATACATTTCTCTTAGTATTCGGTATACAACCAATACTATATTAATTTCATCAAAATAAAAATTCCTAGCATTGTTAGCAATCATTAACTTCTAAGGAAATATTTTCTTATAGAAATAAATATATTGAGAAGTTCCTCAATTGTTCAACCCTGTCAATCCGTCACCATGTTTCGAAAATCAATGTACAGTAGAATAGTAGGAAATTCTCATTTTCTTGTCCCCACAAGTGTTAAAACTATTTAAATAAGAAAATAGATAATCAACTAAGCCCTTTTTTGGTTCACATTAATTTTTTTTACTAAATCTCAACCATCAATCAAAAGTCAAGCCCACAATCTTTTACTTTTCAACCAAATCTCAACCATCTATTTTTCTAAAACTCACTATTCATTTCAAAAAAACACTTTTTAAACAATATCAAACACACTCTAAGCGTCTTCAATTTTTAATCCTAAACAAAGCTTCACAGTTCATAGTAATACCAATTCCCACAGTAAAGCCAAGGCTTTCCTTGCTTAAATAATATATATAGCTATAAATTTGATACGAAAGAATTTAGTAGAGAAGGGAAAAGAGAAGAAAAATGACAAAATATAATTAGGAGAGTGAGAGGGAGACTGGAATTTTCATTAACTTCAATATATCCTCTGAATGGTAAAAATTACAGACTATTTATAATAGTAAATAGTCTTACAATGCTGTAAAGATAACCAATACTGCTAAAAAATGAGAAAATGCAAGTACCACTACAACCACTAAACTAATTTAAGCACTTAATGGAAACTAAACTACCCACTAACTAAATATTAATGGATCGATAGAAAAGAAAAAAGCTAATAAAATTAATAAAGTCACGCACATATCATTCTCGACCCCATAAGAACACCATTGTCCTCAATGGTGGAATTTTTTCCTTCGTTTTCAATTCATAATTTCAGCGGTTTCTTTAACCAGTTTAGCGCTCTCTTGTGCAATGGTCTCAAGAATACAGTTGTGAAGTGTTTCTACATGCTCGCTTCCATCTAGCTGAACAATAAAATACTGCACTTCTTCCTTCTGATCACGCATAGGCTGCTGATGAAAAGAGTTCCACAAATTTTTGCCATAAATTATTGTGAGCTTGATTAAGAATGGATGGTTGAGATTGAGTGTTTGTAATAGTTGTTTTCAAAAAACTGGGGCTCAAACCGGGGCTAACAATATAACTAACAAATCAAAATCATGAAACAATAACTAAATAATATGGAGCTATTTTTAAGCTACTACCCATTTCATGGTTTCTATTAATCATCCACAACAATGATCCACTACTTGCATAATGCACATATCAAAATTCTAATGAACAAATAGACACCGAAATCCAAATTATTAAAAAAAAAAATAGAAAAATCCAATCAATTAATCGCAGCAATTTCATAAATTTTTGTATTTGCAAGTACCAAATTAATAAACATAAACATCTCAAAATACTTCCTTACTTTAACCTTCAGATTTCAATCAAAATTTAATTTCAATCACTAAATAAACAAAAATGAATCTATATCCAACATCACTATTTGCAATTGCCCAAAACTTCATAGTTCAACACTACGACCAAAAGACCATAAATGATTCCTCTAACACAATCTGAAAATCCAGATGAATATTTCCACGAATATCAAGCATTTCCATTATACACGCTCACGCACACGCACAAAGGAAATTAATGTACCCGGGAGAGCAGGCATGGCGCAAGAGGCGACCGGCTTGGGGGACTTCTCTACTTCAACAAGGCACATACGGCAGTTCCCAGCAATTGATAAACGACTGTGATAGCAAAATCTAGGGATGTCAACCCCAGCGATCTCGCAGGCCTGTAGGACTGTCATACCCTTGGGGATTTTAACCGGGTACCCATCTACGAACACCTCAATGGCATCGTCCGGGTTGGGGAAATGGACCCGGGCACCTCCCACTGGAATCCGCTTTGGGAGATCTGGTTCGGGCTGGGATTGAGCCGCCCCAGCCTCGGAGTTGTGAAGCTCCGGTGTGGAGACGATGGTTCGGAGGAAGTGAGAGGTTCTGGTGGAGGTGGTGCGTCGGGAGGATCGTAGTAGGGCTCGAGAAGCGAGTTGACCCAGTCCCATCTTTGTCTTTACTCAGAGCGATTTCCGATTATCTATCTGATTTGTTGTTACGGATTCTTATAAACCAACACATTTTTCTATCTCGTATCTTATATTCTACATTTATTATTAACTGCTATCCCGCTTTCTCGAGATGAAATCCGATCGTAGGACATGATTTATATAGAAAAATTGAAGAAATATGATGAATTTTGGAGAATTTTTTGATGAGTTTTGAAGGAATTTTGGTGTGAGCCACTTTTTGAAGACGTCTCCACTGTCTTTTTTGTTTCATAGGGGAGAAAGACCTCCCTACAGTCGGTGATAAAACTAGTTTTACCCGTGTAATGTACGATCATTTGTTACTCACGTATATATTGATTTTATATATTAACATATGAAATGAATCTCTACTATATATATAAGATTCACCTACAAAGTTACTATTCATGGACGAGAAATGACACTTTTAGTAAAAAAATGTGGAACACGCTTTTTTCTTTCACTACCGTACTAGCACGCTGAGAACCGCATTATATGGTGAAAAAGGAAAAGTAAAGCTATCAGATTTTCTGTCACTCTCTCTCTCTTACTCTCACGGTTCAACATCGTTCTCCTAGGGTTACGGCGTCTCGCAGCGATCGCGCTCGAAGGTTCGTATTATTTTGTTCCGTTCGATGTTTTGTATGGATCTACGTTTTTTTCTTGCACTCACGGTTCGATATTGTTCTTGTAGGGCAGCGTCTCGCATCGATCGCACTCGAAGGTTCGAAGTCTGTTGTTCCGTTCGTTGTTTTTTGTATAGATCTATGTTTTTTTTTTCCCCGCAGCCAGCAGCAGCAGTGTCAATCTGTGGAGGGATTAGCGGAATGGAGATCTTCGGAGCAGGTGGAGAATGGGACCCCTTCAACTTCGCCTCCTTACTGGGACAGCGACAGTGATGATGATAATGGTATGTGATTTCTTCCTTTCAATTACGTGGCAACCTGTGTTTATTATTATTATTATTATTATCATTTTATGTTCTTGTATAGTACTTGAAATTTTTCCTATGGTCTCTCTGTATACAATTTTCTTCAGTATTTAAGAAAGTATGTGTTACTTACCATTTCAAGGAAATGGGTATTAGAGGAGTAAGTCAACCTTCTCTCTTCTGGAAAGGAAAATATGTCATGTTAAGGGAAAACAAAATGGGAACTGAATTAGAGAAGAAAGAAGAATCCAAAAGACTTTAATAGCTGGGATGTATTGAATTAATGGCCGACATGAGAGAAAACTGACTTGGAAAAGGAAGAAGAACCAAAAGATTTTGGTATCAATGCATCAAATTTATGTATAGATTATAGAGTATTAATTTTTCGGTGGAACTTGGAAAATATTTTTTTCCTAAGGTTTTGTTCTTTCCATATTATAGTTAGACCCATAAAGGTTATTCTCTGTAAAGCTGTTGCTTTGGCTGATGGGTTGACACTTTTAGGTTTGGGAATGTATACCATGTGCAAGGAACTAATGGGGATACTTTTGGATTCTCGAAGAATTTAAACAATAAGTACGAGATGGGAGAGGAGGTGGGGAGAGGGCATTTTGGGTATACTTGTAGAGCAAAGTTCAAGAAGGGAGAGCTTAAAGGACAGGAGGTTGCTATAAAGGTCATTCCAAAGGCAAATGTTCGATTATTTTTTATTTATTTATTTTCTCGTTTTAATTTTGTGTTGTTGCTGAGTTCGGTGATGAATGTACTTCTGATCTGCTTTGGATTTACGTTTTTAGAGTTCACTTGAATAGGGTTATGGTGATCCGATAAGCAGTGAGATTAAATTCTGCATTTTCAGAGTGCAATAGGTTATAAATTTGTTTTTTCACGGATTTAGCTTCTTCTAATTAGAATTTCATAATTTCTTTTAGCTGCAAGAATGGTTTTTTTATTATAGTGGATCATATTTACTAGATTGAAAACGGTGTTATTGGTTTGAAATGATTGTGTAAGTGACTCTATTTAGGTTTTACGGTGCAGCAGTCTAGAGTGTAATTTCATAGGTGGGAGGTGTAGATTTCTGGATAGGGAAAAAGATAGATTTTTTCAAGAATTTTGCTTATGAACTACCTGATTAATTGAATTATAATTCAAGGAATACATATTCTTTTTATGCCACTTTTTAAAATAGAACCATCTGTTTTGCATCGTTTTTTACCTCTAAATTGTAACTTTCTTATATTATACAATAAGTTGCATTGAGTGGTGACTTCCAGAGTTTAATACGAGTTCTGAAAATATTTATAATTTATTATGAATTTTTGAATTGGCAAATAAAGAGAAATATATGGAAAACATTTATTTGACCATGGCTGGTTCGTTTGTAGCACCTTCTGAAAAGACATATAATTACGTCTCTTGTAATTCTGTTAGTTGAATAGATTTATGATTTTGGTGATGTAAATTTCCTGGTTTAAATTTTTTTTTTTTTTGTGTGTTATTTGATTTTAAAGCTTCCTTCAGTGAGTAATGTTCAACTAGAGCCAATTGTGGTGCAACTTGATAGACTTGAACTGGTTTTTGAGGAAAATGATGATATAAATGCATTTAGGAGCTTGAGAAGGTACATTCAGTTAGATGTTTGGAAAACTTAGTGGTGCTTTTGTTTGTGAGTAAAATTTTCTGGTTGTGTCCTATTTCCCATTTTGGCTTTTTTTTTTTCCTGTTTGTACTCTCTTGTAAACCTATTTGCTTATTTGCATTTATATTTTGACATCATGTGTGTAACTAATCCTCTATTGGAGACATCATGGAAGGGATATCTTGCAGCAATATCTGCATCAAGTTATTCTTATGTTGGCGAGGAAACAAGAAACAATAATGGCGATAAAGAAAGATGGTCTTATTCTCATCACCATCAAGTGGATCGTCGCCTAATTTTTCAAAGGAAGATTTGATAATTTTGATGGACCAGCTTAAAGTTCAGCTTTCCCAGGCTTACGCCGAGGAATTCCTCA